>VXAY01000098.1:728508-775831 GCA_013399855.1 Oxyruncus cristatus
AAAAAAAAAGAAATGGAACATTAGATTTTAACTTTTTTTGTTACGGTGAAATGCAAAATAGGAAGAATACATTAACCTTAACTACCACTTAGATATACAGGAGCTTCCCACAAAAAAAACCATAAACCAACCAAGAAAAACAAAAACCCAAACAAAACCAACTGGTGTGAGGATGAGTAGTCCTCACCCTGTGAGAGTAGAGGACATTATGGGATCTGGTTTTGGAGCTTTACCTATGTACTATTCTTCCCTTGAATACGGGGAAAGAATCACAGCGGTTTAAATAAAAAATTATAAAGGTTCCTTACCCATCTAATTTGCTACACATTTTCATCAGCCACTGTTGCTCCTGAGTATGCAGGGGAGAGAAACATAGAGGGGAAAAAAAAAGGCTATCTCATTCATTTGATGAAGGGAAAATAATACCAATGAGAAAGTTAACTTCTGCACTTTGCTTGTGTGTCACAAATTACAGTTGATCCAGCATTATGCAGCCTGTTCAGTTTATTTTTTTTGTCTTTCATTGTCAAAATCGCAATACATTGAATCACTATAAATCCAATTAAAGAAAAGATGTGGTAATGGCCAAATGGGGAGTAAGAATAGTTCAGTCTGAGTTCCTGCTTTATAATTTTATGTGGGTATAGCTTCTCTATATACATAAGTAAATCTCCTATAGCCAAGGACACAATGTGAAAGCAGAATTTCCTGTGAGCTGCTGGTGTATTTCCTTTCCCATCTGTAAAGCTTGTCATACAAAACCATAACAAACCTCTAGTGTCACCTGGAGGTTTGAAAGGCAGGTTAATCTTGAAATGAGGGTAAAATGTTTCTACATGTTCAGGGAGTGGAGAGGGGCTTCTAAAGCAAGAGACATATTTTTGTGCGTATGTGCAAAGGACTCACAAAAAACCTTCTGTTTTCCTTCTTTTTCCAATCAGAAAATCATCCCTTATGCCCCCCATGTATGGGGCAGCCTTTTTATATGCTAAGCAGGGATATGTATGCTGTAGAGGATACTACTATGTGAATTATAAATCATTAAGATTTAAATCCAAGATAAAGATCAAAGAGAAGCTTATTTGGGGTCAAATGAAGAAACGTGGGTATGAGGGACAAGCTAGGGGGAGAGCCTTAATTGTTCTAAATCATTTAAACTCCATGGAAATGAATAAGGATGTGTAATGTACACGAGCTGCAGCCTGCCTGTTATGTAGATGTAGAAGAAAAAAAAACATAAACTTGAATCAAGCCATGCAGATAAGAAGTTAAATCATTGAATTTAACTGAGCTACTATGATTTGTAGATGAAGAGCATTTTACCATATGCAAATGTATTTGTAACACTGTTCCTTAATTTCCAATATCATAAAATTGGCTATAAATAATGATAAATCCTGAATTACAGGAAAAGGAGGAAATCTAATGAATAGGATCAAAAGGTTAAAAATATCCCTTCTTTGCTATCTATATTGGTAGTAAAAATTTTTATAATCACTTGATTTCTGTAGTCTTGTTTTTCACATGAAGCCCATCAAACCACGTAGGAAAGGATAAGACATGAGCTCTGTTCTCTGCAGCCAAGAAGTTGTAAAAAAGGAAGGTGTAGAGAAAGAATCACTGATTGAACGAAGTATCTCAGAAGTTTATCAGACACTGTTTTGTCCATCTGATATTCCAAAAATCACTTGACCTGTTTTTTCTTATATAAAAAGATCTCAGATTGTAAAAATGTCTGCTTGAGCAGCAGCTCAGAGTCAGGTCAAGAAGGACGTTGAGCTGCTGGAGTGTGTCCAGAGAAGGGCAACAGGGCTAGTGAAGGGGCTGGAGCCCAAGTCCTATAAAGAGCAGCTAAGGGAACTGGGGATGTTTAGCCTGGAGAAAAGGAGGCTCAAGAGAGACCCTACTGCTGTCTATAATTGGAGGGTGTACTGATGTGGAGGTCAGTTTCTTCTCCCAAGTGATCGGACAAGCAATAGGACAAGTGGAAATGGTCTCAAGTTGCACCAGGGAAGGTTTAGATTGGATATTAGGAAAAACTGCTTCATTAGAAAGTAGGTCAAGCATTGGAACAGGCTGCCCAGGGAAGTGGTGGAATCACCATCTATGAAGGTATTTAAGAGTCACACAGACATGGTGTTTAGGGGCATGGTTTAGTGGTGGACTTGACAGTGCTCGGTTAATGGTTGAACTCAATTATCTTAAAGGCCTTTTCCAATCTAAATGATTCTCTGATTCTAAGAATGGGTCCTGGCAGGCATTTGGTTTAGAGGTTCCACAGTTTAAGACAAATAAAATCCAGCTCATCAGCACATTTTTGGCAGCTGGACAAATCCATAATATCAAATTAAGTTATTTGCAGCTCTGAAATACCAGTGGTCACTCCGAAGAAACACACAGGTGCAAGAGCAGACCTGCACAATGCCTGACCTGTGGGCAGCCACACAGTGATACTCTCAGACCTCCCTGAGCTTCACAGTTGGTATAAAGTAGTACAAGCCTGAATGCCATGTCTCCATAAAGTGACACAGAGCAGCGTGCTGGAGGATGGAGCTGCAGCTCTGGGCTTGTGTGCAGCAGACGGTGATAGGATCTGCTAGGGAGAGGGTAGTGCTGCAAGATGAAAACAGCTCAGTCCTCAGAGGATATGGGAAAAGAAACAAGGGGAAAAGAGTGACCCTACTAGCTGCAGTTTATTCTGCGTAAATCAAAGTCCTTTAATGTGCCATTCCTGGGATTTTTGTTCTGTGTCTCCATAATGCAGCAACAACCAGAAATAGCAAAGGTCCTTCCTCCCGCATATAAAATCATCAGCCTCCTGGGAACAGAGTTTCTTTGCTGTGGATGCTGCCAGAGGATCTGAGAAAATCTCAGTGTGGCCAGAGCTTGGTTGAAAACCTAGCAGAATTTGGGATATTGGGAAGGAAAGAGGTCTTGAAACCAAACTGCGATGTGAAATCAAGGATATTGCATTTTATACATACCTGTTGCCTTGAGAATCCAGCTGGTCATGATGTCGCTTGGAGAGGGCAGTGGTGCCATGGAGATCCTGTAAATAAGTGCTGGAAATTCTTTGGACAACCTTGCACTGGTCATGAGCCAAAACTGTCTAATGAAGCCAATGTGACAGCAAAGGCCATAAAGGTCCTGTGCCCCGGGACATTCACTGGTACTATTTTAACTGACTAATGTGGATGCAGCCTTGGGCTGCATCTGGTTTATAGACAAGGTGTGGGTTGCCGAACTGCTTAGACTGGGACAGTGCGGAGAGCAAGTTAAGCAAGGAGGACCTTAGTATTTAACCACTGGTTTTATGTGGATGCTGAATATTTTTTTCTTAACTTTTGATACATGGGTTCAATTTTTTTATTTGTCTGTTTTGGTCTCGTGTTCACCAGCTTGGAGAAAAAGAAAGGGGCAATTTGCAGTTTTCTGCCCAGGAAGGTTGTTACCACTGAGTTTGCTTTCTGGGGTGCAAATGCCCTACTGGCTTACGTGGTATATTCCTAATATATTCCTTTGCTAGCCTTTTCAAATACAATCCAGTAGGTGTGTTTCTACATACATTGTCATGGAAAAAGGGTTCTATATATAGTATTTTAAGTATCAGTAATATAGTTTGCAGAAGTAACATGATTTGCTAAAAACAAATCCCCAATTCATAACAAAATTTTTAGATCATTGGTTTTTTTTTAGAATTTCTCTGATTTTGAAAAATATCATAATCTAAGCTAATTCATAAAGATAGTACCTTTAAATACAGATATAAGTAAAAACTATAAAGAAAAAATCAGAATTGATGTGTGTAATGTTAATATTTCCTCAGTATCCCATAGTGGAAGAAACTAAAAAATGAACTTACAGTGCATAGCATAAAATTATGCAAGACTTCCAATAAATATCATACTAAAGGTTAAAAATCAGCAGCAAAATAACAGAATGACAAGTGATGCAACAAGTCTTCCTGATTAAGTGGGCAGGTTGCTAACTAGATTGTTAATTAGTGCAACCTTATACCTAGGCATCCATTCATGTAAGATTTTTCACAGCATTCTGCACTGCTTAATCCTATTGAAGCTGTGAAAAGCAACAGGTGTTGAGTTTGGGTATGGCAAGCATATTAATTAGACCTAAGCAAAAAAATTTTTAAAAAATGCAGCTGTTAAGTGTTTCAGTCCAAATAAACTCTAGTAATAGTGCTGAAGCTGTATGTAAAGATAATTTATCATCAACCAATTCAAAACCCATATGGCAGCAGAAATTTTTTTTTGTAACACAGTGTTTTTTCTGAAAAACTGAAGAAGCCCATTAACATCTTCTTTGGGCACTGGCTGACAAAGGCTGGCTAACATTTTAGCAGCAATGCTGTTATATATCACAGTATCCATGCTGAAATATTTGGACATTGGAGGTTCTCAGCCATCAGTGGCTGTCATTAGAACATGCTTAAGTCTCTTACGTGGCCAGTAGAAAGTAGCTTGCTACAAATACAAGAGCAGTAAAAGGGATGGGATAGAAAAGATTTGTTTTCTTAATTTTTAAATTTAAACTGGCAATAGTAAGGCCTATTTATATATATAGCATCCCAGCTTAAGTACTAAAAAAACCTCCCACAAATACTGAGTGCAGAGGGAAGGTGTGTTTGACCTGATTTTAGATGCTGTGGGATAAATAGCCTAGAACTCAAAATACAAGAATTGTAAGTCTCCTCAGTGCCTGGTGAGTCATAAAACCTCTGCTGGTGTCATCCACAGAGTTAGGAATCTTGCACAAAAAATGAGCATTTAAACAGAGTGGCTTATAAAAATGGGATAAAAATGAAAGTGCCAGGGACAAATGCAGAAGTAGGGGAACAGTTTAAAAGTATAAAAAGAGAACGGAACAAGGAAGCAGAAGAGCAAAGAACAGAATGCCATGGTCAGAGGATCAAGGAAAAGAGGAATAATTATAGGGAACAGGAAGTAATCAAGAAAAAAAGTAAGACAAAGAACATCCTAGGCAGTGAAAGGAGGTAATGACAATAAAAATATAAGGATTTCTTTGGATCAATACAGAAGAAACTGGGCTTACCTGTGTGAGCTGGAAGGTGTGTGATAATATTGTCCAGGGCAGGAGAACATGAAAGAAGCTGAGATGCAGGAGAAGGGAAGGTAGCTTGGCAGTGTGTCCCTTCTGTCAGCAGGAAAAACGGATGGGAGCCCCGGTTTCTGTGTCTGTATTTTGTGTACATTTTCCACCTGAAGCACACCCACACGTAAATGAAGGCAGCTTTTCCTGTTAAGAACTTGAAAATCAGGAATCGGGCCAAAAAAAAAAAAAGCAGGGAAAAAAGGCAGTGCTGATTTTTTTTTTTCTTTGTCTGTCTCATGATGCCTGAGCAGTAGGATTTGGTGATATTACCAAAGTATTGCAAATCGTATAATGTTTCTTAAAACCCTTGGTATCCATCTAATTCGCATTTCATTCATGTTTGTGTTGACATTTTGCATACTTCCTTTATGCCTAATAGTGAGCCATTTTAAGCTTAAACAATACTTCTGTGTCTGTGTGTTAAGGAAAAAGATACACAGTTTCCCATATTCTTTTCAAAAAGGCCCACAATATAAAAAGCCTCAATCGAGAAACTCTGTACATTTAATAATAGCTTAATCTTCTCTCTCCAAGTACCTTAGAAGAAGGTGAATAGAGATGATTTACCAAATTCTATGTAGGAGCCAGCTAGCTAGAATGAAACACAAAAAGGAAAAATGTGAGATCATTGTATTTTGCTGCACGCAGCCAAAGGGGACCTGGGACTACTGCATTGCTGTTTGGCACAGGGCTACAATGCGTGGTAGTGGTATTCTGTAGTATCACAGCTACCTGGAGTGGCACTGAAATATCCTTATGTTTTCCAGCTGGCTGGGATGCTGGAAACTGCTTAGGATGACCCTCCAGCTGTACTACCACCTTATTTCTTAGCCAAGCAGTCCAAGTTAAGGGCTTGTAGGGGTACGCTGGTATCATGGGTGAATTGCTTCTGATAAATGAGTTGACTCTTTCAGAAGTAGTTTAGGTGTCTCAGCCTGGGATATGCCCAGACCATACACACAGAAGGGTATAATTCTGGCAAAAGCCATAGATACTGCTCAAAAACGCACCAACAACCTAGCTGTCAACATGGAAAATGGGAGATAGCAAATTATGTAAGTGGAGGTAACAACATGGACCATTTAACTCTATAATTACTCCCCACTTTTTATTAAGTTTCAGAATATAATCTAACCTATTATTTACATTAAATTTCAATTGATACCTCTTACCTACCCCCCATTTTATTACTGTAAACATGGTTCAAATCTGATTACCTGACAAGGTAACCCACCTAGCTGATCAAGTAAAGACTGTTGATGTAATCTTTTTGGATTTCAGAAAAGATTTTGATGGTGTCTCTCATAGTATGTTTCTGGACAAAATTTCCAGCATACAGCTGGCACGTGATAGGTGAGCAGCTGGCTCACAGGTCAGGCACAAAGGGTTGTAGTGCATGGGGTAACATCAGGCTCGTGACTGGTCACTAGTGGGGTTCTGGAGGGCCCCATCTTAGGCCATGTGCTCTTCAACATTGTTGTAAACGACTTCTATGCAGGGCTCGAAGGGACACTAAATAAATTTGCAGATGATACAAAACTGAGAGCTGTTGATTACTTTGAAGGCAGGGAAGTCCTGCAGAGACACGTCAACAAATTAAAGAGATGAACAATCATCAACCTTATGAATTTTAACAAGGGTAAGTGCTACATTCTGCACCTGGGATGAGGCAACCCTGCTTGTGTGTATAGACTGAGGAATGAGATGATGGAGAGCAGCATTGTGGAGAGGGACATGGGAGTCCTGGTTGATAACAAGTTGAATATGAGTCAGCAGTGCCCTGGCAGCCAGGAGGGCCAACCACATCTTGGGGGGCATCAGGCAAAGCATTGCCAGCCAGTTGAGGGAGGGGATTGTCCCGCTCTACTCTGCACTGGGGCTGCCTCACCTTGAATATTGTGTGCAGTTTGGGGCACCAAAATATGTAAAAAGATATTAAGCTGTTAGAGAGTGCCCAAAGGAGGGCAATGAAGATGGTCAAGGGCCTCGAGGGGAAATTGTATGAGGAGCAGCTGAGGGCACTTGAGGGCACTGTTCAGCCTGGAGAAGAGGAGTCTTAGAGGAAACCAATCACAGTCTACAACTTCCTTGCAAGGGGTAGGTGCTGTTTTGACCAGTGACAGGACCCATGGGAATGGTCTGAAATTATGTCAGGGGAGGCTTAGATTAGATACTTCACCCAGAGGGTGGTTGTGCACTAGAATAGGCTCTTCAGGGAGATGGTCACAGTGCCAAGCCTGACGGAGTTCAAGAAGCTTTCGGACAATGCTCTCAGGCACACGATGGGATTGTTGGAGCTGTCCTGTGTAGGGCCAGGAGTTGGACTTTGATGATCCTTGTGGGTCCCTTCCAGCTCAGGAGATTCTGTGATTCTGTGGTATATTTATAATACAAATTTTGCAAGCTTTTAAAATACAAGGTGTTTTCTTTCTTCTGTGTTTTACAACAAGTAGAGACAAAGAAAAGGAAGATAAAATAGTGAGAGTCCTAATCTAGGAAAGTACAAAAAATTAATTAATTTAGCTTTAGCAGTTTGGTTTTATATCCAGGATTAATGGACATCTGCCACAAATTGTTCTCTGTTCATGCCTTCCTTTCAAATGTTCAGATGGGGATAAAATGTTTTCCTCTCTCACAAGATAGATCCATTCCTATTCATGGGAATCTGAGATACCATTGTGATGAATGCCATGAGAAACTAATAATTCTGGGTGCAGTATAAGCTTGGGAAGATTTGCACTAAATAAAGGAGTGGCCAGAAACTGAATGAGTAGGGCTGAACAACTGCCTTTTCTGTTAGCTCTTATCCAGCCCATGCACTAAATGAGGCAGGGATCCTGTGGAAAAAAGTACTGAGCCATCATGTAATTATAGACTGGGCATGCAGTTAAAGATGAATCCACACAAGGAGTCAGAACTGAGGCTGTGCAAATACAGGCATGTTTATTGCCTCTCCTACCATTTGAGTTCTTCACACTACATGCAAGAGCTTTTCCATGTACGATGGTCTCGGGCTGCTGAACAGAAGACATAAGGGTACCCTTTTATGGGTCCATTAGTCTCCTTAGAAGTTGTCTTGTTTGACGTAATATATGCTCACACACACCGAGGCACACATGCATATGGACACGTGCTTGCACCTGTGTCTGTTATAAAGTAATGCAGTGTTGAGGGGTAATCTAAATCATATGGAGAATCTATGTTCCTCCACTGAATTTCCTTACCCTTACTAAAGTACTGATCTTTACAGCTGAGACAGATTATGTAAAAGGATCACACATAGAGGAAGGTTTTGTTACTACCGTGGGAGGAGTAGCCAGGGGATCTGCAATTATGTGGATCGAGAATATAAACCTCTTACACAGGAATGTGCAGGAGATCAGCTGCATTCCTGCAATCCAGAGCCTGTAGTAACAGCAGAGAAATACTATAAAGCTACTGAATTAGGGAAGTCTTTTTTTCCTCCCCGTTTTGGTTTTGCTTAGCCTGTTTACTGAGACAGCATAGAGGTACAACACTGATGGAAACCAGCTCTGTTTACCTTAACTGGGGTGTTCATGCTGAAGCCTAATTTTTATGTCAATATTTTGATGTTTTCGCTGCTGAATGTTTTAGCAGGCACAGCCAAATACTCCAGAATTATAGACTGAATTTGGAGAAGGAAAAATATCACATAAACAGCCTTCCTTTTCTTTCTCTATGACTTTTAAAAGATAATAGAATAAATTACAGGTGAGAAACCCTTAGAATATAGACTGCCTAAGTATAGATTTTCCTGTCTGGCAGATTTTCTGCTTTCATTTCACTTTCTGGGTAGCAATTATTGACGAATACCATGTTGTATTTGTGCTGCCATTACAACAATAAGAATGTTGGTTTTCACTCTGTTAGCTGCTCAGTGATAATTTTCAGAAGTTATTGTGTGGCTACTGTTGTTCTACTTGACAGAAGATTACGTACTCACATTTCATGTCAGAAGCATGTTTTTATTAAGGAGAATTTCAGGAGAAAGAAAAACCTGCATCCAAGGAATGGCATTGGTAAAACAGAAGAAAAAGCTTACAATGCCACTAATTTTTCAATTATTATTACCTTACAAATACATTTCAACACCCATCAACAATCATATTATATTTAATCTGTGCACAAAATCTTAGCTTAATGTATCTTATGATTATTTCTTTTAATGATTTAATGTATCATACAGCCAATTTAGTCAGTATTATCAATACAGAAGCTCAATACCTATAACACATCAATGTTTAAGAACAGGGGAAAACTATTCAAAATATATTTCCGAAAAATCTAAAGAAGGATAAAATTCACTTCTTTTATAGGGGGACAGAAGAATTTGGTGATCTACTGCAGGCCACTAATACAAGAGAAACTGTGTTCAAAAGGAAAATTCCTTTGTTGGTCTTACTGCAACACATGAAGTTCTGCTAGCAGTTAAAACCAGAACAAGACTGGCCACACATATTAGAACTTAATACATACTCTTTTTGAGACAATTAACTGGATAAAGCATGAAACTACTTATTAGTTAACTGCCACGTAGTTGCTTATTTCTAATGTCTGTATACCCTCTCAGTTCTCTGGCATATCACTAACTTGTTGCAGATACTCTCTTAAAGGCCCCTGAAAAAAAAAAACCACTAGCAGTGACACAGTCAATTAGTCAGACACACTCATTGCACTTAATGTGCAGAGTCATATTTTATATCTGGGTGTTGCTGCTGATGCTTACACATGAAATTGGTATTTTCATGCCTGGATGCTGGTTAAATAGCAAATATAAAAGGGAAAAGTCAAGTCTGTGTATAGCTTTTCAGTATTTTATCAGTAATTTTAAATTCAGTACAAAAATTATTTTTAGGCTATTATCTCCACAGGTTTTTGTTTTTTTTTTATATCCCCATATCCCTCCTCTGAGATGTATTTCATTGTATTTAAACCATCAATAAAGGGAATTTTAATGGCTCAGATAAATAGCAATGCAATGTAGCTCAAAGCAATGGAGGACAAAAGGCTGAACTCTTAAGAAAAGTTAATTCTACATTTACAGGGGTGTAACCACTTAATTTGTAATTAAGCTTCTACAAGCAGGAGTCCAATCTAGAGGTGATCTTCATTTAAGTTGTTAGTTGAACAGAATCATGCATCCGAGTCGTTATCATAGATGCAATCCATTTCTGAAATGGAAAAAAATGCAAAAAATACTAGTATTGTATAGTATTTTGACTCGAGGAGAACGTTATTCATTGTAATTGAATATAGCTACTGTATTATTTGCATTATGTTCAACATACCGTCACCAACTTGGTCATAAATCTCTCCGTCGCTGTAAGTTAAAGAAAAAACAATGCATTTAAAAATTGAGACATCAGATATAAATTACTATTTGCATGCAGATACGAAATAGAGTATCAGTATGGTACAGACAAGCTATCAAGTAATTAATTTGCTAATTAGAAAAGTGCTTTGTGGTGATAGAACAGTGTTTAGAAAGATGGTCAGGTCAGAGGATTTTCAGCGAAGAGTTGACCTGGATACATTTCTTTCTAATATGAAAGGCTGGCTTTTTTTAAAGGCTGGGATTTTTCAATTACATTTTTAAGCAGCTATTCTCATAGAGGTATTTCCTTAAAAAAAATGAAATGCTTCCTTGGTTTTTTTAAATGGACACCAGAAATAATGAATAAAAAAAAAGTTGTATGCTCTTGAAATTCTTTTTGTTTCTGTACTTGGCAATTCCATAATAATTTTGGAGGTGCTGCTTTTTAGGTAATGAATTTAGGTAATGTCTATAAAAGACACGCTTCATGAAAGGAATTTTCAAAATATTTAACTTAGATATGTGAAGAAGCCCATGGAAGACAATAAGGCTTAGTGTATATATGTATATATATGTATATATATGTATATATACACAAATATTTATATATATATATAAAAAATTCAACTGTGTGTGTAAGTATTTAGATGCCTCTACAATTCTAAATATGACATCTGATTTGATATTTAAGGGTCTACTATAAAGCCTGTTGAAGGAAATGGAAAGGCTTTATCTGACAAGAGTTTTGGAGCAGAACCGAAATGCTGAACTGCATGCAATTATTTGGAGCAACACTGGGCCATATATGTTCAATCCCAGTAAGACTGAAACAAAATTGAACCAAAAGAAAATTTGGCCAATTTTAGTTGAACATTTGAAAAGGGTATCAATACACCTAATCACATTAACTTGCAGTTTCATGGTTTAATCAGAGTTTGTGGTTATGCAATGAGGAGTGAGGCCCTGGCAAATTTCCAGCATGGATGTATGTGATTAATTCTTCAGAAATTACAACTTTATAAAAATAACACAATTTTCAGGAATAGAATGGCAGACTAAAATAATTACATTTCACTTTTTTTTTTTTTTAACAGACAGTTCAGAAAAAAATTGAGTGTTACAACAAATTTTTCAAAAAGATCACTTTGTACTTACTTTTGAACTAAATTGCTTCTCAAGACATAGCCATCTATAAAAGTAAAATATATGTGCATTTAAGTTAAATTTAAATACTCATGTTATTACTTCTGTTGCTAGCACTAGTGAAA
Source organism: Oxyruncus cristatus (assembly GCA_013399855.1). NCBI lineage: Eukaryota > Metazoa > Chordata > Aves > Passeriformes > Cotingidae > Oxyruncus > Oxyruncus cristatus. Next base: position 740,242 of record VXAY01000098.1, read on the forward strand.
TGCCTTTTTTCTCTTTTGTATACTTCAGACAGAAAGACAAAATGGAAGGATAAGAATGTACAGTGGACATATACTTGATGAAGCCTTTACATGTTCAATGTTTTAGTTATCCTTATTTGCCTGTTTAGTATAACACGCTGTCTTAGACAGGAAATCAGAACACTATAATAGCTGTATGACTAGTTAGGTATCTACTTTCTGGGTACTTTACATATTCATAAAATGTTGTTACCTTGTTTCCTCTCACAATAATTTTTCTTTCCTGATAAACAAGACATGAAAGTATTTTTTCTTTTTTTTTTTTTCAAATGCATGGTGATGTCCAGCTAGAGAATCTCATATTTTTTGTTAAGCCTTTTTTACATCTAAGCCCTAATTCTATTCTATCTGAAATTGTCCTTTCTAAGATCTGTAAATATACTAATAGGGGGAACCATCCCTTATAAATGTGTATCAGACATAATAAGCTAGTAGTCTTCCCAAAAGCTGACAAATTATCACAGTCTTTAACTGGCCAGTGTTTTGATATATAAAAATATCCTATGATTCCTATGGAATATTGGAAAAGCTATCCAAAAAGATTAATATCCCAAATAGTCCTGCAAGTAGTAATAAAAAACTTTTATTTAACAACAGTTTTTTGTTTGTGTTTTTTTTTAAGGCAAGCGCCTCTTAAAACACAAAAATAAGCAGCTTTTCTTCATAAATAAACTTTTGTATAATTCACTTTAACTTGGCATATTTCCCTCTAAAATAGGTAGGTATCAGATGTTATATACATCTCAAAATTAAATAACTTTTTTTCCCCCAGAATATGCTGTTTATAGTAGATTAGTGACTTGTTATGTAAAGGTCATAATACATTTAAAAACATGGGATTTTAAAAGAAAACATCTGTCTTGTGCTAGAGCTGAAGTTGCCTAAAAAGGCATTAATTTCATGCGGTAATATTTTATTTTACACTTACCTGCATTAGCTACTGTGTAAGACTTAACAATTACATGAATTAAAAAATAGTTCTGTGCATTTAATATTTGAGTGCTGCTATGTAAGATAAAATTTGCTCGATTTGCCTGTATTTCTATCTTTGGGGTCATGAAAATTTAATACATACATAAATTCTGCTATAACATTCGCCTACTACAACTGTTGAACTGCAAGTAATCTTCAAAAGTCAAAGAATCCAGTGCTCCAGATTTTCAGTCACCTCTATATTGTTTCAGGCTGAATGCCAGCTGGAACCCGTTGGGGAAACTCTGTCTAATTAGGATTTTCTTAGGCTGGTTGTACTTCCCCAGATTTTATTATCTGGGATAAAGTAATGGAAATTGATTATTTTTTATTTCTTTTTTTAAAGATGTCATCTTTTTAAAGTTCTCTTTAGGACAGTCCAATAATTTCCATGACTCCTGAAGTCTCCAGGGAGTAATTTAAAATCATTTGGCTAAATCATTCTAATCTTCTGAAATACCTGAAAGCAAAACTCCTCCACTCACCGTCATGGCATACAAACCCAGTGTGCTTGCCAGTCATGTGCATGTGACAGTGCTTAGATCATGGCAAAGCACAACCTAGGTTCTTCTGATGGTCCCTGGCCCTCAAATAGGTGAAAAATACAGCTCCTGCTGATCTCACAGTCTTTCAGAGTTACTAATCACGAGTTATACGTGCAAAGTTTAAGTTTCTAACTAATTCATTAATTTTTATGGGGCTTCCAAATAGGGAACAAGCCAGCAGGTCAGCACACTCTGTGTTAATTACTTCACACCACTGAAAGCCACGACACATCGTGCCAGCTGCTCATTTGCACCATAAAGGAAGCTCAGAGAGGATGAAAACTTTCAGGCACTGAAATCCATTTATATCCTAATGTTTAAGCAAAATCTATGAACCTGAATTGAAAGTTTTTGTGTATTTAAAGATGTATGTGTTCAGACCAAGAAGGAATTTAAAAGGGTAAGTGAAAAACGGTTCTTTGTTTCACTTTTGACAATTCAAATAATTTCATAACAAAGTAAGTGATAGTAGAATATGTTCCTAAGATAACCAGCCCTTGCCTGAAAACGTGTAAACACATTACAATATAATTTGTAGGTTTTTTAACTGTTGGAAGAAGCTTGAAGCTACGGAAGTGCTTCAGAAGGTAATGATTAAATTAAAGAATTCGTGTGCAAAAAAATAACAAATTGATCTCTAATTGTTGATTTTCAGTCTCTCTGGCCTTCTGAAGGTAAAGTCATAGCTTTAAGATCTGAGGAACTTGATCAACCACAGCAAATAACCAAAACTGTCATGCATTTACTGAAGTAGAATTCAAACTTCACTAACTAATGTGGAAATTGACAGAGATCTCTTCAGAGGTTTCCAGGGAGGATATTTTTATTTGTTTTGTTCTTTTATGCATAGCAAAGCAGTAGCTCCTGTCATTATTTGAAAGGCTTTGAAGGCTATGAGAGGAAAACAGCCAACATGAACTACTTTCTACTTTGTTATTAGTTTGGTTCAGAAAATGCAGCTTTGAAAGCTGTTTTTTTGGGAAGTGGCTCTACTAGTGAAATCCATATTTTGAAAAACATATGTGTGTTATGCAAGAAATTCTTGCTCACCCTGCAGGCCTGCCAGAAAGGAGGCTGTACTCCAGATTGTAAGAGTAGAGTATAAAGGGGAAAAAAATAGCAGGAAAGTGCTTGAATCCCCTTCAGAGGTTTATAGCATTGGACTCTCTTCTACATAGGTCAGAGGTAAAAAGTAAAGCTGAGTAGTGGGAAAATACTGCTTGTTCAAAGTATACTTTGAACCTAGGCTGTTCCAGCACAAAATGAATTTTCATTAGGAGATTTGAAAAGTATTGTAACAGAAGCTCATTATGAAATTGAAACCATCAGGAGATGGTCAGGAATTCTCCAAAAATGTAAAAACTTCTGCCAATGCAAACCCTAGCCAAGGGTTTCAAAGAAACACTGGAAGGCCTCGTGCAGCTCCCAGAACAAGGACACATGCCAACAAGGGCATATGCCTTGGATCAGCTGGAGGCTAGAGAGAAGACTCCTAACCAATTTCCCCCCCAGCCTGTTGAAAAGATTAAACTGCATCTCTTGCACCCAAAAGTAAGAGTATTGTTACTGATTTCCCCCTGGCTGCAATCAGTGGGCAAGTGCTATCCAAAGGTGCAGCAAGGACCTACTTACTTTTACTAGTCTCTGTGGGGTATGATATCATATCTTTGCCTTTTGGCAAAGAGGGAGAGACAGAAGCAACAGAAACATCTGCTGATCCTAGCTAATGCATAGCAAAATTTACATAATGAAGTTGTCTATTTTTCTCATATTTGGTATATTTTGTTCCTTGGTGTGTTTTAGTTTTTTCTAAGGCAAGCTGCTCTTAAAACATAGCAGTGAAATAAAAACAATCTGCCTCCTATCAACTACCAGACAAAGGTAAAATACAAGTACTAGGTTCTACTTGGATATGTTAGGGAAGAGAGTTTTCACACATTCCAACTCAATCATTCTCTGATAATTTAATATGTACCACAGTTTTTTCACAAAACTTACATTTTCCCTCCTCATTGCGGCACAGGACCTTGGTGTCATCCGTACTCTCTATAATATCAAGAGACTCTCCCGGTTTAATATGTAATTCTTTAGATTCCCATCTTTTTTTAGGCAAATTCTGAATTGCAGTAGTAGAAAAAAGAACTTTTATTTCACCTACAAACTGGAAAAAAAAAAAAAAAGCTGGTTAAAAAACATTAATGTACAGCTTGTGTTCATGCATTTTTTACTAAATTTTCTAAAATTAGGCAAATAATTGTATATGGTATATACTATGTGTCCATGCTTGCAGATGCTCAGTCCACTACCATTACAAGTAGTAATACTTTATCTTTCAAAGGACTAAGGGACACAAATTAAAGTACACCATATAGGTATTTTAGGTTTTATATTTTATGAAAAAAACCTTTATCTTTCAAAGGATTAAGGGACACAAATTAAAGCACACCATATAGACATTTTAGGTTTTATATTTTATGCAAAAAATCTTACTTTGAACAAAACTTACTTTGAATTTTTTCCGGAATTCTTTCTCTTCTCTTTCCATCTTCTTATGCTTTTGCACATCTTTTTCATCCGATTTCCTTTTTCCAAAGCTTTCTAGTTTAAATGAACTAAAGCAAGAGGTTACAGATAAAACTAAATCAGCAACACATTTGAGGTATTGGTAAGCCTTCTGTTAATTTTGGTGAAAATGCATTTTCTTTCATGCGTCTTTTTCATGTTTTTGTTGCTCTGCAAAACTAGTACAGGTAATATAATACAGATTTTACTCCAAAATTAATAAAAAGCTGGGATTGTCTTTCCCCCTTTTCTCTGATGTTAATATATCTATCACAAAAATGAATACTGAAGTATTGAGTATTTAAGTATATATCTATCTGCTACAGCACTTTAGAATTTCTCAGCAAGGAGCAATTTTTATGAAGTCAGTGTATCTTTGGGCATTAAGCTGAATTAACACATGTCTTACTGTGGAGGCAGCTGGAACATCTTAGCCTTACATGTGTTAGTCCTATATGGCCATAAAAAACCTTTCTGCACCAGGGAATCTGCATTATTTAACCAATTTCAAGTTCTGTTGTTTTTTTTCCACATCCCTGATAGTGTTGACTTCTGCCAAGAGGCATGGAAGTGTTTCATGCCCTAACTGTCCTTTCTGATTCTGCACCTAGGACTGTAAATCTGATTCTCCATTTTGATCCTTATTGATCTCTGTAGGAGTTGTGGATGACAGTTTCATTGGTGATCAATGTTTGTGTGTATGAACTAACCTAGACTTAGGTTAGAAGGGCCTCGTATTTTCCTTTGGATACACAGTCCAAAGAGTTTTCTCTGTTTTAATGTCTCCAGATTAGATTATCATAGTGCACTTTGTAGGTCCACCTGAGTGGAGCAAGTGACACCAGAATGTGACATCTTGCAGTCATCATCACAGATGCATCTGTGCTCATAACACATCTCTGCTCCAGAGATGACCATAATTTTCTGGTCCAGGATAAAAGTCTTCCAAGCTGAACTTTACACATCCAGATGTGTTTCATACTTATAACACAGAGCCCTGTCTCCTTTTTTCTTAAAATACTGGAGCAGCTGAGATCAAGTATGCATCCTAACAGTCCCCAAATTTTGATGGAGGAAGAACTGCACGCAGAGAATCTGCAATGAAAAGTGCCTTTGGGCCATGCATCCATTCATACCTCTTACTTTTTCTATAGTCTAATTATTGTTCCAATCTGAAATGGAGGAAGGAGCATTCAACTGCCTCCATTGGTTTGTGAGAACTACAAAACCTGACAACACCAAATAAAGCAGACATTAGTAGCAATCTGCCTCTAGTAAATACTTTAAAAATGTCTCTCAGTGTATTATATTTCTAGCCATAGTATTTCCACTTACATTGCCTCAGGTGGTGGTGGAGGGAAGTCTGAAGAACCCACGTCGTCATACACATCCTCTCCACAATCTGAAATAATAGTGTTAAGAAGAATGAAACATTATTATATGAAACTTGAGAAGTGAATATATTGTGTTACAATCTATGGAATTTTACTGAAGTTGACAAGAAAGAAGGCAATTACTGTAGCCATTTACTGTCTGTAGTAACTGTGGATTCTCTGTTTAGCACAATCTACTGTGCAACAACACCCAATCTTTTCAGATTAAGACTCTTTAATAGTAATAACCAGTAGTCACTGAAATTTTATTCTTCTGAAGCCTAAGCAAGTTTTAGCACATGATGGCTAATGCAATAGCCTTAATCTTCACTTCATTTATCCATGTCCCACTAAAGTGCATCAAAATTTATTTTTGGAGTTTGATTTTAACGGATATTCAAGGACTTCTATAGCCTCTTGTCATTCCAAAATTGCTTAAAAGTGGATATGAATCGCGTGTCTGTTCATTTTTAGGCCATATTGCAATACCAAAGCAGCAAAAACAATCTTAGCCTGAGAATATTCTTTGAATCACATTCAGTGTACTTGTAGAGAGGAAGCAATTCTTCAACTCATCAAATCAACGCCTAGAAAAATCAGTAGGATATAAAAGGTTTAGAACTCAGTTTGGAAACAGCCTCAAAAATTGGAAGAAAAATTGCATTTTATTCCATGGCTGAGCCAATGGTTGTGAGTATATATTATTTTACAGGGATAGTGCAAGTGATAAAAGTAACCACAAGCATTTCTTTTTACTTTTGAAGTCTTTTACTGAGCACTTCTTTCCAAGTGTATCTGTTCAAATTAAGTTCCAATAAAATGAACTAGTGTAAATCTCACTTAGAAAAATCACATTAAATACATTAAATTGTTTTCTAGAGCGCTTGCAATGTATATGTATCTCCTTGTCTGTAGCCAATTAGTCACAATATTTGAAGTTTGTTTACTGGAACTGGGTAAGCAATAGGAAATCCTGTTTCCTTCCTTGGATGTATTTTTGTGACTAGAATGATACAGAGCTACGTATACAGAAAAAAGGATCAGGAATCAATACAGAGACTGAACAATAGGCTATTAATTACCTTTTCCAGACGGCTTTGTTGAAGAAGACATGCTGGGGGGGAGGGGAAAGAAAGCTTATTAATTATTTATATCACATTCACAGGCTTTTTTGCAACCTAAATAATTTAAAAAACTTGCAACACAGGGGCTGCAAGTAATCTCCAGACATTTTGAGGTGCCACCAACACCAACAATGCTTAGGGACTAAATGTATTTTTACCACTGAATCAAAGTAAACTTTTTCAGAGCTGAATGAGTGACACAGGTGGTAAAAACACCAGTTGCTGATCTAACCTCTAGGTAAGATGGGTAGAAGACAATCTTTGCATTTTTCTGTTTGGCACATTATTCCTAAAATTTGGATTAATGGGTCTAGATTTACTGGTTTATCTCAGGTACATTTTACTGGTAAGCAAAGTACATTCTAACTGAGGAGACAGCAAATTTGCATCACCAGAGTGGAACAGGGGATGGATTATTTTGGTGCTCTTCACCGAAAAGCAAATTGGGCATATTTTAATTACAGACTTTTGCAAAAAATACAGCTTATTAAGAGAATAATTATGCAGGTGAAAAGAAAGCTCAGTGTTTTTGCAGAAAAGTATCATCCTGAGCTGCAATTTTATGCATGATTCATTAGGCTGCTGTGAGGACATGTTAGTAGCATGTGATCAATACTTTATTAGAATTAGTTAATGTGCACTGTAATTTCCTGGCAGACTCTTACAACAAATTTCCATTATCTTCTGCCCCATTGACTTTGGTTGTTTTATCTCGTATACTTTTCTTTTTGTCATCTTTGACCTTTAGCCTCTTCAAGATTCCCCAGGACCAGATACCATTCTTATCTTCATCCTGTGATACAGACCTTTGGAGTATGCATGTGATTACGACAATGTAAAATGTAATGTTCTTTTTAAAAAGCCCAGTTTAAATTCTCCATTGATACACAGAATTATCATTAATGCCAACAATGTATATATACCACGAAGTGAGATCACTTACCCAAGTGCTAGAATGCTAAAATAGAAACATGTACGTTATGTTACTTGTAGATACTGAGGTGTATTTGTAGTATAGATATTAATCTAGTGGCTTACTGTTTTCATGCTGTTACTCAGCTAGCTAGCAATTTAGTTTATTTTCATTTCAGACCTATTCTGTCTACTTGGGGATTTGGAGATTTTCATGACTTCAACTGCTTTTGCTGACCTACTTAAATTAATCACAAAACAAAACTTCTCCAAAAGACTGAAGAACCTTTTTAGTTTAGCTTCACAAATTCATACTGATGTATACCCACTTGCTGGTCACCCTAATACTTGCTGATTGTTATGTCTAATTAAAAAGTACTAAAATCTGAAAACATTCTGTTAAAGTAGCAAATTATTTAAATTATATAAAAACTTACCTTACTATGGGCTCTCCATCATCAATTTCATCATAAATATCTTGATTAACAGGAGCAGAAGAAAGTGGGAACACCTCTTTAACAGATCAAACAGTGAATTAATGCAAATATATTTAACACTGCAGAGTAGGGTATTCATTACAAACCTCTTAACTATATCAGATGTGTATGCAGTTTAGGCAATATCCTTGTAAATGGAGTAACCCTAACCCTAACCCTAAACCAGCAGAGTCTGTTTATTAAAACAGTGATTTAAACTTATCCCAGTTGGGAATGCCAACCACAGAGCTTTATTGTGGCACTGCCAGTCACAAGAGCATGGATAGTGAATACAAATGCTTCTATGCTGTAGTCAATGAAATTCTAAATTACTGGTTCAGCCCAGACATTAGGGTGACTTAAATTTTCATGTGTGACTCACAGGATAACTGAAGATGTCAGAGCAATACTCTCAGCAAGGGACACCTTGTCTTCATCCATGAAGTCAGAGACAAGTGCAATGTCAGCTCCCCATTTTGGTCTCAGCTTTGACCTTTAGGCCCCACCTCCTTCAGTGCAGGGTTAGCTCAGTTTGCATGTCCAGTTCCAGCCACCAGTCAGAGTAATCACTGAAATCTTAGCTGGCAGCAGCTCCATTCAGTACTGCCAGGGGATGCTTCTGCCATGACCAGTATCTAAACTCTAAGCTAAGAAGATGAGCTGTGCTCTTGTGATCAACAGAGAATGCTACATAAATATATAGGCTACCAAAGGGGAAACTGAGTTTGAATGTGTGTTCTTGACTGTGTGGAGCTGCTGCATCTGAGACTCCAGTGTACTGCTGTAACTGAAGTTAATTCTGTCAGCAAAATGCAGCTTTATTTGGTAGCATTACTGGCTTTTTCAGAACTTGATTTCTCCCACACAGAAACCCTTGCTTATCTTAGTGTTTTGACAGCTATATCTGTGCTGTTTCGTGGGATGATTTACCTTCACACACACACAAAAACAAAGTTTGATCATCTGTCTTGCTAGTGATTCACAGTATCTGAAGACAAAACTTCTGTCTCACTCAGGTTTCTGTAAGTGGTGGGGAAGTTCATTTGGCCACTATAGTTCCTTGTATGTTGCCCATTAGGAAACATTTAATATGCTTATGGATAATTAGTGCATTATTTGGAAGCTGTAAGAAATACATACTAACAACTCCCCCAAAACGTGTATGTAGAACTTACTTGCAGCTCCACTATGGTCAGAGCTCAGGCTGGAAAAGCAAACAAAAGACATTTTAGAGAAGAGCAGTCATCCTTGAGTAAAAGAAAACATCATTATCACCCATCCCTTTGCGGTTATTAATTCTAAAACTTTTGGCCTTGGCACTTGTGTACATGTCAGCTGAACATTACAAGTTCTGCACTGGAAGCTCAGACATGTGCTTGTGTTTTCTATATTGGCAACAACTAAATGTGCCAGCTCTTCCTTTCTCTCTGCTTTCACCACACATCAATTCCTTACAGTCAAATAAGTAGTTTGTATTCTCACTAATGCCAAAGAAAATGTGTAATCTAGTTCAGACTTGAACTAGCTCCTAGATGAAGAAAAATCAACTCTTAGTATATTCCGGTAAAGCAGGAAAAATGCTCCATTGCTTTTTGCTTTTTTCCTTGGAAATAATTAGTTACAAATCATAAAAGAGTATTTTAATACATCACTCAAAAGAATTGAAAGGGGAATAAAAGGTTAATCAGTATGATCCTTAGTATTTCATAAGTAAAGCTGTGAAGCAAATTCTCAGTTTTCACAAATCAATGCAGATATTTCAAGCCAGTGAAGGTGCACTTTTTCACATAAGCAGAATATTTGGTCCTAGTTGTTAGCAATTGTTAGCGATTTCCAATGAAGCGTCATTTTCAACAAAATGCAAATTGAGGTCTACAGTTATAATGATTTACCATACTTAGAATGCAGTTTATATTCCTGTTGATATCTTTAAACTAAAGTACAAAATATGCCTTTGGGTCACGGGATAATATATGTTGGAAGGGACCTCAGGGGGTCATGGAGTTTAACTTGATGGGAATAAAAATATAATCCAACTGAACACTAGAGAGTGCATCCAGACCCTTTGGATTCATTCCTTATGAGGGGATCTTCTTGAAATGAAATGTTCAACAAATTAATTGATTGCTCAACTAGCTTTCACTGGGTACAATTTAAACCTCTAACTGCATGTTTCTAACATTTCAAACTTTTCATGTTAGCCCAATGTTCTAATAGTAGTTGAAAAAACCCTGAAGGGTTCACAGTACCTGAGATTATTTCTAGGTTAGTCTTACTCAAAATTATACATCAAAACAAGTTATTTGTTAAACTTTTGTGCCAAGAACTCCTGAAATACAACAGCCGTGATCACTTATTAATTTTGGAATATTAGCAATACTGCTGATAATGAGATAATACTATTTGGTCAAGAGATTTTTTTAGAATGGCATTCTTACAGTGGTTTCAAAACATGTTGATGTATGTCAGACCTTCCAACAATTCATCCTCGTGAACTGAACAGAATGCTATTATTCACTAGAGAAGATAAAAATATCAAAATACAGCTTAAAGGATTTAATGAATTTGAGCCAATCATCCATCCTTCTAAGTTCCTTGGAATACACTATTATTTTAGTACACAACAGTGTCAGTATTATTGTTTGCTTTTGAATTCAATAGATTTTTTAAGTTCCTTGCATTGAGGTGGTTAATTATAATTCTTGCCACAGTGAAAAGGATTGGCCAAAGATACTTCTGCAACAAAGTAACCATCGCTGAGGTTACCTAAAATGTAGAACAACTAACACAAATCTCCTGGCTAGGTCATGATGGTGTGGGACCAATGTGCAGGGAGGAAAACTGATACGGAGCCACCTGGCAAAGTATCAAATTGGTTGCTTAAGAATGCCAGCCTGAAGGCAGACTTTTCCAAGTGCTGTTTCTGGAGTTCAGTGGGGATGTTCTATCAGCTGAGGACCAGCTGCACCCAGCAGCCAGGCAGCTGCAGTCCTTTTATTCCAGGCAGGCGGAATGGGAAGCAGTGAAAGCAGGTGTAATGGCTGTTTCAAGATGGTTGTCCTACATATTGAAATTCTTTACACCCATATGCAGATCCCTTATCCCAGGCTATGAGTTTCTGCACATCAGGACATGTAGCAGAGAATTAGTACTGGTTTGTGGCATCACATTTCAGAAACAGGCTTTTATGTGAGGTCTCATAATGGAGGGTACCACCATCATGCTAGGTTATGTGACAGCCTTGACTCTTGTCACAAGGTCACTAGGATATTTCCCTGCCTGCAAATCTGATCTGCTGCTGGAGGTGGCACATAGGGAAGTGTGCTAAGAAGATCTTAGCTGCAGATCTATTTGATGTGAAAAAGATGACACATTGAAGTAGAGTCTGCAATGGAGCACTGCATTGCAAATGCGTGTGAGACTGTGACACAGAGAATAAGTTTCCGGTGAAGTCAAAAAAGCTCATACTCATCTCATGGAGTTTGACAGGATTAAACTCATTAGACACACTCTTTCCTGAAGGGCCATCCTAGATTTGATTCCAAAAGTCCCTTCTCTTCAAAAAAAGATGGGTAGTAAGACTTAAATGGACTCATTCTAAGGCTCACGAAAGCTATGAGGGTGATCAGGAGTTCCCTGGTGCAGTAAATTGCTTTTAGAGTCTTTTATTATTTCATGTTAGAAAAGGGACTACATGACTTCAAAAGGCAGAATGAGAGAAGAGAAGGAGTGAGGAGAATTGCACTTCCTGCCAATGATTTGTAATCCTGTATGCTTTCCATTTTGTTCTCTTTTGGACTGCAATAGTGTAGGTCCTCTTCCAATAGTATGGATTCCACCTGAATATGAGAGCTTACAGATGCTGGATTCTTGAATTCATTTATGCTTCTCTAACCAGCTTACATGTTTCTGATACAAATGGCTGTTCCGTTACAAGAGTTGGCTCCCAGAGCCTTTGCTAGGCTGACTGGGATGAATCACTTGTTTCTTTCTGTTTATTACTTATACATACCTCATCGAGCTCTCCTGCTCTCCAACATCATCATACACTTCCACGTCACTCTCTGAAAATTCCACATCAGCTCCAGTAGGTGCTTGTCGCATTCTTTTTAAAGAATCGTAATCAATCTCTACCATGGTTGTTTTTACGTATCCACCTAAATGAATGAAATCATGAGGCAGAGACAGTTTTAAAAGGCTGTAGTAAATGGATGAGTTTAACAGAAGGTTCAAAAACTTTCAAAGAAATGTCTCATTCCAAGCAGCCTAAGCTTGACTCTCCACTTGTCAACACAAATACAAATCTCAGATCTGTCTCCCCACTAAGCCCTCCTCAGGTGGTGTCAAGTTATTTGCTTCTCAGCTGTCAGCACAGAATTTTCTGTGCAGACTCCAGGAATCATGAGGTAGACTCCGTTTCTCAGCTAACCTTGGAACCGTGGCAGTCTTGTACATATTTTAGGTCATCAGAACAGTTGACCTGAGATGAGGAACTCTGTATCTCCTGAGGGGAATTCTAGACAGTCCTCTTAAAAATCATGCAAGTGTTTTTAATAATTTTGATTGATTTAATGGATCAGTCTTTTATAACTCAGGAGCCAGATCATCAACCCCTTTATCACACTTACAGATCCACTGATATTTATACAATTAAAGAAACATCTTGGATATCAGACAAAATAAAAACTAGATATCAGTTAGGAACTTTCTATAGGAGTAGGAACAAGATAAAGACTTAGAACTAGTCCTTATAGTCTCTATTTCTATTTTAGGAACACCAATGTTACAATTAATAGAATGACATGAAAAAATGTGATCCTTGTTACTTGCAGGGTGTCAAGTTCTGATATTATTTGAAAGCTGACAGGGAATTATCTCTCAGTGTGTCAATGAAGGTCCCAGCATATTGTACCTGACTTATTCTAGTGCCTATAAATGTGACATCATGTTTTGCAATAAATTCATAGTATGAACTAAACATTGCATGCCAGCTGGGCACAGGAGGATGAGCTGTGGTAATTACTTTGGTGGCCAGTGGCTTAGCCTTGGTAAGGCTACTCGTTGGTGTAACGCTCACATGTTTGCTGTCATACAGTGAAAACATTCAGGAGCACAAGGAAGAAACAGAACTCACAGGATCCTCCTATCCTGCCCAGCCATTTTCCTTCTGGGTTGTCTGTGAGGCGAATGATTTCAATCTTATCCCCCTGTTTGATAGTCAGTTCATTCTTCCCTCCCTTGTGGTCAGCACAAGCTCGTGCCTGATGAAGAACTTCAACAGGTCCCACTAACTGGAGAAAAGAAGCAACAAAATAAATCACAGATATGGAAAACAAAGGGTTTTCTTTTCCCAGACATTTAGAATAAAAGAAAAAAATAACAGTTGTGATAATTACCTGTTTCATTGACATTTAAAGTAGTCTAGGACAATAAATAGAAAGGCTTGCTCCCGCCCCAACTACCTAGTTTAAATTAATAATCAGAAATTAAAAGAGAGTGGAACAGCATGGAAGTAGACCAGTTGGACTGACTGGCAAAATCACAAAAATACAAAGACTAAAACCAACAAACTAACTGTGGAGCCTTTAATGAGTTTACAAAACAGACGTATTTAACTCCAGTGCACATCTCCACATATTTCCAGCAGAACCACTCACCAAATCAGAATCTTTTAGGTTGGAAAAGACCTCTAAGATCATTGAGCTCAACAGAAGAAATTTTTCCTAATAGCCAAACTAAACATCCCCCAGCACAACTTAAGGCTATTTCCTTTTGTCATAATTCGTGTTATCTGGGAGAAGAGACCAACCTCCACCTCACTACAACCTCCTTTCAGGTATCTGTTGGGAGTAGTAAGAGCTCCCCTGAGCCCCCTTTCCTCTGGGCTAAACACCACAAGCTCCTTCAGCTGTTCCTCATAGGACTTGTGTTTCAGACACTTCACCAGCTCAATTGGCCTTCTCTGGACTCTCTCCAGCATGTCAATGTCTCCTTTGTAGCAAGGGGCCCAAAACTGGACACAGTATTCAAGGTGCAGTCTCACCAGTACCAAGTACAAAGGGACAATCACTGCCCTGGTCCTGCTGGCCACACCATTGCTGATACAAATCACATCAGTAAATTTTGCTACACATTAAAGAGTTTGTCACATAATCCTCTGTGTTTACAACTCTTTTCTATAAATGATCTTGCAAGTACTCACAAGAGATGATCACACTATTCACTGGAGTTTAGTATTTGCTTTGTGGGATCTTTATGTTATGAAGAAACCATTTTGGACTGTAGCATTTGTGACTTTAAGATATATAAGACCTTTCAGAGGCATATTGCTCTTGCCAGTTAGAATATAGGTGTGTAGGTGGCGAATAAATGTGAAAGAAAATAGCAACTAAAATATATTTTTTTGCATTTAAATATAGTAACATTCCTTAATGGCTTTAGGACAACAGTCTGGAAGCTAAAAGCATTCCGTGCACTAATACCTACACTTCACAGGAGTGGTTAACCCACTATTATTAACTAAGTGGTTCTTTAAAATTTGCTTATCAACTCATGCCAGTCTCTCCACAGCAGACCAAGGCCTCAGTGTGAGACAATCACCATGGCTTTACTGTGTGCTGAGCATAATAGGAAATGAAACAAAGCTGCCCACTCTGTACAATGACAGCACAGTGGAGTATTGTGAACAGACATTAGTTTAGAGAAACTGACTGGCTGATTTGCAAACTATGGGAGCATGCTGACCACTAGATATAGAAATATTATTTATAACAGAAAGAACTGCCTCATCATTCAGCCTGAGACACAGACTTCAGCTCCCCTTCACACACTCTATTCACTTCTTCCCCGTTTAAGCTGCATATCCATTTAGGTACCTTTATGCGAAGTGCAAGGGCAATGTGTTGCAATTTTGAAATCTGTCAAGGGTTGGATACTTTTGTATCTGACTACAGTAAAGCAAGTAACACTAAGTATATGAGATACAATTCCCACTTTTATTAATGGCTTTCGATGCTATTCTAATGATGCAAATCACTAGAAACAGAAAAGTGAAAACAAATGTTTTTAAGGCTTTATATTTTTTCTTTTTTTTTTTTTTACATAGAAAAAAGGTGAGAAGATAATTTAAAGAAAACTGTAAAAGTACAGAACAATGCCCTTGCCATCAGTGCAGAGCTTCAAGTCAAGCATATGCCAAACATATGCTTGCTAGTTTAAAACTTTACTCAGAATTTATCCAGGTGTTTGAACTACCTACCATAACAAATAGTTTTCTAGCTAGATGAGAAGCGTATTTTGAACTTGACAACGCTAAATAATTCTTCTTACATGTCTTTGGCCAGATTACAAAACAAAAGGCTTACTTTGAACTTCTTCCTTAATTCCAGTTCTTTCTTTTCTTTTTCCTTTTGTTCTCTTTTCTCTTGCTCCATTCTTCTCTTATCTTCTTTGTTCTGCTTCTTCCCTTTTTCCCTTGATGTTCTGAAAATGCATTGCCAGGAATGAATGATGAAGTAAATCTTCCCTAGAGCTTCCTTACCCAAGGTTGATAAAAAATTATATGTGATGAAAAAAGACTTCTCCAAGAGAAATCAAAGCTATGGATTCTAAACCCTATTGAAGCATCAACAACTAGAGTAAGGAACCCCTTATTACATATATAATTTAAAGAGCCTGTCCTTAAGAGGACAGCACACCAGGAAAGGTTACCTGGAGGTAAAATACCAGCTCTACATGTGTGTCTCCAAATGTCGCTGAGCTAATTGTGTTGAGCAAGCTTGGAAACTGGTAGCAGTTTCATTCCTTTTTTAGGATAGTTTTGGTAAGCTGATATGCTCAAATTATACTTTAAAAAAAAAAAAAGAAAAAGACTGAATGAAAATCATTTGTTTGGGGTATAAAATGTATTAAAATAATTTACTTGCAAATGGAATTCAACAATAAATTTTTGCTGAAAGTCATTCTAAATCTGAAGTATTCTACATCTATTACCTATTCAAAGGGAATTAGAGCTTTTCTTTGGCTGTTGTAATACAGTAAATCCCACACATTTAGATATTACCAGGCTAAAAGAGTCCTCAAAGTAAATGGTCTAAATGGAAGAAGAATAAGAGAGCTTGTATTTTGGCTAGTGTACTCAGGCAATGAAAATTGTCAATCCAGGCTCCTAAAGGAGTTCTGAGAACATTTATCTGGAAAGCAAGAAAAACAACTGCAACAAAAGATCTATCTGGTACCATAGTACCTTGGGCTGAGCTTATTTTTCCTCCTAGACTGTAATTCCAATGAGTGGTTCAGACATGTTCCTTAGATCAGAAATCAGACTTCTGTTACCTCAATCACAGTAACCACATCAGTTCATTACAGGAGTTTTTCCAGCACAGGGCATGCCAGATCTAACTAGAAAAGAACATTAGAACAACTGGACTTTCTTTAGGTGAAATGAATGAACATAATAATCCCTGGCAGGTACTGTAGTGGAATGACACTTCTGTGCCAGATGAAATATCTTTGTTAACAAAGATAGCAATAAAGATACAATGGGTTATATACTACCTGATGTCATTTATGTCTTCATACATCTCTACATCACTTTCTTGGCCCTACCAAAAAAAAAAAAAAGAAAAAGTTTTAAATGATCTAAGTACAATTGGAAAGACATGAAGAAACTGAGCCTGGTAGGTAAGCTTCATATAAACCATATATAAAAAACATTAACAGCAAAATGCAAATACAAATTACTTTAATCTTCCCAAAACAAGTTTCTGCATTATACAATCCCACTATTCTTTTTTTTCCTGCCTTTGTTTTTGCAATACCACAGCTATGAAGTTCTGGATTGTTAGAATCACACTAGCACACAACTTGTCCAAAGTGGACATTTTAATTGCAAAGTTAGTCCTGGAAAATCTTCCTGTGTGCTGATGGTTGCACTGCTATGATGAACGTGTCACAGTTTGCACTATCTAAATTGGAATGCTAAGGATCTAAATGGGGCTCAGATTAGGGTCCAAGAGACAATTTTAGTCCTCCTATAACTAGGTACTTAAGCATACTGATATAAAACTATGCTTAAGTGAAAAATTAATGGAAATATTCTATTAATAGAATGCAGCAGGATTCTTGTTTCTGGAAAATTGTAGTGAAATGAAATTGGTATTAGAAGGTGTAGTTTTTTGGGCTTTTTTTAATCAATTTTTGTTGTCTAGCCAGCTTCGAAAATTATTTCTGGTTTCTTCTGCTTACCTGAACTTATTTCTGTCCTTCACAATAAGTAAGTGCTTCTATAACTTACAGTCAATAAACTGGATCAATTCTGCAATTAATGTTCTAATGTATTTAAGATGTTTTATTAAATGTGGAAGTTTTTTGCTAAAAACGATAGGTTTATCTTGGAGGATAGCACTTACCCCCTGTGTACTTCCACGACCTATAGGAGAAAAAATAAAACCAGAATATTTATTTTTTCTTGACAAAAGAATAAAAACAAGGTATTTATTTTTTCTTGTACACAAAACAATTAATTATAGCATTAACTGTTTTAAACTGCTAATAATACAAGTGATATTAACCAGAAGTATCTGCAAAATCCAGGTTTTTCATGAGGTTATGAATGCAAAAATCAGAGTTCTTCCAAACTGCTTTTGTAGTACACTCTAAAATAAAAATATCTACGGAGAGCATATTTAACCCTGTATTTTAAAAGTGGAAAAATTATTTTAAGATTCTTTAGTGATATTGAAAAATTAAGCTGTGCTATTTGTTTACAAATATGCACATTTATATGAGAAAGTAATTGTTAAAAACCTAAGAAATCCAAACAAACCTCAAAGAACTTGTCTGCACCAGCCCCACAGCTGACTAAGGAGGCCAAAGGCTCTTTGGCTAAAGCAGTGTCTACCCTGGGCTGCAGGAGAAGAAGCTCTGTGACTCTCCTGCTTCCTCCTTAGTCTGCAGGGAGTTAGGTAAGACAAGCTCAGTTTCAGCTCCACAGCCTGCACCGCTGTCCGTCAGGGATGGCCAGCACACTAAATGATGCACACTGTGCCTGGCACAGACTGGGTCCCCCCAAGGAGAGATCAGAGGGCAGATTGAAATTCTTTGTGTCACAATCTGCTTCTCTGCTGCTCCTGGTACAACGTAGTGACTCACTGCCTCTAACTGAGGCAGACCACAAAGCGACCTTAAAAGCACAGTCAACAATTTTTTTTCTTTTTTAGCAAGTGTAAAACAGTGCCTCCTTCATCAGACCACACAACTTCAGCTCTGAAAGAACAGTATTCATTTTGGTTCAGATTTAAAAATCTGGTAATTTACAGTCCTGACATATTTCAAATGAAAAAAAAAAAAAAAAAGAAAGGCGGGAGGGAGGTAAGAGGGAAGTTATTTAAAGCAGTTCCTGAAAGTCTGTCATATTAATCATAGTACAGTAGAACAGTTAGTGTTATGAGACAACCATCTTCACCTATAAAACTGCAGAACCAGTATATTAATTACACAAGTCATGCACAGAAAATATTTTTTTGCTTATCTTATAAATACAACTTTCTTACAGCTTTTCATAGTTGCCACTGATTAAAATGTATGCATCTTACCCTGTGAAACAAATTCCACATCATCATAATTTTCTTCATTTTCTGGATTTCTGTAAGCATGAAAAAGTGGACATGTGAAACCTATGAAGGTGGTTTTATGATTATATTTTCATTCATCATTGTCCTGCTGCTTTTTCCATCTATTTTATACAAAGGCTGGACAGTCTATTGGGACCTATATCCTACTTGGTGGAAAGAAGATTCTCTAAATTGTTCTTCCTGACTGTGGCCTAGTGTTTCAGATGGGGACACCTTGATCTTGAGAATAAAAGATCAAAATGAGCCAAAGGCACTCAGATACCATGAAGATGAGTGTGGCATGAAGAATATAATCAGCAGATGGGTTGACTGAATAAAAAAAATCTGTTGGGCTTTTTAACTATCCTTGCAGGTGTAAGCTTCTTACACAATACACAAGCACAATGCCAGACTTTTGCTCAATGTTAAATACAGCTTTGAGACTAGTCCGTGGCTTGTAGGGCTTAAAGTCTAAACAAGGGACAAGAGAAGCAGTGATGTAAGGTTAGGCCAGGTAAAAGGTCTCTGGATGTTAGATTTAAAAGCGCTGTCCATCTGAGAGAAGCCAGAAATTGAGAATATAACTAGTAATAATAGGGACTGTTAACTTTAATATGTCTTATAGCAGCTGAAAGAAAATTAGAGCTGACAGTGTTCGTCAAAGAAGGGTAATCAAAGAAAGGACTTTGAAGCAGAATGGGATGTTCTAAAACTGGCCTGATAGCAAAAGCACAGAGACAGGTGAAAGCACAGGTGTCAGCACCCAGGCACAGGTTTTCAGCAGAGGGAAGACCCCAGAGAGCACACAGGAACGGAAGACCAGAAAGGCCAATCTGGAGGTAAATTTCATGGGTCCCTGAAGGCAAAGAGGAGGATACCCAGGACGGCTGTTGCAGGTGCTGTGGCCTTGAGGCCAGATTGATGCTGTCACTGTGGCCACACTGACACTTAGTGCTGTGTTGGCACACGCCTCTCTAACTCTCCCTGCCTGTTGTTTGCTGCTCTTTGCAGTAACTGCTGGCTGGAGAGCAGCTCCTTACTCATGTTCAGCTTGATTCCAGCCAGTTTTGACATGAGACAGAAGTACTTATAACTCTTTGTCATCAGGAGGTTCCACTTTTGTATGCAACTCTTCAAAGAAGGATAAAGAAACGAGCCCTGTATTGATAGAGGCTTCTCAGAGTTATCACATGAGGCCACAACGTGTCAGTGGTGCAGTTTCACAACCAGGGCTGAGCTCAGTTCCTCTGGTTTGCAAAGCTGCTTCCTGGGCTATTGACTCAGACATGACTCTCCTTTCTCTCTTACCCCAGAATAATGCAGGGTAAACCTTCAGTTATTTATTGCAACTGGTTTTCTACTTGTGTATGAAGTCTTTCAACTAGTTTGGAATAAAAACTCAGTCTGTTCCCTCCTCCTCCTTACACCCCCCCCCCCCAAAAAAAAAAAAAAAGGGCAAAAAAAAGTGTTGTTACAGATAAGGCAATTCAGGGAAACAACTGAATAGAGGAAGGCTTCAAACTAATAGCAACTAATTCCAGACAGGCCAGGGCAGGACAAGGAAAAGTAGTGAGACTTCACTCCCCCACAAACCTGGGACTACTGCAGCCTTCACCTGCTGCTGCACGAGCAAAGCAATAGGCAGAAAAAGGTGAAACAATAAAGACCTTGAGGTTTGTTTGAAACTTACCTTGTTTCTGAGCTGGGCTTGATGTTTCTGGGAGGCAGACTGGGAGCTTCCATAACCTGCGGGTCTGGGTGAAGGATTCGTTCAGGAGATGGAAATTGTGCAGCATGGTGTGATTGAGACACCCCTGGGGCAAATGCTGCTGGGAAAGATGACGTTAGTTTCAAAACTTCATTTGTAAATGCTGAAATAAAGAAGAACAGACTGAATGTATCAACCTGAGGACAGAACCTTGCTGTATTACATGAAGAATTGGATAAAATATCAGTACTGAACACGTCCCAGAGCAAATATATTTTGTTGAACATGCTTCTTATATATCTTTGTTGCATTATCTTACAAGATTAGAGAGGAAGAGGCTCTGCATAGGAGAATGTACTGCCTGCACAAGGCCTTGAAAATGTCTTTGCCAAGACATGAATAAGACACAAAGACTTCACAGGCCATCCAGTATATATAAGTACCTGTGCTTTGAAACTAAATTGTAATATAATTCCACAGTTTGCTTGGAAAGACCAGCTGCAGAATTTCATGTGAGTACTTATGCAGTCTTGATGACTTCTTCTTGATCAAAGACAGAGTTTTAAGGGAAGGGATCAGAGATGAAAAGATATTTTGGCATTTATGAAGAGATGTACAGGTCCCTGAATATCTTCAAATATGTTTTTAATGGAAGTTGTAAAAGGCTGGACTTAATTTTCTAGCAAATCTCCCCTAGAAAAGTGACAGTTTAAGAAGCTGCACAGAAGCTACTCCCTCAACAGACAGGTGTAGTCTTAAAAAAATGATGATACTGTGCACCAGCCATAGATGCCATGAGTGAGCTGGTGTTCATGTGTGCTGCACTGAGTTCATGCTCCCTGTACAAGCCACAACCAAACCATAGTAACCATTGCTTTGAGAGTTTATGTTGGGAGAAGTTATATAACACAATCAAATTAAATCAAATCACTGTTTGGATGTCATGACATTAAACCTAGAATTTTGTCTGAAGTATCATTAGTGGATTAAAAGCTACCCAGAAAGAATTGTCCTCAGCCACATGGGGGGAAGCCCAACAAAATCCAAGGAAGAGGACAACAAAAGGAAAAAGAAAATTCAGAGTTCAGTTAAAACCAACTACAAGTGAAAAGAAACCTCTTTCTCTTCCGGAGATTTTCTTTAAGTTCACACCTGTACAGTGGAGATTAAAATCTTGTGAAGAAAGAAATGCTCACACCACTGGAAAAAAAGTGCCTTAAACACAGAACAACAACAAATACTTAGTAATGTTTAATATCAAGACATAAAGTTAGAAAAACTACTGGAAGAGCTTTTTTTAGCTGCTGGGGTGTCTGAAATCCTGTCTTTGGGATACACAGGAAAAGGAGAATTGATAACGTTCAGAAGGACCTCTCACGTCTCACATGGAAATCAAAGTGAAATTATAAAGCCTTGACAATTTGTCTACTTACTACCAAAGAACTCAAAAATATATGGATGAATTTTGCTTCATGGCTGGATGAACCAACCTGTCAACATACATATCAACAAGAGTGCATTTGAAACCTGTTAAGTTTCTTCATTACTTAAACAGCAAAGTACTAATAGCCCCAACACTGCTGATTGAACAGGTTCTTTTATGCTTTTGTTAAGGAAAACATTTCTTCATTCAACATGTATACTTGCATTTGAGTAAAGGCAAACTTTGCTTAAATGAGCCAAGGTTACACATGGCTGTGCTCTTGTATCTGGGTCTCTGAGGATGATGTGGTAGCATTTAACTCTTCACAGGCTTTATTCATCCACAGGTTTCATCAGCTATGATCTCTTATTGTTCTGAAACCCTTTATAAAGATGAATAGCACTGACGATTTAAACATATATCTGCAGCTGATGTCTAGATTCTAGCTAAAGAAAGTAACCAGAAAGAGGGGATTTTTTTCTTTTGTTTTCTTTTTTCTTTTTTCATAAGAGTCATGTAAACTGGTATTAATTATACTCTCAAATTTATTTTTGTGTTTTAACAGGTATCCTGTATAGCTTTTCTGTGGTTAGATTTCTGTCACCCTTACTGAGTGTTGTGTATATGCACAACACGCATAAAAGCACTATGTCATCATATTATGTTACTTCATTGTGATTAGTTTCTAGGACTAAGGTAAAAATTCTGCCCAAGTATCAGTGCATAACACTTCTCCCATCTGATATGCCTTGGAAGCCAAATCCGGGCAATAGGAAACTGAGCCAGGAAAGGACACCACATGCATTTTAGATTTAGTGCTTATTTTTAAGTATAAGGGCTGAGCAATTTGTCCTTTTTGTGTACACTGCCGTAATCTAACAGTAACTAAATGATCATCATAATAATGGAAATAATGCTTTTTATTGTCTAACTATTAGAATGGACTCTTCTCTGCCTTTAAAGTTGTAATTAGCTACACTTATCACTGAGACTGATGTAGGTGTAAAATGCTTTAATACAAATACTGAAAATAGTGCGATGAGTTAGGTAGGAAGGTGGCAAGCAGTATATAAAATATGTTACATTCAGGCCTGATGAGCCAAAGCTATCATAAAATTTCAATAATGTGTTTCTTCTTTTTAGTGGAGCATGTAATTTTGATTCCAGTTTTGGTGGTGTTTGGGTTTTGTTTTGTTGGGGGGTTTTTTGTTTGTTTGTTTTTTTGTTTTTGCTTGTTGGTTTTGGTTTTTGTTTGTTTGTTTGTTTTGTTTTGTTTTTTTTGTTTTGTTTGTTTGTTTGTTTAATCTGGAACACTTGGTACTCTGAAAACGGAAAACCTGGAAAGGCTCTGTGCAGGTAGTGGAACTGCTGTCAGCTGCAGACACTTAGATCAGGAATTCAAACTGAAATTACATTCTTGCTTCACATGCACCTGAAGCACTCTCATCACAGGAAACAGTCTTAGGGGTGATCACTGTATAGTAGCTTTGACCCCTAACATCTCAGTTTCCAAATAGCCTCTCCACTCTTCTTAGGACTGAGCTTTTTCACACGCTGCGCTGCACTGAATAAACAGACGCAGAAACTGAAGTCCTTGAAAAAGAGCTAAAAGAACACATGAACAGGGCTGCAGCTGTAGAGCAGCTAAGAGGAACTTGCCACAGAAACTGTACACAGAACATCCCAAATATCCCATTACACTGCTGCTTAAACTTCTTTAATCATGCCCAGATCTTCAGCACTTACAGTAGAACTGTGCACAGAACACTGCAAAGATAACCTTCTCAAACAACTTCCCAGTGGGCAATGACCAGAAGGTCACCTACATTCTCAGAGGATGTCTATTTACCAGGAAGTTCAAGACACTGAAGTTGTCTTGAAGCAAAACTTGTGACTTTGACCCTTGCCATTCTTGGCTTGTGAAAAGGAAATACTAATTCTTCTTTGGTTGCTCATATGACATCTAGAGAAAGATTCCATCTTCCCTTTATGCTCAGATATTCTGTGTTCAACTACATCAGGAAAAATCAATCTGCATGTAATGGTACTCTGTAATTTCCACGCCTTTCCCATGTCAACTCAAATAAGTGGCAAACTGAAGGGAAGTTCTAGCACTGCCTGCAGTCTATACTGGAGTAACACATGCAGCAAGTACTGCTTGATGGTATAGGAATCTTATGGAAACCACTACTTTGGTCACAGACAGTTCTCCCTTTTCAAAATTGTGATATAAACTGGACTCATGTGCAAGGGTGATATGGGCTCCAGTACTGACACAGATGAAATGACATGCCCCTGTTTATGACCTCCCTAAATACCAGGGTATCTCAGTGCTTGGGTGACAGACTGGCTCAAAGATGAAGATGAATAACCAAATATCAACCTGAGCAGAACAGAAACAGTAAAAGAAAAATAAAAAAGCCACATTTTTTAGCACTCACACCTGCAGTTTAACAACCATTCACAGGTGATACAATTCCTGCTGATCAATCCAATCTGTATTGCAATAGAATGTGGTTATTTGGCAAGAAACTTTTACCTGACAACAGTGGCAAATAATAATTTTGATATCTCCTTTGAAGTAGGAGTGGGTGGTCTGGATTCAGCTATTCCTATTTTTCTCATACTTGGCTGAATTGCAGCAACAATGTGCACCTGCTCTCAAAGCCAACAGTGCCTTAGAAATCCCAGTTAGCTCAGAACAGCTGTATTGATATTATCAGCAACACACTCTGTTCCAAATGCATTAGCCTGGCCTCCAGCCTCTAAGCAGTCCAGACTTAACAGCAAAGAATGAACTTCTAATGATGTTTAAGGTATCTGGCTGTAGCATCTAAGCTAATAATTTCCTCGACTACGAAATTTCTGGTTCAAAATTGAATTATACATTTCTAAACAAAGCTAAAACCAAACAGCAATGCATATTACTTTGCCTTCCATTTCTGATCACATCTGCTTCACCTTAAATGCACAGACATATGCAAGAAAATCCCTTTCAAAACAGGACATTGTCTTGCATATACAAGTGGAAAACTATTTCTTGACTTCACATCCTAAAAAGAAGACTACCCCACTTTTCGTTTGGCCTAGAGTATGGCCTTTGGTGAAACCTTATTCCCTTTGACCCCTGATGCAGTGAGCTCCTGATGAAGTGTCAACTCCTTCTTTTAGTAATTTAAAGAAAACTTGACAGTGATCAGGCACTTCAGGGAAACTCCAAGAATTCTGCAGGAAAAAATGCCCGGAATTTTAAAATTCTTAATGAATTTTTGTAGTTTTCATAAAAAAGAACTTTAGGATTTTTGAATCAGCTACACAGTCAAAAATCTTGCATTTGAAAGAAGCACAGTTCTGTAACACAAAAACGCTTTTGAGCTACTCTGCAAACACAAAATGTTTTTCAGTCTTACTGCAAAACATTTTACCACTTCTACATTCAAGATCTGGGAAGTTTTCTGGGTTTTACAGAGGGTTTGCTAAGAATCTTCAACAACATCTGCAGCAGCTGATCACCCACTTCCTACCTAATCCGTAATGTGCAGAGGGCTGTGCTCTGCTCCACCCCCCCCCCCCCCCCCCCGGCATTTTCGTTTAGATACCAGCCATGGTTTCAGGTTTCACAGTTAAGCTGCTTCAGAGCTGCTCGAAGTGAGCAGGTAAACTTAAAACGTTGCTGAAGCTCAGTGCTTTTGATTATGCTGTTGACAGACACACTCTGACAACAGCAACACTAACTTCATTTGAGACACTGCTCACACAAAACAAAGACCATGGAAAGTTTCTGATTATTGCTCTCCTTGAGTCCAGACCCCGCTTTTAGAAATGACTGGATAAAATCTTTTATTAATTTTCCTTTCTTTTCTTCCCCTCATCTCTCCCGATTCTCGGGATTCTCCAGTTAGATGATACATCTGCCTTTTTCATCTTTGCACAAAAGAAATCACCTCCAAAAAAAAGCTGGATGAAGGGAAAAGGGGAAATTGGAGACCTTATTCTCCATCCTTTTTAAGATCACTTTCCTGATGGTTGCTCATACATCATGAGAAATATGATCAAAGCAGATGGAGAATTTCTCCTCTTTTAAGCAGAACTTCTCATTGATCTCAATTGGGAAATCTTGTTTCCAGAAGAGATGAAAAGACTACCTTATGGGTGTTAACACCTATTCAATGCCTTATATTCTCAAAATGTCATAGAGTTGACATACTAAATCCGAGACATGATTCCTGGTAGAGGATTTTTCCCATTCTATGTATGTAGAGACAAACAGATGAAGGATATACAGCACACGAAAGCGAGCATCTAAATATACATTTAAGGTTGACAGCTGAGAAATATTAAGCATAAGTAATTGCCTTACTCCCAAAGGAAAGCCCACAGGTTTCATCCAAAGTACTTCAGTATGTAAAGTTTGCAGGACTGAGCCTTATTGTGACTAAATATGAGGTTAGATATTTGTAAAGCTTCATCTGGGCAGTGCTGACCGGCATAAGTGCTTTCAAACTACAGATGTGTAATCCTACACAGAAGCCTATCCTTATGGAAAGGGGAATGTAGGACATGAATTCTTAATTGAACTACAGTTGAAACTTTTCATTGTCTGATAAAAAGCTTTAATGGTTACTTCTGTTTTTAATAAGAGGTATTAAACTGAGCTGGTTTATTTTACATTTGCATAGCATCACTTCATATGCAAGAAAAAAGCAACTGGAACGGATGACATGTAAGATAGCAATAATTTAAAATAAGTATTTTGTAATTCATTTATATTTGAAAGAGAAGGCAAAAGAAAATGTGTAGAATGATGAAAAGGCAAAAAAAAGAAAATGTACTGGGAGAAGTTTACTTGAAACGTGACAATCTTTCCCAAACCAACAAAATGACAACGTCATAAACAAATTTTTCAATCTGAAAAATAATTACATCTTACATAGCATGGTATATAAAACTTCAGTTTCATAAAAAACCCCAATGCAACAAAGTCTTGCATTCATATAGTAGAGGTTTGCAGGTTTTCTCTTTGACA
The DNA here is from genome assembly GCA_013399855.1 of Oxyruncus cristatus. Classification (NCBI taxonomy): domain Eukaryota; kingdom Metazoa; phylum Chordata; class Aves; order Passeriformes; family Cotingidae; genus Oxyruncus; species Oxyruncus cristatus. The sequence goes on from VXAY01000098.1 coordinate 767,015, forward strand.
TCTGCGAACAAGGAACATCATTGTTTCAAATGCACACATTTTGGGAGGGTTCAGTTTTGAGTGGAAACCAATGACTTCAGGAATGTTCATTATTAAAATGAACCTTTTGGGATAAAAAAAAAAATTAGGATACTATTTCATAGTCTTCCTAACAGCTTTGCTATTAAATGCTTGGTAGTTTGCTTATCTCTATTGAGTATTTACTTTAACATTTAATAATTAAGACTAAAGCTTTCAGAAATGACTGAAAGTTTTCTATATATAAAGTATCATGAACTACTATTGTTATTTTTTAATGTATTTTCTATAATGAACTATTTGGATGACTATGTTAACTAGTCAATTTATTAACTTTTGCACCCATGTAACGCAACCAAATGATGAAGATTCATTAAGAGTGACACTCATTAAGAGTGTTTCTTCCTGTGGACCAAAATAGGTCTAGAAAATAAAAAGATAAAAGTGCGTGCTCCAGGATAATATTTATTGTTTCAAATTTAAACATTATGCTTGCTGCATAGGTTTTACATCTGTAAGCTGATAAGGAAATATTATTTCAACAGTAAAGAGAAATTAGAACTTGCAGCTCAAAGAGAAATTTCAGTACATATCAAACTTCAAATATATGAAAAGTATATGCTAAACATTCTTGTAATTATGAATAAACAGATTACAAAGCATTTTTTGGAGCTAGAGACATTTAGGATTTATTATTCTCCAATTGTCAGCAACATGTTCAGAACTTCATCACCACAATACTTCTGCATATTAGAGAAAAAAGGGGATTTTTTTTCCCAACTTTATCATAAGGGTAAACAACAGATATGCATTCACCAAGCTAAGCAGAAGCATACCAGGACTCCAAAGCCCACTTTTTTAAACCATGAAGTAATCACTGAATGTTTTTTCAAAGTAGCCAGTTATTAAAGGAAATAGTCAAGGAAAATGAGTTTAAATATCGGTTTGCGATGGGTTTTGTGTACTTTTGCTTCCTAATGCTCAACAACAGCAAGTTGCCGTCAGAAAATCACCTGCAAGGAAACACTGAGTGTTGGTTTCCCTCAAGATCCATGTCATCTATAACTATTATTAAGTTTATTTGTTTCCTTGGCCAGATAAATAACTGCCTCATTTATATTTCTATCATGATGGCTAAATTAATTTTTAAGTTGCAGTGATTTATTTTTTTTTCAGTTCTGTAAGCCATACTAGCAGTGTAATTTACAGTTTTGTCCACGTATTTTAGCAGGATTACATGATAAACCCTTGACCACTTAAATGTAATGCTTGAAAAACTTCAGTGTCAGGGTTTCCTCCATAGCTTTAATGTTCTTATGGAGCCTCTTAAAAATTCTTAAAAAAATTCTGTCTGACTAAAGTAGACTGAAAGCATGTGTTCAGTTCTTGCTCACTGAAAAATTTGGTCTTAGGCACATACTCTGTAGTTACGGTGCATGTAATTATAGCTGGAGAATGAAGATGTGATCTAAAAGACTGAGAGAAATTTAATTCAGCAGGTCTTGTGGAACTTACAGGTTGAACTATTGAAAGATGTCCAAAGAAACAATATTGAAATGAGGAAGGAATGAAACTGACCTTATACGAATCCCATGAGCAAGACAACTCCTTTGCAGTGAGACCGACACAGGTGATGTCGTTACACTTGTACTAAACCACGTACATTGTGTGGGATTTCATATGCTGCAGTCTGATTTTCATGATAAATGCACAACTTTGACTCTATTCCAGTTGAGCATTATTCATTAGTTCTAGGAACTTCAAAGATTGACTCTGCTGTTTCTCAGAGATGGACTATTTCTCAGTATAATGCTGCTGAAACAGGAACAGTTTGGATTCTCTCACTTTCAGAGGAGGAGAAAGAGGAATGTCCTTAGAGGAACGCTGAAGAGCTAAAAACTACATACAAATGCTTGTCCAGATTTTGTAGTTGTTTTCAGGAAGATCCAGGAAAGTTAAGTTCTTTGCAGATCTATGTGATCATCACTTCTATAGTTTTCAGTTAAATGTGTGGAGAATCAATAAAAATAGACATCAGCATCATGAAATATAATAATAGAATAGGTAAAAAGCCTTGCAGACCTACAAAATCTCACAGATAGTCTAACCCCAGTACATTTTTGATATTGCTTAAAATTAAACATTTTCTCTCTATATAACAAAATGTGGACACATCAGTATCATGTATCATTTTGACACTTTCTTGAGCTGCACAGGGTTTTATGACATGTTACAGTTCATCTGTGCAAACACAGGCATCACATCACTACATAAAGTGACTGCCACCCCACCCTGAACAGTGTCATCAGATATCATCACCTATTTTTAGTTTCATCTATCTTAGAAGCAGATGGTTTGCTCAAGTTACAGTTCTTTTTTATCCCCTTACACCTTAATACTGAGTTGTTGCATAAGTTTATTTAGTGTGGCACTGAGATATGAAGAGAAAAATCTTCTAAGATTTAAATTCAAATTCTGCTGTAAACAGCCATGACACCACGTGATAAAAAAAATAAAAATCCCCCATTCTTTATAACTTTGGAAGCTGCTGTATCATCTTGCCATCTAGTAAGAACAACAACAGATTTGTTCTAAGCAGCTTTGCAAAGACAGTTAAGACATTTACTGTTGTTGGGAGTGGGGCTTCATTGTTAATTACTTTGCCAACAGAGTATTGTGATAACTTTGACAATGCACCTCAAACTTTAATTTCTCCTTTCTCTCTGGTTGTCTTACCCAACTGAAAGGGTCATGTCACTGTGTGGGTACACAGCCCACCACAGAACAGAACCTCAACGAGGACGGCACATACGTAACCCAAAATATAAATAGTGAGAATTTTCTTACATCTCTCTTTTTTTTTTTCCTCCTAGATTCTGTACAGAATATCCTTTCATTTCTCACCATACAGCTCAAAATATTCCCCCTAGCTGAAGCCCCAGTGTTGATAGTTCACCAGTGGTTCAGGGATGTGTGGAGCACACGGGGTTCTCAGCCTCCAGTCGACTTCATGTGTGTGGCCACCTGTGTATGCATGATCCCACTGAGGTCAGCCTAGGGGGGGTTCTCCTCTGGAAGCAACAGTATGTTTGTGACCTCACATGGAAAGCTGTCAGCAAAATGACTTTGCTTCTCTTCTTTTAATTAAGATCTTGGGTGTTTATTATAAAAGAGTATAGTTGGTATTATTTTCTGAACTAGAGATCACATGTGTGTGGTTCAGAATTAGGGTTTCTGATTCTTAGCTGACATAAATATGATCTCCTCTCAGGGAAAATTGCTGTAATGGGACATAACAGATGAATTTACCAGACTGTCATGCATTCACAGGCCCAGACAGGAATTTCTTAAAGACTGACTTGACTGAAAAATAGTAACATGTCAATAGTCAAACTTTCCTCAACAAGACATTTAAGAAGTTTAATTCAGGACTAGGCGAAAATTGTTAATTCACAACAATGCCAACACCAAACTTGTATCTCTGAGTTTTCAAGCAGGCATGGTGGATAGTTTAAATTCTTCTCCCGCATGTGACTAAGACTGCTGTGTCAAAGGTATGTCCTTCAGCATCTAACATTTAATGTTATTTCATGCCCAGTGAATACTTGTTTACAAAACCCATTAAAACAGCTTTCATGGGAAAGGAAAACAAACAAAGAAAAAGGGGTGAATTGATACTTCTGAGAAAGGAGAACTCAAACTCCTGTTTTAAATCAGGCAATACATGGTTTTCTGCAGTGCAGGCACATACCCCTAACACAAATGTAACAACCACCATGTGCAGAGGTTTTTTCTTCTCAAACGACAACACAAACCTTTCGCCCTAATATAGATCAAAAGCTCCGAAGATTAGATCTCAGAAAGTTTTGTTGCATGGGAAAACTATTTCCATTTGCTTATTCTTCTTTTATTCAGGACCTGAATCACAGCAGCAAACTAAGCAACTATGGCAAGCTGCTGTTTACCAGGACACAGTAATGAGCGGGAAGAATCTGTGCTGTGGGGGCGGTGTCTTCCTGACATTACTTTGATTCTTGAAATGACAGTTTAAAAAAAAAAAAAAAAGAATACAGTTCAGTTTAACTGCCCTTCCAAAGCAGGTATATTTTGTTATTTATGTTCTAAGAAATACAGCAACAATGAATAACTGTTGATCTGAAAGGAATTTGTTCAGGATTCACTCTAGGTCACCAGGGCTGCCCACCAGAACTGTTCTATGTAGACTTCTGGCCACAAAGAAATGAGCTGCATTAATTAAAGATAATTAAAGAACATCAGGGTCTTCATGCCAGCTCTGTAGGGGAAGGCTGAAGTTCAGGGTCTCTATGAACAGCTTCTCATTGATGTGGTTTCTAAATCTTTCAGTCCTGTGCTGAGCCTATGACTGTGAGATAGAGAAGACCATGTCTGATTCTTCTGTTCTACTTAGCTGGGTGTGCATTTTACAACATATTTGGAAAACAATCCGTGCCACCATGCTGGGCAGCTCCATCCTTAGTTCCCAGTGTGACTCATCCAGTTTACTGGCTGTGCCAACCCTTGTTTAGTGAAAACTGGAGATCCTACTTCTAGCAAAAGTTCTGGTATTATTCTTACAGCCCTGATCACAGTGTTAATTTAAAATGCACAGGATAAATATTTCTAACCCTCAGTTTTAAAAAGAGGTTGAAAAAAAAGCTTTGTGTCTATAACTGAATGGAAACCAGGAAAAAAACCTGAATAAATAACAAACAGGTTAAAATAATTCCTCCATTAATTACTTAAACTATGAAATGTATTTTTTAAAACATAAATTGTCAATTTGTGTGTTTCCAGCCTTTCTCAGGCTTCTTAAAATTTTAGCTAGCAAAGCTCTTACTGTTTTTATTTAATTGGAACATTTTCTGGTGTAATTGGCTAAAAATCCTGCCTTTCTATATTGAGATTGTATATTGGCATATTTCTTTTAAAGAGATATATGGATTTGCACCATTGGAGGATCTTGGCCTGATCTTGCATTTGTGAGAACATTTTCTTAACTTAAGGCTAACAGGTGAAAAACAGAATATGGCAGCTGACAAGAAAGTACATTTTTTTGTTACTCTTACGTTCCTAATTTCTGAGTGGAATTAATAATAACACAATATATAGTTGCATGCAGACTCCGTGTTTTTAGGGAGGATTTTTGTCTGTAGAAAAAGCTTTTTCATATCTTCATATCTTCTGTCTCAGGAAAACCAGCCTTATGTGTATTCAGAACTGCTGAAGCACAAGCCATACTGTGTTCTAGACACAGAAGGTACAAGGGCAAACTATGTATCTACAAAATTACGTGAATTTACCTGATGTACTGCACATGCACATCGTGGAGTTATTCAGAGCATCCACCTTCAGCTACTTTGGAGCTCTAAATCACACCATGGGGCATCTCCCTTTCCCACTAACTAACTACAACAAGAATTTAAGAATCAAAGTTTGATCTGTTGAATTAAATCTAAGAGAAATGGTTAAGGCAGACTAACAGAGGTGAAATGTGTAGAACCGCACACAGATACAGGACGTGACAGGCTAAAATTACGTAAGCTAAAAAAATACATATGAGGATAGAATATATTTGCTTCCTGTGCTCGACACAGACAACAGTGCATTAATGGGGGAAAAAAAAAGAAAATAAGAAGAAAATCCCATAAAAACGTAACACAGTAATAATTTTTTATTTCAGCCCTTGTTTCTCTCATGCACTGAGAGTAGGGCTCCCTGGGACCCATATAATTTAAAAGTTTGATTTTAAAATGCCATCAGTATTTCCTATGCATCACAGTTTAGAGCACCTGGTACTAGGAAAGAAAAACAGAGAGCCTCCTTCAGCTACTGTAAAACTTAGAAATTTGTCAATTGGCATTGTCAAAGAGTGACTGAAAGCTTTTGAGGAAAACCCTAACCCGAAAGTTTGAAATGCAGGTGATCTAGGGGACAATCAAAGACATACAGAAGCTCTGCAAATCGGTCTTTCTTTCAAGGAGGTGACAGTGGATATATGGGTCTCACTTCAGAAATCTACATTTTTATGTGAGCTTTTCAAGGGCATACTTTGAGTGCCTCAGAAGCAGCTTATACTGTTGTTGAGCTCCTCTTACGCAGTGAAAGGAATTTGTTGGAGCAGTACTCTTTGCAGAAGTGGAGTCACAGCAATTCCTTTTTTTTTTTTTCCACAGGGATTTGTGTCCTCTCAGATATTTCAAACGTATTTACAGACATTCTTGTCAGATGCAGGACCATCTCAAATATTACAGAAACCTAGTGACAAGACTAACTATTCATGGCTGAATTTTGGCCTCATACAGTTCAGAGACTTGGTTCTTCAAAAAAATAACGAGACAGAGCCTCAGGTACTACTAGCTGCCACACTACTGAAGTCTGCAAATCTATCAGAAAACGCTAAGTCTGAGAGATGCTTTCAGAGTACAAATTCAGAACTGGGTATAAAATCATTGTAGCTCCATGTGAGAACATTTAATTCTGTCATTTTGCATAGTGCTCAAATTTATAAACAAACTTTAAAATATATCAAAGTCTAGGGCCAAAAACTTTAAAATACATCAGATTCTAGGTTCATACTCTGATTAGTCATTGTGAAAGGCAAAAAGGAAAGGAAAAAGTGTGGTTACTACAGGTTATGATATAATATATATAATATAATATATATAATATTTTGGTGGCCCTCAAGCTATGGCCATGAAGTTACTGTCAAGAACATCAAGGACATCAATACCTCATTTATAGGAAATCAGGACTTAAATGTCTGTTGAGAAAAACACTTCGTGACACAAGTTAAATCTGTATCTAAGTAGTTTTGAAAAACAAATAAACCCAACATGGAAAGCATTCATCCTGCTCTTAATTGCTGAAGGATATGGAATGTAGTTTTGATTTCTATCCTGTACAGAAGCATAAATTGCACACAAGCATAAGTTAAAGTTTTAAGGGGTTGTCTGATGCAGAAGTACCGTGCTACTTCTGAACAGAAGAAAGGATTCCATCTAAAATTAACCTCATATTAAATGCTTCAAAACACCAACACTCAAGAAAGCAAGAACAGAGTGGACTTACTCTTTTTTGAGGCTCTCTTCTGATATCCTTGCAGTTCCACATGTGGAGGTCTTTTGGGCTTTGGTGGGGACACGGGCACCCGTAAGTCTGCATCAAAGACTTTCTTCTTGAGGTGTCTTGAACTCCGATCCCCATCTTCTTTCTCCAGTGATTCATCTGATGACCTTCCTGCACCAAGTGCTGTATTGGTCTTACGAAACTTATGAGGAAAATCTGATCCTTCCTGGATGTCTTTCTTGGCAACGGTGGTCTTAGTAACACTCATTCCCTTTTCTTCAGTCTCTGTCGCCACGTTTTTGGAGGTGCCTTGAAATAAGCTCTGCGAGTGGCCAGCAGGCTTCAGAGCTATTTTAGGAGGATGACTGCCTGCAGCTTCTGCAACTGAGTTATTTTCACCCATTTCCTTTACTTTCTTAAGTGAATGTGTATTTGTTCTAGGGCCTGAGAGTCTACTTTGAAGAGAACCACATTTATGAGAAGTGTCTTTGTTGTTAGAGACCTCAATTTTAAAAGAAGGTTTTTTAAAGAGAGGAGGCTTGGGGGCATTTTCTTGTGCTGTAGACATTAACTGTTTCTTAATTCCAGTTACTTTTGGAAATGTTGGCTTTGCCTCACTCTTCTGTGATGCAAAATTTGATTTTGGTTTTGCACCCAGAGTATTTTCCTCTTTACCAGCAGAAGCAGAGCGGGGGAACTTGTTCCATGCAGGTTTTTGCTGTAGAGGCTTTGGATCTTCTTTTGCCAGGTCACAGGTTTTGATGGGGAATTTAGTGCATTCAGTTTTTTCATATTTTTCTCTGTTTGTTGGCTGAAGATGAACACCAAACCTTTGTGCCACTTGGTTCAAATGTGATGGTTGTGGGTCATGCCCTTTTTTGTCATCACTTGCAGGCTTGACCACCAGAGGAGGCTGAGAATGTAGAGTTTTATGAGAGGTACTGGGTCCTGATGTAGATGTTGCACTGGCTTGATTTGCTAGCCTCTCCAGTGCTGCTTTCCTTGCCTGTTGTAATCCTTCAGGAATTTCTTCTCTAGCGATTTTGAATGATTGACTTTGAGCAGGATCATCCTCTGTGTTTCCAGTATCTCCATTGAATTTTTCCATGAGTAACCTTACGGCTGACTTGTGCTTCTACAAGCATAAGGAAGAGAAAAAGAAAGAGCACAAATGAGAAAGTTCTGTTACAATATTCACACATACTGTACTTTAAAGAGTTTCCTGGTCTGAGGCTTGTAGTACTGCTGATTGGCTGAGGAGGTACAGCACATCTTCCTGTAGGGTTAAGAGAAGCTGAGCTTTTTGTTATATCCTTGCTGTAATGATACAATCTTTTAGAATTTTCATTCAGGTACTGCTTTTAGAGAGTGACCATGTAGCTCCTTTTGGGCTTATTATAATTTCTGTTTATGCCTGGAATTGGGAACTGAACATATAGTAAATGTAAGAAAACACTACTTTAAAATTACTCTAAAAATTTGAGTGTCCATGGTGAGAAGTATAGATTGTACTAGGACCTGGGTAATGTCCCAGATTAGGGTTATTCCTGCCAAGTCTTTAGAGAACTGCAAGTTCCTTTGTGAAAACAGAAATTCTTCTGGTTGGGGGGTGTGTATGTCAGTTTTTCTTTCCATTCTCAGCAGTGTTCTTCCCTGCTGCTCCCCCCACCCTCGCTTTGTCCCTCTTTCTCTTCTCCATTTTTTATCTGAAAA
>VXAY01000098.1:780996-794466 GCA_013399855.1 Oxyruncus cristatus
GAAGAAAAGCAGTCAGAACACTGGCCACTCAGGAAGAGTGTGGTCAGCAGGTTGAAGAAGGTGATTTTCCCCTTCTTCTCAGCCTTAGTGAGGCCACATCTGGATTATTGTGTTCAGTTCTGGTCTCCACAGTTCAAGAAAGACAAGGAGCTACTGGAGTGGGTCCTGTGGCAGCCACAAAGATGATGAGGGGTTTGGAGCATCTCTCTTAAGGAGAGAGACTGGGAGTTAGGCCTGTTTAGTCAAGACAAGACTGAGAGGGTATCTCATTAATACGTACATCTCAAAGGCCGGTGCCAAGAGGGTGGTGACAGACTCTTTTCAGCGGTGCCCAGCAATGGGACAAGGAGCAGTGGCCATAATCTCAAACACAAGAAGTTCCACCTCAACACGGGGAGGAACTCAGCATTGAGGGTGGCAGAGCACTGGAACAGCTGCCCATGGAGGTTGTGGAGTCTCCCTCTCTGGAGACATTCAAAACACACCTGGAGGAGTTCCTGTGTCATCTGTTCTAAGTGACGCTGCCTCGGCAGGGGCCTTGGACTGGATGATCTCCAGAGGTCCCTTCTAACCCTAATGGTTCTGTGACTCTGTGATTCTGTAAGTATCACTGAGTTTCTCTGCTTTAAGTGATAGTCCGCCTTTTTAAGGTGCCTTGTTTTCATCTACTGATGCTGTCCCATGCTCTGAAAGGGTTTGAAAAGTCAGGCACTTCCATCTGAACACCTCTGGCTTTCCAATTCAGTGGTCACAAAGACTATCGTATTTGGAATCTTGTTACCTCCACAGCTGTGTCAATGCTGCTACTGGAGCTGGTGTAAACTGAAATGACATGATACACACACACACACACACACAAAAATCTTTTTTTTTTTGCACATTGTTTTTAACCAAGTTCATTTCACTGACCTTAAGTATATTACATGATCCAAGATCAGATGAGACAGCATAACAGAATCAGTGGTGAGAGGAAGTGGGAAAAGAAAAAGGCAGAAATGGTTGGCTGGAGCAGGCAATCTTTAAACCACGTATATACAGGAAAGGGGGTAGAGGGAAGTATGTAGGAGACCACCTTTAGACAGGTGCATTAATATCATTAAAGCAAATTTGAAAATCTTCTTCATAAGTCAGAATAATGTTTTTCTGTAATGTAACAGCACATGCAAATATGTGGAACACCAAGTAAGAGAAAGTCAATGCTAGGAACATTTTTCAGTGCAACTTTTCTTCCTGCCTCCTCCCGTCTCTCATGACGCTTTTGCTTCCTGGTGAAAGACTGGGCACAACAGCAAAAATGACATATTTCTCCATTGATAATATCTATACATACTTGTACTGAAAAAGGTACAGACTACCTGGTTTCATGCTGCTGCTGGGGGTAGTATTTTGAGTACACGGATCTCATCAGAAGGCAAGGTAAAGAGTCAGAAGTCCTGCCTTACAATGCTGTGCCACTCCTCAGGGTCAGGAATTCTGGGGAGAAGTGCCTCCTCACCATGGCAGTCATCCTGTTACAGCATCACTTTGAAAAGTAACTGATTTTCAGTAAAAACACGGTACTGCTGAACACTGTCAGGAGCTTCTGCCTGCAATTGCTACAGCAGACTATGGGAACCAAGGTTTGTGGCAGTGTCAGTCTGCATTATCTTTGTGTCTACAGGCTGGCCTAGACTTCCTGAAAAATGTGCTGCTGCATTTCCATTGTATTGTAAAAAAAATAGAAGGCAGTTTTAGCACTTCTGACTGAAATTTGATGTGGTCATGTGTGAATTAACAGCATTCCCTTGTGTCTGTCATGCTTATGGGAACAACTGGCCTTTCCAGATGCTGTTTGGGGAAAACTGACATGCAGGATTCCCTGGCTCCTCAAGTTAATCCAGTGGTTCTTTCAAATTGTTGTTATTCAATCCCTATAATCTTAAAACCATTGCCTATTATTACTATATTTATACTTGTTTGAACAAGGAGTGAAGAAATCTGTTTTCAATATTTATATTTTTCTATATGATAGAAAGTTAGAATTGACAAATTCAAGAAAGAAGTCAAAAGATGCTGTCATCCTCCTTACTCTGGCTTTACGTTGTGAGGAACATTTGCTTCTCATGAAGGAAAGCCCAGTGTATCACAGACAGGTGTGTGTTAAACTCCTGGTTTTCTCCTGTACACACTGTAATAACTCACAGTCCCTCCAAGGGACAGCTAACGGTGATGCAAAGCACCTGCTGTACAAAACAATCTTTCACACAAAAAGCCAAAAGTCTTTCTTTTTTTTGTGACTTAACCTTAGGAGCGCTCAAATCTCAAGCAATTTCTCTTTCAGTACAAAGCTCTTATTCAGGTGTTCACTGTCATGTTCTACCAAGTGACTCACCTGCACTGCCCTGCTCTGGACCTCCATGTCTGCCCCTGCACTGCCCCTCAGTGCCCTCTGCCATGTCACAGGCCCCTTTTGCTGCTGGGCCCCCACACACAGGGGGCTCAAATTAGGCAGCCTTTGGATGCAGCATTTTTCCCTGCAAGCCAAGTGGTTTTTGCTTATGTCAGCACTCCTGTGTTCTGCCTGCCTGGGTTCAGCAGCAGGAGTTCAGGGGGAATTGAATGCCATGCAGCAGCAGAAAACGCTCCAGACAGAATAAACAGGAACAGTGAGCCTTCACTAAACCCTACACAGGCACCAGGATAGAATCTGGAAGGCATAGCGTTCACCCTGGTGGTGAAAAGTCCTGATGGAGACAGACATGCAGCCCCATGAGGGGTCCTGAGGGGGCTCGCAGAGCAGGCCACAGCACCATTGCTTCTCACATCCCACAGCTCTGCCTCACTGAGGGCCACGACTGATCACCGCGGGTGGCTTGGTGAGACAATTTAATGAGCTAAATTAATGAGTGATGTGCATGTAGCTGTGAGGGCTGAGTTTGCAGCAATCAGCTTCTGGTCTGAGGCAAGGAGGGTGTGGAGAGGACCTGGTGGCCATCTCAGTAGGGCAAGCGGCCAGTCAGGAGGCTGGCAAGAAAGCAAGCAGGGAAGTTTCTGGCTGGGAAGTTGCTAGAACCTATGTATGAGGGGAAATCAGGAGACACTAGGGTAGAGAGGGAGGATGGAGAAGCAGGTCTGGGCTACTGGGAGCTGAGCACCAGCAGCTTGCATGGGTAAAGGATCTCCAGCAGCCGGGGACAGTCTACCCTTGTGATGTTGTGCTCCTTCAGCCCCCCCTCCCTTGTGCCCCTCAGGAATGGCCATGCCTGTGCCCTGCCTTCCCCCATCATCGGCTCATGGGCGCTGACTGTGCCTCCCTGATGAGCCTCACGCTGTCGTGGAGGGACACAGGGCTGGCTGGAGCCAGCGCAAACCTGAGAGGATGGGGGTGGCTCAGCAGCGCCCGGGCACCAGGGAGAGGAAAAGAGAGGGAGCCTAAACTGGGGGAAGGGGATATTAGGCAGTAAGAGTGGAAGGAAAACTTTCTCACGGAAGTTGCTTCAGTTTCCTCCCCATATACCCTCATGTAAATGGTTGGGCAGGAGATTATCTGCTGGTTCCCGCTCTGCATTCCCCCCCTCTCACCCCCCCCAGCTGCTGATACCAGGAGGAAGTGCAAAAGCAAGAGGAACAGAGAGGTTTAGAGTATTGGACCTTTTGATCAGTCACAGAGCTGGCCAAACCTCAGAATTTCTCTCATGTAGACAATCTCACATTCTCTATTGTGGATTTTCTTGTACGAGCAACACATTTTCAAGGATTTTCAGACACCTCCCCGCGCAGCGCTCGGTACAGATACCGCCCGTGTTTTTCCTGCGATGCCCTTCCCGGTTTCCTGCACAACAGTGATCTCTAGTGGAGAAGTTACTCCCGACACAAATCGCAGCCTTCCGAAGTAATTGAGGCAAGCACGGACCTCTGGAAGTAATTTTGTCCAACTAATCAAAATCAAATCAAAATAGCGGGACTGAAAATTATTGCTTTTTTTCAAGCTGCATTTGGCAATAGCAGAAGTTCTGTGTTCAACATATTTGCATACATACTGTTTCTAAACAAACTTTTTGAGAAAGCAGCAAGACACCTGAATCATGCCAGGAGAGTAACTGTGTGCTTGCTGTGCAAATTTTAAAGGGTTTTGCAAACAATATATATTTGGGGCCCCATATATATTCGGGCTCCTTAAATACGAGTTAAAAAACTCCAATGGCAATAAGTAATCACCAAGCAACAGCACAGCAAGATGCTCCAAATGTAGCTAAACACACCACTGTGTGATGATTCACACAGACAAAAATCTCTTTATCTGTTTAGTTACAAAGTCCTGCTGAATCAAAATAAAACAACACAATTGCTTTCTGAAAATCCAATTAGAAGGTGCAGCCCTTCTCTTGCTCAGTGTCACATTAACACTTGACTGCTCCTCTAGATACACAAGCTAATTTGTCATGTTGGCCTTAAAAGAAGCCATTTTCTCTTCCTTAGTTTTGAATTTTGAGGCACATACAAACCAGTTTACTTGATGGAGCTAAAAAAAAAAAAGTTTCTGCATGCCTTCAAAAGCAGGAAGTCAGATACAAAGAATTGATTTGAAAACTACTAGAAATAAATTTAAAGTTTTGCTGTCACATTAATAGCAGCTATAGTGCTAAATCTTATGCATCCATGTAATAAAAAGAAAATTACTAGAGCTGTGTACTTACCATCGTTATGATATTTCTTCCTCCGCAAGTCTTCCGAAGAGGACGTCCTGGACTGGGGTCAAAGATGTTCTTTTCCCTTCTATGATAATGTCTCTTTTTGCTGAAGTATATGCAGTCTAACCAGGTTTTATTGGAAAACTTATAAGAAAATTCTTTTTTTTGCAGGACGACCATGGAAGAAAACAACTCTGGTGTTTTGACCAGCATGCTCTGATCAAGTATGCTTATCTGAAGGTTATGATGCCTGAGTGACCTATTCCTTTTAAATGACTTCAAAGATTTTTATGAAAATCATATCTATGCTGCTGATAAAATTATATAGTTATGTTTCCAGTAATCTTCAACTGAAATAAAAAGGTAAATATATTTTTGTTTTGTCTTTCATATTCAGGTTTCCTGAATTTTCATGTATTTAGACTCCCTTATCAACCTGTCTCCTTCTAGCTCAGACTTTCATGGATGTTTAAAATCTGAAGTAATTTTATACCTCTAATAAGCTGAACTATATTTCTATTAATTATCCTTTAATTCTTCATCTCCTCGTAGCTGACACTATCAGAAACATAGGATTGTCCTGGTCTGATGCGATATTAAAATTCTGCAGTGCTGCAGACTTCCTATGCACAAAAATTGAAGGAATAAAGGGCATATGGCCATAACTTTAACCAAAAACTAAAACAGAGGGCTTAAGAAAAGAGGTTAAGGAAGGAAGAAGTAAAGTTTAGCTGACATTTTCGACAAAAGTAACACAATTAACTTGATCCGTTGAGGCTTAAACAGATTATTTCATACAATGTCTTTTGTTGAAATTAAAGTGATGGGAACTGGGAGAGGATGTGACTGCAAGGTAAATAAGGAGATTGCTAAAGCAACATCAGTTAAGCACTCGAAAGGGAATTACTGAGTTTAACTGGGATTACTTGCAGTGTTCTGCAAGTAACCAGACACTGGTCAGGGGACTGATCCTGTCTGATCCATTACCTTGGTCAGGACTGTGGCTCAAGAGCTGGGCCTACAAAAATGTTATCTGAATGAATGGTTCTACTCCTCTGGGGACAATCAAGTTATTATACAGGAAGAATAAGAAGAGTTTGTGTATAGAAGTGGTAGAAGTTCACCAAAGTTTAATAATAAAGTTATAAACTTAGGGCTAAGAAAAGATTTTTGCTTTGTGCCAATGAGATAATGACTCACTAACTTGACATGCACATGTGAAAAGTATATGTAATTTGCGTGCACAGTAGGCCGATGATTTCTGGGAGATGCAGGAAAAGAATTTGTGCAGAGAGAGAATTCTGCTGTTAGAAAAAAAAATCTGTTTATAGATAGAGAATACTAACTGTACTGGAAAGATGCTTGGTACTATGTCTGTTCACACTGAGTGTTAAATCTTAGATTATGTGTGGTAGGTTTCCCTAGACCTAACCTCTGTATTTTTTTTTTTAACAGTAATGTTTTTGTGTCCAGCTCCTTTGGAATCACTCTGATAGGAGTTTCATGATACATGATACCTCTGCTCTTGATGAAGATTTCTGCTATTCCCACTGTGAGATAGTAACATTGGATCTTCCACCAAAAGCAGTTTTATTACAGGTGCATAATGCCATGAAGAGCTTAAGTATTTAAGTTTGAGGCTTTCTGAAGTGTCCCAGGAAGACTGAAGGGTTGCTAGGTGCATATGTGTTGCATCTATTGAAAAATCCTGTGACTGCACTTGGGAACATGAACCAGTGGAAGCCTGTTAGTGGAAAACTGTTGCCACTCCTGTGATCTGAAGGGAACTGTTAATGGTGGTGGGGAGCAGTGAAGGCCTTTTTTTTTCTGTCTTTGTAGTAGAGGGTGTGATTCATTTCCTTTGCCTGTCAGCACACTTTGACTTTTTGAAAGCTCTCCTACCACAGGGACCTGGGAAACAGTTCTCTGTCCTACTTTCTTTCATAATGTTTGGTCTTGGATACTCAGACTCTAATGACAGCCACAGACAAATAAAAGGTTGACCACTGCCAGTGTATCAGCTCATGACTGTTAACAGATTTATTGGTGTATTACTTTGTTTTGATTACTGATCATTTAAGCTGCAGGTACCCTTATCATACCATTCCACTGCTCTCGGGTATCTAGCAGGACAGCAGAAACTGTGATTGGTGGAATTGGTTTGAAATCCATTATTTTTTTCTAAAAAAGAAGAAAGAATAGTGAAGAAGTGATAGAAGGTAGTAGTCACAACATATATGTTGGTTAAAATTTAAGAGAAATTGCAGTCTTATGGCTCACCAAGAGCATGATTTCACTGTGCCTCAAATATCACTGTAATGTAAAAGAATTCTAATGAAGAACCATCTGGACACAATCCTGTGCCATGTGCTCTGGAATGGACCTGCTTGAGCAGGGAGGTTGGACCAGAAGACCCACTGTGATCCCTTCCAACCTGACCCACTCTGTGCTTCTGTGATTCTGTGAAGTATGAAGCAAAACACATAGTGTGATTTTCAGAAAACTGAACTATCAGTCTTCTGCTTGAAGAGTGAGTACTCCATATGGCTGAAGGCATATAAATATCAGAAGCCAAAGTTAGGTTATTGCTTTTTCAGTGTTTTTACTATGCCATTACCACAGGAAACATATGTGAATATGCATGTGTCATGAATAATTATCATGGTGTTTGCTCTCATGGCTGAACAGGAATATGTTAACGATACAGTACAGGAATAAAATTAAGCTGGTTATGAGATTTTGGTTTTTTATTATTATTTATTTTTTTTTAATAACTGGATCAAGCAAAGTCTAACTTCATACCCTGTGTTTAAGAAGAGGGTAATAGCACTGACCTAGGGAACGTCCAGGAGTAGGGGAACACACAGAAATATGATATTTCCCAGAATACTTTCCCATCCTACAAAAATTGATGCCTCAGAGACTTCCTAAATCAGCATGATTACCTACATGTTTAAGAACCTTCTATTAGTTTCTCTTGAGTTTTAAAATGCATATTTACTTTTGGTATGCCCATTGTGTGAAGGACCAGTCTTCAGTCTGTTTAGAATTTGCCACTTGCTAGTTTATTTAATTGATTCTACTTCTTATACTGTCTTCCTTATTTTGCTCTTGATTTTCCAGCTCTGTATCATATTCTTTTCTCAATCTTCTCTTTTTCACCTGTGGAATAACTTACGGAATAAGTAGCTCTGATAGCCTGGAGATGTGGTTAATTCCCTTTTTTATAATTCCCTTATGTAGGGCTAGATGGCCCATCAGTGCTGTTAAGCCTTGCTGGCCATGCTTTCTTCAGGCTGCCGTAAAATATTAGATGTGGTTGAACTGTACTGAAGCTGAGAGAGGGGAGACATAGTGAAATCTTCTGTTATATATTTTCAGTACAAGTCGAGGTCACATCGCAAGAATTCTCATCAAGGACTTTCAGCGGGGAAACATTCAGTATCTTTTCCCTATCTTGCCACCTCCTTTCCTCTTGTGACTTCCCATAAAGTTCCCATAAAGAACTTAGGGCAACTTTGAAGCAGAAAACCCAAACACTTCCTCCCAGGCATGAGTACTATTACTGCCACATCCAACTGCATGCAAGCTTCTTGTTTTCAGCAGGTGAAGAAATTTTCCCAAGCTAAAAGCTCCTAAACTCTTAGAACCCTAGCTTTGTTGGATTTAAGTATTCTATTTATGAAGGAAGAGAATTCAGTTTCCCAAACTGTCTTAATATTTTTTTCTGGAAATTATGTCTTTTCCCCTCTCTCTAAAACATAAACTGTTTGATGCGAAGTCTGACTGGACATGAAATCTGGTTTTTTAGGAATTGCATTTTTAGTCTGTTGTTATCCAGAAATCCATTCTATTCTTGAGTTCTGTATTATAAAATTACTTATCAAGACATTCAGATACAAATCTAACCTTTCTCAAATTTGATACAACGTGGCTGATCAGCTGTATCAGAATAGATTTAAATAATTTAAATGAAAGATGTAAGTGGACTTACCCAGCACTCTGTCAACTGAATATCTGAAATGCTCCAAGTATTTTCTGATCATTTATTATAAACTTCAATAACACATTTAAAGAAGCTGCTTACCTGTTTTGGAGAAGCATAGCTATTTATTTCCTTCACAGGGCCTTTTTTCAATGCTTTCTCCCTGGCATGGTCTGCCACCAGGTCCTGGTGCAGGATTATTACACTGGCGAGTTCGAGTGCTTTCTCCATTGATGCAGGTGGACCAGGCACTCCAACAGTTCCAGCCTCCATCAGTGACAACTGCTATTGACACCATAATACTAGGATTAGTCTAACCACCTCTCTCAAGGAGACCATGATTCAACTCTTACATTCTGAGCTGTGGTGACTCTGCAGGTCATTGCAGCCTCAGCACACAACACAAAGCACAGATTTAGCTTTTGAGAATGCCCTTATCAGTGGCACTGTTTCAGAGCCCCAGGCTTTCAACAGTTTTGTCATCCTAGGAATCAAATTCTAAGGTCCATTTTGGGCACCTGTGCTTTAAAAACCTGACCACAGAGGACGAATTTACTGCACAATAAATTTTTTACATTGTCAGTTGCGGAACTGCATTCTTCTCCCTCTTCCCTTTTGTAGACCAACCAAATATTAAGCTAGCACACTAATTGTGAAATGTGATCATATATGTGCAAAGCAGCACTTTTGCAGAAGGCTGAAGATAAAATAGTTTAAGACTGCTGAGATTGCTTTTGCCTGAAAGCAGTTTACTGCTGCTGCACCATGCTTCAACAATGCTCCTGTGTGCTCAAACTTCATGTCTTCCAGACACAATAATTATGTGGGACAATGAACTCTAAATTAGATTACCCTCTTTATGGAAAGAACGCAGTAACTTACACTTACTTCCACACCATTATACCCATGAGATTTGACAGGAGTAGGTTTAATGGAAATAGTTCTGTCCTTAGGAAGGCTCCTTTTGTCAGGATGTTGTTAACAACAAATATGCTCATTTTAGTTTATTTAGAGTACTTACTAACCTTCAATTAATGTAGATTTGGGAATCTGACAAGCAATTCCCTTAAAATAGCTTGAGCACATGCATATACAGGCTCCATCTACCAGCACAAGGGTGCCTCCATTTTTGCAGGGTTCACATTTGCACACACTGTATTCGGTAATGTAGTCCTCAATTCCTCTTTCCAAATTTTGTTTCTTTAAATGTGCATCTCTCATCTTAACTGGAACAAGGGTATATATTGGAGAAGGCTGTAGAAGAAAAAAAACCCAAACATGCAAAACACACTTTCCCACAGTTCTGAATCCTTTTTTTATAACCATCACTAGAGTAAGCATCTGAAGAAACTGTGTCAAAGGTTTAGCCCTTGCCCACATTCTCCACCAAAAAATGATGTTAAAGCTTTAGCCCTGTGATTTTTGAATGGTTTTTATCAACCTATAAATCTTGCTAATAAGTAAGAAGAGTTGGCATAGACAAAACATATCTCCTTGATGTGGGGATTAATATTAAAATTTATTGCTACATGATAAGAACTTAGGGAATACTTATATACACAACAATTCTAAATGGTTTTCCTTATAATAACAAACATATATTTACAAAAACCACCCCTCCTTCTTTTCTTCAAAAACAGTCTAGAGGAAGAAGGAGAAGAAAAAGTCTTTAAGGTAGCAGTTCCAAATCACCTCAGCTTGGAAATTCCTCTCTCTCTCTCTCCATCGGAATGCCGGGGAGTTTACCTCCCACCTCTAGCCGCTTGTCTATGGCTACTGAGGGTTTACCATGGGCTTCGAGGGAACCCATGTCATCACCACGGAGTATAGGGCTCCGTGGAGGTTCCTTCCACAAGGAGTTTCAGGGGTTTCCTGAGTCACCACCCCTCCCTGGGTCACAGGGGTTCTGGGTTTCTTTTGGCTCAGTCCATGCCCAAAAATGCTCTCTGGTGCTATGCTCTGCTACTCCAAGTAGTCTCCTCTCTTGCTCTCTGAAATTCCTCCGACTCTCTGCTCTTGGCCAGACACCCAATCTTGACTCTCAGCTGCTGCTGGCTACTCCAGTTCACCACCGCCCCCCCATTTGCACTGACAGGGGTCATCCTACCATCACACCTGGTCCGAAATTGCACCAGGTCCCCGGCATAGGGGGCTTAGTGTTAGGCTCAGCTTTTGGACAAAGTCCCAAGATCGAATGGAGAGTTCACTAGCTTCTCCACCATTCTGTGGCTGCAATTCTTCTGCAGCTTGTTCCACGTGGCTTCCAGGTAATTCAATCTTGGCCTCAAGCCATCCTTGCCCTCCCCGGGCCGGGCCAGGCCAGGCCCAGGGTGGGGGGGCCGCACAAAAGTTTCTTCACTCCAAATAATCTTCCACAGGTGGCAGGGGTTTTAGTTTTTAAGTCTTTTCCCCTGCTGGAGTGGGGGAGGGGGCCCCCACGGGCCTCTCCTCCCCCCTCCTGCTACACTGACCCTGGAAGCTACATTGCTATCCCTTGTTCTCCTCTGCTTTCCTCCGGGCTGGACTTTCTTCTGCGCAATTCATCTTCTTTTCCGGTTTGTTAAATATGTTATTCGTAGAGACATCACAAAAATCTTTGATTGGCTACTGGGCCGGAATTTCACCTGGAGTTACCATTTCTACCCCAATACTGGGGGAGATGGGCTAAACCATTACAAACTGTCAAGATGAAGAAAGTACTTGAAAGTTCATGATAAACTTGGTGTCTTATCTCCATCTTAGAACAAAATTTTCAAACTGTAAAACCACACCTTTGAAGAAGCTGTACTTACCCGTTGCTGTATCACTACTGGAGCATCAACCAAAGATTTTGCCCATTGTATGTAATCCTCTACATCAACCATTTTGGATCCTCGTAGTAACATTTCTTTTATTTTAACTGAAAAGTCAATCTTTCCCCCCTCAACAAAGGAAAGGACATCATCAATGACTGCATCATCATTAAATTCTGCTACAGAAAGAAAAAAGAGAGGATGAAGAAGAAGAGTGTTTAATGCTCATGCATCTGGAAGCACAGTTGTCCTTCTAGTTCAACCAGTTTGTTATTGTAAAATGATTGTAGAGAGAACCCTTCACTCACTGCTTGTAGTAGAATTCAATCTTTGCTCCTACCTTTTATATGGGAGGAAATCTATTTTGCAAATGAAGTAGAAAACCCTGTGTCTGAAAGGAAAAGGAGGGATAGGAAAAATTGAAAGATATTATGGATATCATAGTCATTTGACAACAAGCAAAGATAATATGAATAATGCTACTGTATCACCTGAGCAGAACCAGAAAAGGGCAGGAATTAGAACAGTAGCATCCTTCACATTTTAACTCAAACACGAGAGCAGAGTAAATTAATTTTCTCTTCTGCACTCAGTAGTAAAGTATTATTTTACACGGGTAAATAGTGACAGAACAAGAGGAATGGTTTGAAACAAAAAGAGGAGAGATTTAAATTAAATGATAGGAAAAAGTTCCTTACTTAGAGGGCAGTGAGGCACTGGAACAGGTTGTCCAGAGAAACTGTGGATGCCTCATCCATGGAAGTGTTCAAGGCCAAGTTGGATGGGACCCTAAGCAACATGATCTAGTGTGTGGAATCCCATCCCGTGGGGAGGTGTTAGAACTAGATGATCTCATTCAAAAACCATTCTGTGATTCTATGATTCTGTGATTCTATTATTCTATGATTCTATGTCTCCAGGGCGAGACAAGCGGAGGAAGTGGCTACTGGAGTGACCAGGGTTTCTAGGCCAAATACTGGAGAGACCTCAAGGTCCCTGGTTTGACCGAGACCTATTTGCACGTGAGGGTATATCTGTCTAAAGCAACTGGAGGTAAGAGGATTCAAGGGCCAATTGCTGGGTAGATTGGGCACCTAAGGCCACTTACTGGAGACACCCCCAGTGTTTGTGTGGGTGTGTGTTGGCATGGATCAGGTGGTCTGTACCAGCAGTGGGAGTGGAGCTGTGGGCCCGGTGTTGTATGTCTGTGAGTCACTAACAGGAGACTCTAACAATCCAGTGCAATTGAAAGTCTAATGTCAGCTGCTAGAGGGATCTGTCTTGGCTATGCATGTATATTGTAGAGGGCCTGAAGTATCTGAGGCCTGTGCTGCCTAGGAAGAACATCTGCTCTAGATGAACCTGTGTGAGCTGGAGAGCTGGATAAGGTGGCCTCCAAAGGACTGTTCCAACCTCCACCATCCTGTCTTTCTGTGATCTCATCTGTCATGGTTTAGCCCATTCCCCTCAGTATTATAGTCGAAAATGGTTGATTCCAGGTGAAATTCTGGCTAGGTAGCCAATTGGAGACTTCTCTGACGTCTCAACGAATTACATATTTAGCACAAGCTGGAAAAGAAGGGTTGTGGTAGTTGTGTGTGGCGCAGGAAGAAATTCGGAGCCATGGCGTGAGGGAAGAGCAAGGCCTCCCTGAGTGGGGGCTGAGCCCCCTCCTCCCCTGGCCTTGGGCCAGGGGCAGGCATGGCACTGAACCTTTGGGCCAGGGCATGTAGCAGAGTGGAGAAGAAATTCCAGAGAAAAGCTGCTCAGCTGAGATGTTACAGAAGAAACCTTAGCCAGCGAGGAGCAGAGAAGAACTTGAGATAAGACAGACTCCAAGGTCAGTGAAAAGGAGGGAGTGCAGAGGCAAGGGGGAGCCCCCCCTCTCCCCCTCCAGCAGGGGAAAAGACTTTAAAACCCCTGCCACCTGTGGAAATGATTTGGAGTGAAGAGACTTTCATGTGGGTTCTTCCCCCGGAGGCCTGGATAGCCCGAGGAGGGCAGAGGTGGCTTGAGGCCAAGA
>VXAY01000098.1:794925-805035 GCA_013399855.1 Oxyruncus cristatus
GAGGTGGGAGGTAAACTCCCTTGCATTCCAGTAGAGAAAAAGAGAGAGAGATCTTCAAACTGCAAGAGTTTGGAACTGTTACCTTAAAGACTTTTCTTTTTCCTCCCTTCTCTTTCTTCCTCTGGACTGTTTTTGAAGAAGAGAAGGAGGGATGGCATGTGTACATATATAAGTTTGTTATTATAGGAAAACTAGTTGGAGTTGTGTATATAAGTATTTTCCCTTAGTTCTAGTTGTATAGCAATAAATCTTAGTATTAATCCCCATTTTAAGGAGATCTGTTTTGTCTGTGCAAACTCTTCCTGCTTATTAGCAAAATTTATGAGTTGATAAGCACTGTGCAAAAAGCACAGGGGCTAAACCCATGACATTGTTTGGTGGAGAATGCGGGCCTAAAATCAAAACCACCACATCATCTCATCTCATGGCTAGACTTTGCGAACGAAGATTTGAGAAGGACTTCACCCCACTTGCTACAAGCACGTTGATGGCTAAAACCTACTAAAAAACTTTCACCCTGATCAGATGGAGGGGAGAACACATGAACAGGATGAAGCCATTGGTACCTGAGTGCTCTGCTTTTGTCTGTGTTTATTTGTGTGACCAGTGATGTGTGAATGTATGTATGCATCATGTAAGTTTGTGTGTGTGTGTGTCCTGGGAACACATTCTCAGGTTGTCTCGAGAGCCTGCAAGTATGTCAGCCTCACCTATACTGGTCTACTAAAAGCAATAACTATATTGATTATAAAAGAGGAAACAACTGGTATCATCTTTTCTTAAGCAAAAGACTTAATGTAAATTAATGACATACTTACATTTGTCCTTCACACGAACCTTTTTACATTTGCCACCAGCAGTATTAAAATCAGCATGTAAGTTCATAAGTGCAATACTGGCATCTAAGTGATAGCCAAGGCATTTTTTCACCTCTTCTACAGTGATACCTGGAAGTAGTAAAAGGTGATTAGAGAGGTTGAATGACCATAAATAATGTGATATTATTCTTAGAGAATAAATTTGGGGCTATTGAAAATGCTTATGGCTTTCTTCCTCACATTTATCTTCTGCCTTGTCCTCTTCCATGAAATGAATGTGAGGATGATTGTAATTGAAGTGCATGCACAAATGCAGGTATGATCTACAGTGATTAGGAAAATATAAAAAACGGATTTCTGTTTTCCTTCATCTAGTTGAAAGCAAATGGCCCTCTAGAAACCATTCTTTCTATTTATTATGTTGAGATTTTTTCTTTCACATCTGCTTAACATTTACACTTTCTATGTGCCAAATTATTCAGTTCTCCCAGTCTCTCTCTCCTAACCTCAAGCAAGTTTCTCCACTCCTTTTCACCATAGAGTTAATCAAGGCCACTAATCACTTGCAAGTACACTATTCCCATAAATTCTAATCCTCCTCTATACAGTACTGCCTCCAACACCTCCTTTCTGTCTATTAGACTCAAAACACGTAATTTGCAACTTCACTTTTGTGTTCAGAAAGAATTGCGCTTAAAATTGCTTAAAAAAAAAAAATCCAGCACCACAGTCTCCAGGTTCTGAACAAACTAATGGTGGGATATGTGACATCTTCACCCAATGCCCCTTTGCATAGCCTGAATATCTGATAGTAATATTGTTGCTGTTGCTGCACGCAGCAGGTACTTATTTTCTATCTCCAAAATCAGCATGAGAATTGCCTTTTTTTACTTTATTCCAGAGTGATCACTTTAATCCAGCACAAACCTACATATTTCTGAACTGCACGTGAGGGAGGATTAAATTTCTACTTTCCTGTCTTAACTAGGACATGGAAAATTCCAGTGTGAATATTAAAGGCTATGAAATCAGTTTCAACATACTCAAGTGCACCATGTGATTTCTAGGAAGTACTTCAATTTTATCCTTGTTTTTTTTGTCACCACCATACTCTCAGAGTGATTGCAACACAAAAAAGTACAAACTAGCAAATTGGATTTAAGGTTTAGGCAGATTTTCTAGGCTTTGGGAATCTCTTGTAAATCATGTCACAGCAATTACTATTCCTAATATTTTCAAGAGGTCATTTTAAGTTTGTTTGTTTGTTTTTATCCCTCTCAGTTATAGACTTAAAATAGAGACTTCAAATAATTGTCAGTTAGAAAGCCTGACTCTAATATCTGTTGAACTCATGTAATTCTGTAATGTCACTGGTGTGCCACAGCAGCACACACTGAACTGTGCTGTTCTCAGTATTGCTCCATATAAACATATAGACAGATCAATCATCATACATATCTTTGAATGCCTGGAGACTTGGCCAGAGCATTTTTACTACAGCAAGGCCAAAAAAATGCATACCTATTCGAGACATAGCGTAATTATCCAGCACGTACACAAGTTCATATTTTCCTCCTAGAGTTCCAGAGGCTGCATAGTGAGTTCCATAATCTTCTAGGAATTTGAAATACTCCCCCTTATCATATTCAGCAGGCAGAGAATTTAAATCATCTAGGAAACTATCTGTGAGACGGACATCACGACTCCGAATTCCGAATCTTCCCAGCTGAATCTTTCCTTTTACATGAAGAAAGGTTTGGTTCTATATGCAGGAAGAAGAAAAGAGATGAGAGTGTCATTGTGGTTTGAAGCACAGCAGGAAAATCTGTTCTATTTTATTTGTAAAGAAGCTGCAGCACTTTTAAAGATGGCATTCAATCTAGTGTTTTGGAAGAGGGTCAAACTTGTTTGATTAAAATTAAATGTTCTCTGATTTAAACTGAGGAAGCAGCAAGAGACTTACATAATTTCAGTTCTTCCAGTTTTGCAGAACTCTTCCCTTACTGATTACAGCAAGGCCTTTCTGATCTATTTGACAATAGGGTCTTCCCTTCAAGCATGATATCTACCAACACTGGCTTTCTGACTTTCATAACACTGAAAAGTAATTCTATATAGATAACAGCAGCTGCCCGCTCTGGAGTTTTTTTGTTTTGTTTTGTTTTGTTTTGTTGTTTTGTTTTTGTTTTTGTTTTTGTTTTTTTGTGTGTGTGTGTGGTTTTTTTTGTTTTGTTTTGTTTTGTTTTTGTTTTTGTTTTTTACAGTCAGAGCAGAACTAAGTTCTCTCTTTTTTTGGATCACTTCCCTGTTATTCTCAGACTGTCAAAAGGAAGGGCACGGCTCCAATTAAAAACAAATCCCCACAAACTGGAAGGGCACAGCTCCAATCAAGAACAAAAGCCCCCCAAAATAACATCATAAAATGAAAATTAATGAGGGAAAAAATCCAAGAGTCATTTGACTCATACATACATTGTAAGTCTAGCTACAGTGATGGATATTTCTCTAAATTACACTCCAGGTGGTTTTATATCACATTCTAAGCTACTGCCCTTAACTTGTGAAATAAAATCTTGTGAAAGAGTTATTTAAGCAAACATATGCCTTCCAATCCCCATTATTATCTACAGTACTTATGTGACTCCCTTAACTCAGTAGGAGGTTTGTAAAAGGGATCTAGCACCTGACGATCACACTAGCTGGCACCATTTAAAGGATCTTCAACTGCTGACTCAGATGGTGCTTGAGACCAGCAGAAGTCTGAAGGCATCTAAATGACTGTGAGGAAATTTTTGCAGGTGCAATAGTCCTGCCAACCAGGATGCACAAAATCCTTGTATCTCCGAGTGCCTTCAGACTTCTCCTGGCTTTAACTTGCACGTGAGCCCTGGAGGGTTCCCAGCCAGAGACTACTGCTCCACAATTCTGCAGCCACATGAGTTTACAGTGATAGAACTCAGCTGGTGACAGATTGTGACTCATTCTCTGAACTGAGCAAGAATTTGAGGCCAAAACTCCTATCACAGGCCACTTGACTATACACAGTCTGTAAAACACCTTGAGCTACAGAACTTGATCTTTTTCATCTGTGGAGATTTATGGTTTGAGTTTGTTTCCATCCCAAGAAAACTCATACCAATACAAAGTCAGTGTTGTGCGTCAACTTTATAGTACAGACCTTTCTCTTCAGCATTATTTTAATTAACAGGCTGTGAAAGTTATATTAGTTTTCCCTTATATCCATTTGACCTCCAGAGCTCTGAACTGGTCCTAGATAACAAGGATGACAAACCTGAAAATTTGAATTAGTTGAGACAGTTCTATTCTTGCTTTCATGTGGTACACTTCAGCACTATGGAATTGATGTGCCTTGTACATGATGGCATGTTGTGATCACAGACCTTAGCATACAGGATGAGAAATGGTATATGACCCAGCACACAGCTGCTGGCTTAGGCCATAATGTCATGTGCTAGTTTGTGGATAGGGTTAATTTTCTTCACAGTGGCAGGTGTGGAACTGTTTTGGATTTGTGCTGAACACAGGGTTGATAATACAGAGATGTTTTTGTTATCACTGAGCAGTGTTTATACAGAGCCAAGGCCTTTTCTGCTTTTTGTACTGCCACGCTGGGGGGTTGGTGCTGGGGCTGCATGAGAGGTTGGAAGGAGACACAGCCAGGACAGATGATCCAAAATGATCAAAGCAATTTTCCATATATTCAATATATATTCATATATTCAATTTTCCATTATGTTCAGCACATAAAGGAGGAGGGAAGAAGGAGGGAGCAGTGGACATTTGTTATGATGGTGTTTGTCTTCCCAAGTAATCATTCATCTGACGGGGCCTCGCTCTCCTGGAGATAGCTGAACACCTGCCTGCTCATGGGAAGCAGGGAATTAATTCCTTGTTTTGCTCTGCTTACGTGAACAGCTTTTGCTTTCCATATTAAACTGTCTTTATCTCAACCCATGAGTTTTTTAACGTTTACACTTCTGATTCTCTCCCTGATCCTGACGGGGGAGAATGAGTGAGTGGCTGCATGAGGCTTGGTTTCTGGCCGGAGGTTAAACCACAACAAATCTAGTGTCATTTTTTTCTCATTTAGGCCTTACTAAATGATAAGGCTAATTCTTTACTAGTAAATAAAATGGGTTTTCCATTGTCTCAAAGTAATGGTAGTGTTGCAACCTCAAAATAAGCTTGCTTTTTCCAACTGCCTACGAGAACATCCCCTCCAAACACGCTGTAGGGAACTGCAGGATGGCCACTGACAAAAGCATGCTAGTAAAAACAGTGGACTGCCATGTATCGGTGTTAATGCCCACCCTTCTTAGCTCTGACCAGTTCATAGTACAAATGTACCCAAATGACTGGGATCTGACCTTTCAGTGATTATTCTACATGCTTATTTTGTGTTTACATAGTGTAGGTCTATTCAGTGGCAGGTTTTTATCACAAAACTTGACCTAATTTGCCCACATTGCACTAGATCAGAGCTGCTCTTTAATCAAGATGAGACCAGATGTCTTGACCCTTTCTAACTTCAACCCCTGATGGAGATGAGGGTGTTTGCTAGTCAAGGGGAAACAGGGGGAAAAAGAAGCTACATTTGGTTACCCTTTGTCCTTGTCTGAAATCTTAACCCTATTATTACCATTTTTTTTTTAATAAATGACAGAAAAGCAGTAGCTGACTAGAATAATTAGAAAGATTATTATTTTATTATTCCAACATTGAATAAATTGCACTGTTTGTAGAATATTTTCATTAAAACCTTTAGATGAATTAAACTCACCCTTTCAGTGGAGCTTTGCAAAATGGAACTTAAGTTTGCATTCTTTCCGTAGTAAAACTTGACATTTCCTTCTGAATCTCTTTTGCTTCCATCAGTAAGTGCATATTTCACAGACAGGCCAGCACTAAAGTATTTCTCTTTTTCTATGTAGACCTCTCGTAACATTTTTGCACGGTCATGGTAGAATACCGATGTGAAGGTTTTTTCAGCTTTTGTCTGAGAAAAGATAATGAAAAGGTTGTATAAGAAAGAAAACCGAGGTTTTGTCTGCCTTTGTCTGAGAACAGATAATGAAAGGTTGTATGAGAAAACAAAATAGGCAGTAATAGAAAAATCTATGTAGCACTTTAAAGCTGCATCTTTTACATTGCTTATCAATACATTTTCATATTCCTTTTCTTTCTTTTAAAACAAATCAAATGGAAACAGAAATATCATTCCCTCCACCAAACACCTCATCTCAATCAGTTCAGTAGTTCAACAGTGAAAACTGCAATGACAATATTTAAGTGAGTATTAAATCTCAGCATGTAACACTGTCACAGTAATTTTTGTGAATTATCAGTTCCTTTACATGGTTTCCAGCTTCCTCACCAGGGAAGCAGAGGGGCAAGCACTGATCTCTTCTCTCTGGTGACCAGTGACAAGATCTGAGAGAATGGCCTGAAGTTTTGTCGGGGAGGTTTAGGTCAGATAGTAGGAAAAGTGGCTTCATCCAGCATCTTGGGTGGTTGGGCTCTGGAATAGACTCTGCAGGGAAGTGGCCACAAGCACCAAGAGTTCAAGAAGCATTTGGACAATGCTCTCAGGCACACAATGTGACTCTTGGGGATGGTCCTGTGCAGGGCCATGAGTTGATCTGGATGATCCCTGTGGGTCCCTTCCAAACTCAGGAGATTCTGTGATCCTGTGCAAGGAATAATAGTCTCCATCTCTTTCCCAGAATGGAGATAAGATTTACTAATAGGTCCTGACATCTGAAATGAGTCAGAATTATGATTTTGCCTTCTTTTCTTACAGAAGACAATAGCTTATTCAGAAATACCTATTTCAGTGTTGTTTACTTTAGTATACTTTAGCAGAAAATAGAATTTTAATAACTGAAAATGGTTCTGCCTCAAAATCAAATATAAGCAATGATCTTGGGTCTGATTTACTCATTTTGGGCAGGAGCTGGTTTAAATTTGTTCTGTGAAGTTCCTTCTTGCAGAAGTAGGCAAAACCTTTGGTAAATTGCTTTGATTTCTTAAATACATCTGACATTTATGTTTCAATGATCATCAACATTTTTGGTGTTCAAGCCTCACTGGGAATCAAAGTCTGAAACTCAAAAGCCTATTAGATTTTTTTTTTTTTTTTCAGTGGGACAGAGGAAAACCAAGTAGGACCAGAGTATCATAATACTATTTCTGCCTTTTTTTTTTCAGTGTCTTAGAAAAAGTAGCTTGATTGTTGCTCTACCCGGTAAAAGTTAGGTCTCATAACTCTTTCTGTACAATTTCTGCTCATCTTATCCACTCATACTGTAAACATTCCAGACAGTTTCATTTGTTGTGCAAAGGTGCAGCAGTGAACATGTGGGAATTTGTCTGGCACAACTGAGCTTAACTGCCAAAGTAAATGATAACGTAACTTGTTTTCCTCTAGACTTCAGCGCAGGCTTGATGCTAAAAAGCTGCAGCTGTCTGGCTCAAGATATATGCTGAGTCTTCCAAGAGGATGTCAGGATTCAGCATTCAGTTAAACACATCCTAGTTTGCATAGGACTTAAACTTACATCGTAAATGAGAACAGCCACATTCCATGGCTTGCGGTAGTATATCCGTGTGTTTCCATCACGCACCCTTTGACAAAGGCCGTTGAAAAAGTCATTGTCAAGTGGGCTGGCCATTGGCTGCATCCCTAAAATATTGATTCTACAAGAAAAATACAAGAGAGGGGGTTTCAGCACCTGTAGACAATGGTATTAAGGCTGGAAATGTCATTTTCTGTAAGAGTTGGGGACTGTAGCTGTGAAACCGAATCTTGCTTCATCGAGGCAGCTTGCCTCATCTCTTGTGGTCTTCTCATCTGAGTAATGCAGATAAGGATGCATCTTTCGTAAAGCTCTTTAAGGACCATGTATAAGAAAAAAAAAAAAACCAAATAAAAGATGTTAAACATCAAACACAGTGAGAATCTTAGGAATAAAAGGAGGTTAAAATAATTTCTGCTTGACTAACATATTTGTGAGAAAGCATTCCTTATAGATTTAAAAGTACATCTCAACTATTTAACCTCAGTTTGGTTTGGGGTTTTTTCATAACTTATGTTAGTTTGTTTGCTGGTAGGAGCTCCATTATCATGTGTGTACAACACCCATCAAATCTGTAGAAGGGTTATATATATATATAGCTATTCCTAGTATTCTCTCTTCTTGCAGGGTGTGACCTGGTGAAATAGCAGTTATTTCCTGCAGCATAAGAAATGAAATCTGAATCATTACAAAACAAGGGAGGTAAGCACATCAGCTGTAAAGCTCTATGCATCTATATACTGATGCACAAGAAATACTTCTAAAATAATTGCTCCTTGGAGAATTCTGTATGACTTTTTTGCTCTTCTGTGCCTGTATTCATACATTCGAATCTTTTCAGTATTTACAACTAATACATCTGTGAAATGCCTGTACCTGTCTGAGTGTAGAAAGTGGTCATTGAATCATTAAAGTCTCCAGCATCAATACTGCATCTCTATACAAGGTTTTCTCATGGGATTTTAGTAATAGATTGGAGTAGAAATAATAAAAAAGCTACTTCTAAAATTGCCTAAGTACCTGGTTTACTTCCCCCTGTGCTGAAACAGAAGCATTTTTACTCTTACACAGTAACAAATGAAATGAAAAGGATGATCCTTTTCATTAAACACAGGGTGGTGCTGTAGTACACTTTTATTTTCATCTGTTCAGTTTGGATAGTTGTATTCTAATTCTGTTTGCAGATAAACAATATGTCATGCTTTCTTTTCATTTGAAACTAAAGAAATGCAGCAGGGTCTGAGAACAGAAAGATTCATTTTTAACTTAGATTAATGATGAAAACTCCTACAAACAACAAAAATCTGGGGAGTGGAGAAGTCAATGCTGGAAAAAAGCTGCAGGCAGAGTGTTGTTGCAGTAGGGCATCACATTGTATACATAATCAAGAGAAATTTTCTCCTTTTTAGACATGCTTTTTAGTAAAGTAATTGGAAATTACTAATTTCTTATGAAGTATCACTGGAAACACATCTATACCTCTATAAGCTTTATATTTAAATAATATGCAATTTAAGTTAATTCATGTAATATCTATGTATGGTTCTGTTTACCAACTTCATGACTGATTTACACTGTCTGTGTAATATTTTATCCTCCACAAGTATATAAAATAAAATGGTAGTTGTGTGTTCTTGCAAAAGCTACTCAGCATTTCTGAATACAAATGCAAACATGATTCAGATTCCACTTTTGGGAGTGTCGGTGTGCCCCAGTATTTTCAGCTGGCTTTTGAGACAATCCTAAACTCTTCACCAGACCCAGTACTATTTTTTACTTCACTACATACCCTTGCCCTGCAGTCCTACCAACTTCAGACACATCAAAGTCATGGTTACCGCACGGTGATCGTGGGTCAGATTCACAGGCATCTTCGTCAGAGAAGTCTCCACAGTCATTGTCTACATTGCACACAAGTCGTTGCTTTATGCACCGACCTAATCGAAGAATAAAACATTGCATGAATGCATTTTTGTCAAGATGGACTTCATATGACACCCGCAGTGACTCTTTATTGAGATCTTCTTCTACATATGTTTCTATTATTGTCAGAAGGGATTAAAATTCTACACTCTGCCTCTTTCAAATGAAGAAAGCTCTGCATACTACTGTATTGCCATAGGAGTTACTGGCTGAGAAAAGTAAGTCACAGGAGAACTGCTGTCATCTGAAGAGAGTTGTTACAGCCTGAGATTGTTTCTATATTAAACTTTGATTGTTAGGTTGGTTGGTTTGCGTTTGTTTTTTTCTGTATTAAGAGACTACGGGGAAATGCGAATTCAACATCAACAAAGAATTATTTCTACGCTATTTGAATTGTTGCAGTTTGGACAATATTACTTAAATACTGTGGCCACTGCAGTGTCCAAAACTATAGTGATTTGTGTTCTAAAGCAACAGTGAAGTAGTAATTTTCCTGAAGTTGCATATCACAAGTTTTACAAAGACTTTTTTTCCCCCTATAGGATCTAAAGATTTAGATAAATTAGCCCCAGCATGACAAAACAACACTTCTTGGTATCATCTGCCTCACCTGCAAAGACACGCAATGCCTGTGAACTAGTAGCTAAAGGCCTACTTTCAATTTTTAATTCCTCTCTTTGCACTACTCTGATTTTAAAACAATACCAAAAATGGGTTGGCACTCAAAAATTCACTTATAATCTTTCCTTTTTTTTTTTTTTTTTTTTTTTTTT
>VXAY01000098.1:809178-839453 GCA_013399855.1 Oxyruncus cristatus
CAGGGAGGTGGTGGATTCTCTGTCCCTGGAGGTTGTTAAGATGAGACTGGATGTGGCAATTAGTGCCATGGTCTAGTAACCACAGCAGTGTTGGGTCAAAGGTTGGACTTAATGATCTCAGAGGTCTTTTCCAAACCGGTTGATTCTACGGTTCTATGATTCTATCTCTTTGCCTGACGCAGAAAGACTGTGATTAGATTCAACACGGCATTTTTAATATGAGTTTAATATGCGTGCTTACATAGATCAGAATGATAATTCAGCCTGGGAACTGATGAAAATTTTTGAAATTGTAATTCCAATTCAGTCACACTTACCCTATTTTATATTAAGGTTTATAACTCAAAAGTAATAAAGAAAAAGAAAAGTGTATACAGCATCTCTTAGAAACTTCTATAGGAAAGGCCAAGATCTAGAAGGTAGTTGTATAGAAGATAGAGGGCCCATGCAGAAGTTGCTTCAGGGGAAATGTCATTTGAATATTAAAATAAACCCAACAGTTATAACTATTAAACATCAAAATAGGTTACCCAGGGAAATGCAGAGAAACAGGTTACCCTGGAAGTATTCAAGACTGTTTGACAGGACTCCTGGATAACCTAATCTAAAGCCCTGTTTTGAACAGAACATTGTAGAAGACCTCCAGAAGTCCCTTTCAACCTAGACTTTTCAATGTATTTTGCAGCTCTACGAAATTTTGGGAAGTTGTAGTGTATTCAAAATTTGACATTGCTTTCCAGCCTCTTCAAAAACAACTTTCATCTGTAATTAGCTCATCTTACAGATACTTCATAATAAGCAAGTAATGCTTGAAAAGTTGCTGTACAGTATTCTATGAAATATTTTCCCACCACTTAGCAGACAGTAACATCAACAACAGGAAGAAATTAAAATCTACTGCTCTACCAAATGATTGAGAGTCAGCTTGTTCCTTCCTATATCTGCAAGATGACTGCATATATGACCTTTTCATCTCCTTACTGATGTAGGACTGTAAACCTCTGAGTAACAACATGTATTCTGGCACCTCAGGTTTAAGACTGACAGGTTCCTTAAAGATATATTGAGATGTCTAAGAGAATTCCTCAAGGCAGATGTACATTTTATTCTTAGCGATGGATAAGAAAGTAGTTGGGTATATCTGATGGCAAGAGCAAGCTCTTTCCCCCCATCTCCCTTGCACATGAATTGTAGTATTTGGTGTGATTCAGCAGTTTAAACTCTTTTCCTCCTCCAGCTGTGAATAGTTACCATGCTCCAGAGGGCTCTGCCCCAGACTCCTGCACTACCTGGCAGGGTAAGTGGGTTGGAGGGGGCATCAGGGATGTGTTTATGTCCCAGCGAGCATCTCTCCTGCCCCAGCAAGCCCTCCGCCCGCATGCTGAATCTTTTCTCCTCCTTGGTCATCCTGAGGAACCAATGCTCCCAATGAATCCTAGAAGGATGCTAAGAGAACAGGTTCCATTGATGCCAGTGTCCTCATACAATATGGCTGCTTGTGATACCAGGGGGCTGGATTTGGTGATCTTGTCACATCCAGAGGGGTGTGGTCAATCGCTCAGGGTCCCAATGGACATCAGTGACAAGTGGTGTCCCTCAGGGGTCTGTACAGTGTTATTTAACGTGTTCTTTATATATATATTTATATAAATTTGTATATATTTAATATATTCATTAAGACATAGTGGGATTGAGTGCACCCTCAGCAAGTTTGCAGATGACAACAAGCTGAGTGGTGCTGTTGACATACCTGAAGGATGGGATGCCATCCAGAGGGACCTGGACAAGCTCGAGAAGTGGGTCCATGGAAATCTCATGAGGTTCAACAAGACCAAGTACAAGGTACTGCAGCTGGGTCAAGGTAACCCCCAGTATCAACACAAGCGGGGGGATGAGCAGACCGAGAGCAGCCCTGGACAGAAAGACTTTGGAGTGGTGGTGGATGGGGGACTGGACATGAACTGACCATGTGCACTCCCAGCCCAGAAACTCAAACATCCTGGGCTGCATCCAAAGCAGGGTGGGCAGCAGGTGAAGGAGGGGATTCTGCCCCTCTATACTGCTCTGGTGAGACCCCACCTGGACCACTGCATCCAGCTCTGGGGTCCCCAGCACACGAGAGGATAGGGACCTGTTGAAGCAAGTGCAGAGGCCACCAGGATAATTAGAGGGATGGAGCACCTCTCATATGAGGAAAGGCTGAAACAATTGGGATAGTTAAGCCTAGAAAAGAGACAGCTTAGGGGTGACCTGATTGTGGCCTTCCAGTACCTGAAGGGAGTCTACAAGAAAGATGGAGAGGGACTTTTTACGAGAGCGTGTAGGGACAGGACAAGGGGGGATGGATTAAAAGAGAGCAGGTTCATAATAGATATTTGGAAAAAATTCTTACTCTGGGTGTAGTGGGACACTGCAACAGGTTGCCCAGGGAGATTGAGGATGCCCCATCCCTTGAGCTCTTCAAGGCCAGGGTCTATGGAACTTGGAGCAACCTGTCTAGTAGGAGGTGTCTGACGGGGTGGTTAGGACTAGATGATCTTTAAGGTCCCTAGCCTAAATTTTCCCTCTTTCTGTGTGTATCCATTACTCCTTGTCTTACCATTACAGTTTCTGCTGAAGAGTCTCTCTCCAGCTTCCCTGTAGGCCCCTTCAGATACTGGAATGTTGCTATGAGGTCTCTCCACAACTTTCTCTTCTCCAGGCTAAACAACCCCAACTTTCTCAGTCTGTCTTTGTAGGGGAAGTGCTCTTATCAACTTTGTGGCCCTCTGGACTTGCTCCAACATGAGACTTATATTTTTTTCATCACTTAGTATTGGCCATTCTTGTAGATGACATTTAGATGTTTTTGACAGAGCAGCGCTTTAGTTGTTTTTATGTGATCATTTTGTAGGGACTAAGCCTTTGTTCACTTCCTGGTGATATTGCAGTGAAAACACAAAGGCTATATTTCCAAAGATTAGAAATAGGCAGACTTTAAATAGTAAGAGAAGTACTGTCAGCATAAAATTGTGCAACTTCAGAAAGAAATAGATTAAATATCTTAACACTCACTGTGCAACAGAAAACAGGTGTCTGAGCTTCACCACCCTGCAAGAATATGGCTTCAATTGCTATCAGTTACCTTTATTGTGTCACACACATCCAAAATAAATGGATACACCATTGCTATTTAACTCCTTGAAATACAGCAAGAAGCAGTTTGCTTTTTCATACGGCATCTAAGCAAGCTGCCATAAGAAATGTCTGCATTGGATGTTTACACTCTGTGTTAAGAGAAACAAAACAGTAGAAACAGCTGCAGAAGCTGAAGAACACTTACCTTCTGCTTTCCCCCAAAAGTAAGGCAACCATCTCTAAATTGCATAGTATGGATACAAGCTGCAGGATAAGACGCATGATTTTCACTTTGTAGCTGAATAGACTGGAATAGCCATGACCAAATTTATAATTTATTTATTTGTTCCTTTTGTTATTTATTACCAAGAGAACAAACAAAAAGCAGTGATTACTGAAGAATACCAGTAATGGGCCAAAACTGCCTTACGGTAAATGCTCCAAAGTCCACTTTTTGGAAAATTCCACTTTTTCCTCTGAATGGGGACAGGAAAATACTGTGGAGTCTCAAGATTAAAAATAAACCAATTTTGTTTAATAGTATCTCTCTAATATAGGAAAGATGTTATGTGTTGAATTAGAGAACAATTAACTGCTTAGTAAAAAAGCTGTCCTAGTGACTCATGTAAGGAACAAACAGTTCCTAAAGCAGAGCTGTTTACAAGAGCAAGTTCACTTTCTAACATCTTTGGAATCCTCATTTGGAGTAATGGAGGATTAAAGTCCCAAGATTCTTTTTTCATTCCTCCCCCAGCCAATACAGAAGAACAACGCACCATTTCTTGTGGTTTTGAAGGAGACTAAAACTCTTCTAGCTTTTACTTTGTCACCAACATCCAAACCACAAGCTAGCTCTTTAGAAGGGCATTCCTTTTGAGTACTTTGCTGTAATCCAGATTTAAGGCATCATGTGGTGGATGCAGTCACAAGACACAAGTCACTCATAAATAACCTGCTGTTTAGCTGCTAAGAATTGAGTATCTGGATGCAAGCTTAAAACAATCATCCAGTATAAGGATATTCCAAATTATCATCGGTAATTAAAAAAAGAAGTGTACTTTTAATATTTTCTGTTCTCTGCTTTTTGTGGCAGGGAGGAGGGAATGTGTGAGATACGGCAGGACAATTTTTTCCCGTATTGAAGCCTTGATTTGGAACAATTTCACTTAAAGGGACTTAAATCCGCTGCAGCTCCAGTCCAGCTTGATGAGTCCAGTTGCACTTAGGCAAGAATGCAAGACACAGACAGTTGTAATACTGTATTGTTTCATCACACCTGCTTTCACAGTTCGTGGTTCTTTAAGGCAGAGATTCAGGGTAAACAGCTATTCAAAGTAAGCTAGCACACCAGCAAGATCTCTGGCCAGCTTGTCCTGCTAACAAGCTCTGAGTGATCATCCTGGCAGCCATTTCAAAATTCCAGCATAGTAGGACTAAACTTTTCCTTGACCAGTAAACAGTGATTTAGAACTTTAACTCAACTGCTGGTAAATATACTCCTTCACACAAACACCAAGACAGTTAATTATCTTTTTATTTCTAATGATACAAAATTAAATGTTGCCATGCACTCAAGGGAAAAGATGATAATGATTCAAAATCTGATTCTGTGTAAAACCACTTTAGACTTATCTTTCAAGCCGGACACCAACTCCTTCGCAATGAGTTGTTTTCAACCCTTAGCCATCAAACAGTATTAAAAATAAGCACACTAGTCTAAAACAGTGGATTCCTAGTGGATTTATCTTTTTATCACCATCTCCATTAAAGAAGTTGTATAATTTGAACGTAAGCTACATGTTCTAATTAAGATTTCCCTGCATCAGTTTAGTTCTCCTGCAAAGTTGGATAACACAAGCTGAATTAAACTTCTGAACACAATGCAATTTCAGTACCCAGCTTCCATGGTCCTAAAGCAAGAAGCAAGAAAACATCCTTAGTAGCAGCTGGCTCAGGCCAAGCAGCTAATGGGACAAGGTTCTAGTGACAGTTTACTAAGTCAGTTGGAGATTTCATTTTTTAATGTGGCATGGCATTTGTTGAATAGGTCCAATGCAGGAAGTCAGACACTGCCATCCGACAGCTATCGAACCTGTGAGGAACAGGCTCTGAACTCCTAGCGTCAAATACACCACAAAACTGAGCTACAGGGGACAGAATAAACAGCCACACACACCCATTTGGTATGAAGAGTTGCTTCTGTTTAATGTCATTAGGTAACATCACTTGAGATACTACAGTGTTATATAACAATGTAACATCCATAAGTTTCTACATTTCCAGTTTGAGACAAATACTTAAATTTTTTTAACTTTTTTTTTTTTTTTTTTTGCATTGCAGAAAGTGCAGGAGAAGTTTAAATACAAGACTAATTGCGTGAATGGCTGAGTTGGGTACTGAGGCTGTATTCAAGTTGACTTTCTCAGCTCTGCAGTTCAGCAACTGCTTAGGCATTTGATTAATGATGCAATTTCAAGTTTATACTTATTATTAACAGAAAAACCTCTGACACATCAGTCATCACCACTGGCCAAGAATGTAGCTGTTACAGTAAGTTGTAACTAACTGATTTAAAAATCAGTTAGTAAAGAGGTTCTTGAGGAAAGACATGTCTTTCAAGAATACTACCTCACATTAATGGCAAGAGGTGGTGCATCTGTTCTCAAGGAGTCTAGGCATGGAGTGAAGCCATTACTGCCTTTTTGCTTTCTAGCATAATGGAAACATGCTACACCACAACCTGCAACAACTCAAACTGACCAACATCAGCAACATTCACTGAGACATAAGCAAGAAGCCTACCTGCTTGTTCCATTTGTCTGCCAAGCCACCTTAACAGTAAAGTAATCTTAGTAGATTTCCCTCCCTGAAAAATGCCATATTAGCACCAAGACAACTGTTAGTGTCCACAACTACCTCAAAGTTCTGCAAGAACTGCTTATCTGACTCTACAATGTAGGTCACTAGTACTCAGGGCTTCAACAGTGCTGTCAGAGACCCCGCAGTCCCTTTATTAAACATTTATGGCAGAATGATAATTTTACTTTCAGCGAAACAGACTAGCATTAGACTCTTTTCCTCTATAGAGTTAAATTTTTGTGGCTCAGAGACCAAGTAATGTGTTGAATCACCAATTAGAATAGAGTAGCATCCACTTAACTTTACAACTAGCTGCTGCAAGCAACAGACCTAGCTGTTTAAGGTGTGGAGTTTTAGCTACTAATTCAACACTCTTAGGTAACACCTCTTCCCCAGGTACATTAAGTTCCTATATTTTGGGACAGTAAGTGCCACACAAAAGAAAAGTGGTGATCATATTTACAAGACACATGACTAAGTGCTGCTAAGCTCTTCTACAGAAGATTGCAAAGAACTAAAGTAAAGTTAACATCTACCAATATGAATTTGGGTTTCCAGCGTGAGTCAATATCCCCATTTGCTTTGCCCTGAATTATCACCTTCACAGCATGTTCTTTGAGTGTTCATGCTTCAGTCTCCCTGGATATGCTTTAGATTGCAGACATCACGAAACAGCAGCAAGAGTGACAGACAGCAAAGTGAAACATGTAGAAAAATCACGTTGAGAAGAGGTCCAGTTATTACATTCGCCTTTTTCGGGTTACACCTAGTATGATGGAAAGGAATTAGTGTTAGGATGGCTGTAAGCTACAGCTTTATTCCTTAAACTAGCTTAGAGCTACTGAGAACAAAACTAAAGCAATAAATAACCACACTTGTCTTCTGTCAAAAGCTAGACACTATTTCAGGGGAAGACAGAGTAAGGAAGAGGAATAGATTTGCTGGACCAACAGTTCATGTTTTCTAGTCAATGGTCTAAAAGTTAGAATTACGTTAGTTTCTAGTAACGAAAGCTTGTTATAAGAGCTTTTGTTTAAAATCAGAGTAAGGCTATAACAGCCTTATTCTAATTTTACTCCAATTCACCCAGAGTCCAAACCTGCAATTATTTAGGTGATTGAACTTCAGAAAGATGTATGGGGCACTGTATGCTAACATGCTCCTACAGATATCTGAAGGTATTAAGTCAGCCCCTTTGAGTTCTGCAACACATATTTACTCATTAATTTTCCTCAAGGAAAGGAAATCTAGATTGAGATTTAAGTCTGTGGAAGAATAAAGTCTTTATTTCTAAGAAAGCAAATCTGGCTAGGCTTAGACAGAATGCAGCTATGTACAAGTCTGAGTAGAGGTACTCTAGCAGACTTGTTCTTTTAGGGACTGTTTGCCATACTTCAGAGAGCATTAGCGCTAAAGTACTGTAGTTTTTAGCCAGCTCTTTACCAAAGATTTCCTCAATCAATTTCAGAGAATTATGTAGGTTGTTTTATTAGTGGAAGACTTACCTGATCTATGCAAACGGGTTGCCAAAATTATCACCAAAAAGATCAGAAGGTAGTTTCTGAGATTCCTTTTAAGGAAAGAGAAATAAACTGTTAGTGGATTTCCAGGTTTCACCACATTACTATGAATGGCTTTATCAGGTAGCTCATGTTACAAACACCTGGAAAGAATACCTCAGAGTCCCTCCTGAATACACATTAAATGTACTGCTTTAACAAGAGACGAGGGGTCTAAGCTGTGTT
Source organism: Oxyruncus cristatus (assembly GCA_013399855.1). Classification (NCBI taxonomy): domain Eukaryota; kingdom Metazoa; phylum Chordata; class Aves; order Passeriformes; family Cotingidae; genus Oxyruncus; species Oxyruncus cristatus. The sequence goes on from VXAY01000098.1 coordinate 816,900, forward strand.
AGCAGTTATCCTAGTACAAGGTGAAGCATCTTTCAGAAAAACCATGTATGGTTACTGAACAGTTCTTTAGAGCTGAGACAGAGGAGTCACACTGAGATTTTTTTTCGTCAAATGCTGGAAGTCTAAAGTCAGTATTCTGGAATTGGTCTAGAATTTCCACCAGGGGCTTCAAGTGCTGTGTCCCAAATGGAATAACGTGGTGAAGCCACTTCCTCACCCAAGGAGTACTGAACATGGGATCTCCCCTATGTTCAGCTAGAGAGCTGCACAATCCGCACTGCTCAGTCTACTCTAAAGAGAAATAAGTACAACCAAAGTGGAATATGTCTGCAGCTACATTATTTTATATGCTTTTGTAGAAGCTCCCAATACTGAAGAACTTTCTGCTAGTGCTTTCAGGTTGAAGTAACTAGTTATTGAGCCAAGCCAAATGGAATAATACTTTGTTAGCCTTCTTGCAACAAATGCGCCCTGTTAGATTACATACTAGACTCAAACATGCAAAACATTTTTGTTGTACAGACTCTAAAGCCAGAACTAAGCCAATGTTCAAACATAGGTACCCCTGTAATTAAGGAGAAAGAAAGGTTTTTGGTGGGTTTTTGTGGCAGTGGTGTTGTTTTGTTTTTTTACTACTTACAGATGAGGGACTGAAAAGATCTGTGTTAGGCTGTCTTTCAAAGAGGCCTTCAGCTGGCAGCGCACTTTGTTGCGGAGCAGCATTCGTTTGTTCTAAGAAAGGGAGAGATACCACTATAATCACTTAACAGCTTTAGCCAGTACTCAGCTCTGCCTGTATAGCTACAGCAAAACTCATAATTAGAAACACAAAAAACGTACATGGAAGTTGCTTTGAGTGACTTCACAGCTTTAACTCCTGGCTGTCACTCACTAAATTTCAGCTAGATGAAGTTCTAACATTGTACAGACTTAAGTGTACCTCATTCTAGTCAAGAAGTTTTGGCACTAGGGGACAGTGTTTAGCCAGTGCAGTTGATCAATTCTTCGATTTGTTAGTGGAGACAGTCCTTCAACTCTCTGTTTCAGTAACTATCAACTCAAATTTTTAGTTCTTTCAGAAAAGACTGATCAGCCATCCCAGGCACTGAGGAGTTACCCAATCAGAAAAAAGGAGAAAAGGAAAAAAGTCAAAATGTTACCAGGCATTTTAGCAGACAACTCACTAACTTCCATATCATTATGATCAGTACTATCTTGAGGAATACCTACTTTACAACTAAAGTAATTGCTGAAAGCTCCAGAAGCACCTGAAAGGCTTTGCTGCTCTCCTCTCCTTGCTGGTACTGCAGGTGGCTTTGTCAGCTGGAAGTCTTTGAACATTTCCTTGACATCCTTCATCTCTTTATCCCCAAGTGGATCCAGAGCAATGAAAGCATCACTCTCTTTCTTGGATGACTCCTTCTGTGGTGGAGTTCTGGGTGGTGGCTGAGGTGGGCTGGTTGTTGTTGACAGGGAGGGCAGTACAGATGGTGGTGGAGCCGGCAGCGTTGAAGATGCAAACATGCTGCTCTGGAAGGGATTTGCAGCATTGGATGGCTGTGGCCAAGGACCAGATGGAATTTGCGTTGGCTGTGACCAGAGACCAGAAGACTGAGTGGCTGCTGGACCAAAAGATGCAGATTGGTTCCAGCCTGACGCTGCTTGAGTACCGAAGGCAAGTGGTTGAGTAAATCCAGTAGACTGAGCACTTATTGGAGACCCAGGAAAGACTGATGTAGTCTGAGTGAAGGAAGAGGTCTGTGTAGTCCATGGTGATGAAGTCACTGGCAAGCCACCTGGGGGGAGATTGTTGTTACACAACACTTCAGTCATTTGAAGGCCACAGGTAGGAGTGTGTCAATTCTACAGGGGGTACCAGCAAAGCATTTTCATATACTGTTTGCAAAAGATCTCTTGCTTTACACTTACAAATCAAAACATTCAGGGAGACACTGGGGGTGTGAGAAGAGGGTTAATTTTTTACTTTGCTGCATTTCAGTGATGGAAGAACAAAATTGAGGCTGACATCACAGAAGGAGGAACATACTTAGTATTAGCACAGAAGTGACAGACGCATTTGCCATATAGTTACTTCTGTGTAAATGATTATTAAGACTCTGCAGCAATGTTACCCTGGCCTTACAAGTTTTGCTTGGCTCACTTGAGCCTTGGGTACCTCAAGCAGCATACTGCTGTCAAAGTTAAAGCAAAACCCACTGATCCAGTTAAGAATGCAGAGTTTAGGCCTCTATTCACACAATTTAATAGTTTAGGCCAGATTAAAGGATTAAAGGACACAGCACTATACAAAAAATAAAGTAAAAGCTAGAACCCCTGTTTTGATGTTAACAGATATCTCAGACTGAAGCAAGACCTTCACTTTGTCAACTAACCTAAACCAGGGAATGAATGTGCTGTGAAGAGGTCCAGCGAGCCACTTAGCACAGGTCCTGTCTGTAGCACTGGGCTCAAGCTCTCTGTAGCTGGCAGAAAGAAGTCTGAGCTGAATAAGTCATTCGATGCAGTCTAGAAAGAAAAAAAAGTTTTTGTGAGATGCCATTGGCAGAACATATGTAGCATGATCAAGGCTCCCTAGCCCAGAGCTACAAGCTTTAATTTCATCTAAAGCAGAGCAGGGAGCTTTGATGTATCATTTAGACACCAAGTATAAGAGTTTCAAACATCACTATTTTGTTCATGCCTATACATGGCATTAATTAGGTATCATATATAGTAGTCACAAGTCAACAGCTGAAGAGTAGGACTTCAAATGACTGAATTATTTGCAATCATAATAAGCTCCCCTCTGCATCCCACCCCTTTAAACACTATTGCTCAGTCTGCAGTGACCCCTACAGTTGTGGCAAGGCCAGCAACTGAGTTTTACATCATTCGAGTACAAGACAAACAAAGCTGACCCAGAGCTACCCTGCGTCTAATTTGGCAAGTCATTGAGATTGGCCTCAATAGGCAAATACTGAGAAAGTACATTGATTTCTATAAGTTGATACTAGTACCTCATTGTTATGAAACCTTAGGTTAATGGGCATACTGTTACTGTAAGAGGTTCATGCATTATATCAAGTGTCAATATACTCAACATATTAATAAGCATACTTACCAGACCTGTACAGAAGTTTGGCAGCATTAAGGAAGAGAGTATATAATTTAGTGACCATAAGTACTACGAAGCATTCATGAATATTAGAAGGTACAACAGCTGCGGAGAGGTTCAAGTAAGCATGGCAGGCAGAAGAGAAACAGATGTGTTGTGAAGCTATTTAGCCAGCTACACAGTATGAAGAAAGAAAAGCTTCCCTCATCCAGCTTCTACAAGTAAAAACATGCATATCACTATAAATTACTTGAACATTGTTCACCTTGACAGACCTCCTTCCTCTCCCTGGTTTGGTACTCTGTGGTGGTGGGCTAATTGTTATAGATTCATGTGTCATGAAATGGATATTGTTTTCAGAATCCAGCTTTGCTTCATTCTGCAGAGATAATCCTTTGGAAGGACCGTTCACAAACAGGATTGATGGGACTTTAAGAAAGTCATTCTGTTCTCTCTCTGGTACCGCATCTGGAGTTCTTGCTGCAGGCGACTTATTCTCAAGTGGCCACTGGCTTGTCAGTGCTTCTCGTTTGACAGTTCTATTAGAAATCTGGTCAAACTGTTTACCAAAGTAGTCAACATTACCATTTGAAGCACCATTATCCACTGATGTCAAGGGACTCAGACTTTCCTTCTTCTGATCAGATACTAGAGAATCAAATGAAGGTGGTGCAGATTGGTCTGGCTGTGTGAAAGGATCATCACTGAAAGGGTCTGGATTAGGCGTGGGAAAGAAGCTGAGACTGGCAGAGAAATAACTCTCAGGCAAGAAGGGTGGCTGTGTCTTTGGTTGTGGAAGAGAGATTGTGATGGTATTCAAGAAGAGATCCTCTTTTGGAAAAGTTTGTTTGATCTCAATTTCAGAATTAAGGTCCACTAACAGAATCTCTTTAGCTTCCTATTTATTCAGAGAGAAAAATAAGGTTAATTTTATGTAGGATTTGCTGCATGGTGCAAAAGCTCAGGGCAAATTGCTGCAAAAGAAGACATTCTAGCATCCAATTCATTATACTAGTAAGTATTAAAAGTCACAGGCAAGCGCTGCTGTCTGTAGTCAAATCACAGCTACTTGCTTTCTGAAACACAGTACTGAAAGCATGTTTTTACAGATCCCATAGTTAAATATCAGACAGTTGTTCTTCAGTCTAGTGACTGTAGAGTCATTAAGCACTAATTATACCTAGGTTTTCACTTGAGTCCGGAACGCCTATTTGAATTTCAGTTCTTAGTTTTGACAAGTTGTGGAATCACAGTCTTAGTGTGACTTCAAGTTGCAGTCTCAACTTCAGAATAAGACTGGAGAGCTATTTGCCAGTGAAATATGTTAATTCTCCACCAAGCACACAGTAGAAGGGTAAGACGTGGTCTCTCTAGCTGGTTTGACACCATCAATTGTATCATAGCTGATGGTGGCTTACAGTGCCAGACTGAAAGTGATAGGGTTTTTGGGCCATACTGTAGTATGACAAGGTTTATACACACTTTTGTGCAATTAGGCCAAATTTTGAGCTAGAGCTACTAGAATGACGTTAGCTACTCTAGTTAGTAACTGAGCACTTCTATAGCCCTACTGCACTAGTACACTAATGATCACTAGAGAGATGTCTCACTAAAACCATTACTTATTACTAGGACTAAGTTTGCTTTCAAAGCAAAAGCCAAGACAGCAAAACTAGACTCTACTTACTGCGGGACTGCTGATATCAGGAGGTGTTGACATATCCCCAAACAAGTCCATCTGGTCAACTACCTGAGGCCAGAGATATTGAAAGAATTGGTCTCTGTTAAAGCTCTTACAAGAGGAAGAATCAAGCATTATGCAGATTTACTGTAAATGCATCTATAAATACTGCATTTCCCACAAAATATGGAGACAGTCAGTAATGAACTCCTTAATGGCATCAGCATAAAGTTCTATAGTTTAACATACCAATTTCATTTTTTCATCTTGATCAGCTTCACCAGCATTCTGTAATAGATGGATTTAAGTGTCAGCAATAATTGGAATTTCAAAACTAGGCTCAAGCAAGGGACTTGCAGATTTTAAAGAGCAAGTGATGGAAAGAGGAAGCATGAGGGAGATGACTACTCAGTTCCATACAATCCTTTTAGTTCCATTTCAATGTAATTAGGTGTCTGATATTGCCTCCATAATGCTGGCAGTGTAAAGAAAGTCAAAGCTAGTTGTGGTGCAGCAGCATACCTGTCAAGAGAGGCTGAGTTGGAGTGACTTACCTCATTCTTGCTTGCTTCTTCACTCTAAAGAAAAAAAGAAGGCTTTTAGTACCAAGATATCATGTAGAATATCAAAAGTCTCTCACTTTGGAGGAGGTTACCAGACCCAGGTAATCAGACTGTTGGTACAACTACCAACCAGTAACTTCAAATGTTTCTGGATTTAGACAAACCTCAGTGTCAAATCTTACAAGAGCCCAAGACTCAGACAACATTGAAGAAAATTTTATTTCTATTCAGAGTAATGCAGTTGCTATACTTCTGCTCACCTTTTTACTCTCTTCTTCTTCTTTCTTCTTCATATTATATATTAGTTGGAAGAGATCCTTAAGATCAACAACTAGAGGCTCAGCCTGAAAAAAAAGGGTAGATTTTAGGCCATGCACTGCTTTCCCCTGTGCTTCTACTGAAGAAATCTGTGGTGCAAGCCAAACTTTCCTAAATGGTGCAAGAGTGAAGTTGAAATAACAGGAAAAGCAAGAGTTTAAAGGCCTTTTTAGTCTTCATACAAGGGAGCTTATGCAGAATCTAAGGGGAATGGAGTATAACCAGTTTAGAACAGTTGTTAACTCCAAAGAAAAGTTGGTTGTATTTGTGCTAAGACTGCTATGTTTTTGCTAAAAAGCTTGGACTGCAATACTCAGAAGTGCATGGCAAGTCCTAGAAACGCAAAAATTTATGCAAGTCTTCTGGTAGTCTCCTGAGAGGAAAAACATTTTGCATTTGTCTTTTTTACAAATGCTAGTGCTGACCCTAGAGAAAGCTTGTAGAGATAACACTACATTTATTTCAAAAAGTATACAAATAACAAATGAGCAAGGTCAGCATAAGCTAATATTATTGTCACCTCAAATGTGTAAAGCAGAGACCAGCTTTAAATGGGATCTGTGCCATGACGACAGTTCAATGTGAGTTAAAAACCATGGATTTCCCTGCACGTCCATTAAAAAGAATGTTGTTGCTGAGAGGGTGGCAGGTTCAGCTGTACTGCTTTGGAACTTTTGCCTTAGGCATACAGCAGCTGTGTCAATGTCTAGAGTAGGACAGGTCCCCCTCTTCAGCCACTACCGTTGGCTCAAGCAGAGCATCCACTGAAAAGATCTCACTGTTTACATCAGCACACCATCCTCTCCTAATCAAGGGGTTTAGACATCCAACTGCAGGAAGAGCCATTTAAAAAGTTATCAGCTTTAACAGAGAGTACAGCTGCAGCAGACTAGAGCTGCCGAAGTTCTTACTTCTCAGCTAGAAAAGTTTGTGTCGAAAACAGTGAGCAGCAAGTCAAGAGCTGTCTACAGGCTGGCTGAGCTTAGAGGCTGGCAAGCATCATCCCATGGTGAAATGAGGGAATAGACTCCAGAGTACATACAAAAGGCTTTTGTACTTAATCTGCAATTCCAGTGAAACCAGTACAAGACAGAACATTTATAAACTGTTGAAACAGACTTCGGAGAGGGCCCTCTAGCTAATAATGAAATAATAACATGCTACAACAAGGAGCCCCTCAGTCCCACCTGTAGTGGGTGTGAAGCTGCCAACAGGTTCTCCAGGAGGGCAGGAAGGGATGTGTAAAAGGAAATTTCTAGCTTTGAAATCTTGATTAATCATTATAGTGACTGCTATAAAAACATCACAATGACGAGCTAAAAAATAATAAATACCTAACCTCAGGTTGTTTATGATGCTACATAATTCTCAGGAGTATTTCTAAGTAACTTGTCTTCACTACTGTTTACGTACAGACTCTCCTCCTCTTCTTTCAAGAGAAACCTTGCACACAGGATTTTTGCATGGGAAGAACCTATCACAGAAGGATCAGAACCCCTCACAGAAGCAACTCGAGGAGGACCAGGTCTGCCATTCACTGGCCACAGGATCACTGTTGAAATTGAGTAAGTGATTTCTCTGCTGCACAAGGCAGCGCATCACAAAAGCTAGACTAGTGGAGTTCTATATTTCTGTTAATTGTGAATGAAGCTCTGGCTATTTTACTCAAGAATTAGCATTCTCACTGAGAGAAGCCCATGATAATGGCTCTGTTCATCTCAGTAATGACTTGCGTGGTGCATGGACAAATTAAGCATTGTTAATCAGACTAAGCAAGACTACCTGAGTGTTTTTATTTTGGGCTACAAAGAAGCTGTACAAGACAGAAAACGGTGATGATACAGTCAATTCCTACGGTCCGCCTCTCAAGAAAGAATTTATCCATCTCTGCTGGTATTCCCCATAGGAATTTTGTAGGATTACCAGCAAAATACTACACCCTTATCACATATTAAGTGTTTACACAATAGCATTGTTCATAGCAAGTGGAAGAGGGTGTCTGATCCATACCTGTTGTGCAGTTTTTATGGCAAAAAATTGGTGCTGGCCTTCTCCTCCACATATATAACCAAAAGCACGGTTGTCTGTTACATCCCGAGCAATAAAGGAGATTTTGTTTACTGGATGCTCATGCTCTATAACCTAGAATTGGGAAAAAAATAACTATTGGTTTAAATTTCAAGAGACACAACAGCTGCTATTCTCTGCAGTTAAAATGATTGAGACTGTTAAAAAGCTTCAGTTCAAGACTCACTGACCACCCTTTGACTAACCACAATAGGATGTAGCCGTCTTTCTGGCAGGAGACTTTAGCATTACAACCCACTTCACAAGCCAATTTTTATATGTAGAAGTGGGACACAGTGTCACTAAGGAATTTAGTTCAGATTGGTCTAACTTCCAAGTATCTCACTTGCTTTAAGAATCACATTAAGAAAATGTGTTATATCTTACCCCGGTTTTCTCATCTATTATCTTGATACCAGAGAGGGAGATGTTTACCCAGATCTTCTGCTTGTGTTGACCCTGGGAACGGGCTGCAACTGCCATTCCCTAAAGAGAAGGAGTATCAAAATATCAATGAGACTTCTGTAGATAGAGCTTTAACTTGTTCCCTCGTATTTCTCATGGGCCTATGGCTATGACTGTATTAGTGCTAATCCAGTTATTCCTATGCAACTGTGGAGCTGGAGCAGCATTTCTCATGCAACGTATGCCTGCATAGGTTTGAAATGATACTCGGAACTAGTCTCCTTTGTAAGCATTTTAGAGCTTTAAAACTCATTTTAGTTCACCAAACTGCTGCAGTGGCAGCAGATTTACCTGCTTTTTTGGCCTGATTTGAAGGTATGTGAGTGTTCTACACTCCAGAAGTAATAGTTTTTATTGCTGCAGGGCTTCATTCACTGTTTGCTTTATTGTATCTCTTGGTGTCACCATGGACACAGAATGCCAGTTTGTGCTTTGAGGTCAGTGTTAAATTGCACAGCATTCCCTCTCTCCCCATCCAAAACCCAAGTTCACCATTTGCGATCAAATCCATGCTACTAGCATTCACACTGCATGCCCAGAGACCCAAAGGAGTGTTCCCAAGCTATTAGAGAAACACTGTCCTTTGAGACAGGGGTTTAGAAATAACAGCTTTAGAAATAACATCCATCTAGGATGGTGCTGTTATTACTATGTTACCATGAACTGTATTTAAAGTTGTACCACAGTGACCTTAGTTTTTTGAAAGGTAACCGGAGGTGATTCCTTATGTGACAGCTCAAACCCTTACCTTGAGTTTCATCATTGAATCTTGACTCATTTTGTCTCCTCTTGCCTCTGGGACATCATCAATGCCGATCAGTTTAGCTTTGTATTTTACACCATCACCTTTGAATCTAGCCAAGAGAGATTCATCTGTCTTTTCTGGCCCTGGAGACAGAGAAGAGGTCTAGTGGGCCTGTTTGTTTGTTTTAAAGTTGTTCTTTATCTTTGTTAAGAGAGACATGTCTATGTTGTGGATTTGAGATCTTTAAAAAAATATATAAGTACATATTAAAACATTCCCCTGAGTACAGCTGACAAACAGCCCTTACCCCTTTCAGTCCTGTGTACACTGCAAGATAGTTATTCCTTTAAGGTCACACTGCTCTTGAAGAATATGGCTCAGTTCAAAGAGCCCAGTGATTAATATCTGGGAGCTTCAGAACAATAGTTTGCCACTTAAAAGACTAAAAGATTTGTAGGCAACAGCCAAGTAGATACAGTGCTAATTAAAAACAACAAGCAGAAATGGTTCTTCCCATGACCGTAAACGATGCTCAAAAAGGCCTTCAGGTGTTATCCCCTAGTGCTGGTGTAGGCAGTTTTCTCCTTGTTGCGCAAGAATAATTTCCTAGTCCCCACACTAGAACTTTCTATCAGCACCATCATTTCTCTGTAAGCCCTGGTACTCCTGTCAGTCTAATCACTTGGGATTTCAGCTAATTTGTTATTTCTGCTGTTCCTGCTACTAGGAACTGCTTGCTTTTCTTTTCTGTATGCCCTACATACTTCAAGTGTGTACCTAGGTATGTATTTTTATATGAGGAAACTATCTTCACACGATCTATTAAAAATACATTATCAGATCTACAATAATTTTCATGGAATGAGTTTTCTAGCTTCTCTGGAATAGAACCTGTGTCCAGCACAAACCTCTCTCTCTGTAGGGAGTGGAGAAGTGAAGTTCGGGTTCAGACTGATAACTACCTTATGGTCCAGGGTCTGGTCACCTCTGCAGGAGGCTTTCATGACTCTGGGCTTTTGCTAACTTCTCAGGCTCAGCAAGTGACTCATTTAGCAAACGGAACTGAGAGCTTTAGAACTTGAGGCTAGAAAAAAAAAACAAACAACTAAAAGCCTACCTTCTGGTTAGGTTTATTACACTAGCTTATTTACTCACTCTTTGAGTCAGCTTGAAGCCTCAGAGTGGATTTAGCTATAGTGACAGAGTGATCTTGGTTTAGGTAAGTGTAAAAGATTAAGGACACTAAATAATGAGGTTTTCAAGAGATAATCATGACTTACCTTTCTTTTTTTCCTTCTTTGAAGATTGTGCTTTTGGTGGAGCCTGTTGTTCAGGCTGGCTGTTGTTGGTGGTGGTGGTCATTTCAGCTTCAGTCGACATGATGAAATGGGGGCCAGTTACGTTTGCTGTAGTTTTAAAAAAATGCAAATAACTATCAGTTGGCAGACATTATATTTTACCTTGAAGAATAAATATTCTTATTAGACCTGTTAGTCTAGCTTAGTTTGTCTGCTAAGGCCTGAAAGCATTATAGTGATCATACAGGAAGTCTTGACACATCAGGTTACAGAGACCATGAAGTTATGGCCACTAGGTGATGAACCCTCATCTCAGTAATACCTAGACAGAGGATCAACTGACCTACATCAACAGGCTGTACTTGCATCAACCTGTTTAATCTGCCAACCTTTAGCTTTTTTCCCCTTTAAAGCTTTTTATAGAACCTCAGATATTTTGCTATATTATTTTCCAGCACTGCTCTATTCTTCTTCAGCTGCATCTCTGAAGTAGGATAGGTGAGAAAGCAAGAAAAATTTGATAGGATCTGTTCCAAACGCCCATGAAGATGACACCAAAACACAAAAAAGAACCCAGCAGATATCATTCATTTTTCTATAACTAGCAGAAGTCTGAGGTTATACCACCCAATAGGTAAAAACAAATAATTTCCTTAGGTTGCAGACAGATTGTTCCAGGAAAAACACAACAAAACTACAAACCAACCCTCCCCCCTGCCAGATTGTCTTAACAGTAATCTAGTAACCTTCAGGTTTTCAAAAAGTCATGAAAGTTGACAAGAATCTATGGACTTTTAGAATTCCACTCTATGCCATGCAACCCTCTTACCACAAATTTAGAAAAAAATCTGCAGTCACCATGTTTTGTTCCTACAGAGCTGAAGTACTGATTCACACTTACCAAACAAAGCCACCCAGAGTGAAGACCACCTATACCATCCAGAAAGAACTAGACACTCAGATCTGCTACGGAAACCATTCTATAAATCTTCTGTCTGGGATATTGCAATGGCTTCAGTTAGTCCCTTGAATATTAGAGTAACAAACGAAGTCTAGAAATTTTTAGCTGACAAGTAGCTGGGCTACCCTCTAATTTCCCCTTGTATCCAGGCAATGGGCCACAGATCAAGCCACCCCTTTCATCCAGCATTTGAGACACAATGTGTTTGCAGATACAAGTGCTGGAGCATTGTATATCCTCTTGCATTAGAAGTTTGTTATTCTCAACAGCCTCATTTGCCTTAGTTACAGTTGGCGCTTTATGCATTACTTGAAATTCACTGTCAGAGTTTCGCTCTCACTGCTGCCTTCCACTCTTCCTCAATTCACTGCTAAGTCAATAGCTACAGACTGACTCACCCAGCTTGCCTCTAAAAGAGTAAGGGTTATCAATGCTTAACTGATTCTTAAACTAGGAAGAACACAAATTCCGATATGTTAAGGATAGAATTTCACTCTGAAAGCCTCTATTTCCGTTCAACCAGGAGAGAGGCCTTTAGGGAATGAGCTGTTAATATAAGCAAAATTAGATCTAGCTGCTTAACAGATGGTTTGTGAATTGCATCTACGATTGCTTAATTAAATCAACAGAGAAAAAAGCACTCATATGGCCAAGATCTGTCACCTATACTTCTTCTTATAATTTATCTGGCCACAGCTAGGGTACATTTGATGCAAGGAACAAAGGTGTTGCTGTGAAAGTTTCAAGTGGTTCTGAGTAGTAATAGGTGTCAGAGGAAGAGTTTATATACCAAGCCATGGTTATTTAAGAAATGTTGTCACTGAAAGAGTGGTTTGTGTGCCCATTCTGACAAAGGATCAAGTAGCTTAATAAAGCTGACAGGGATTTTGTGGGATACTTGCAACAGTGCTAAAACAGATTGTGCCTATTGAAAACTGCATTTTAACCAGGTAAAATAAAGCCTACTCTAAAACTAGAGTAGCTTGCCTGATAGGATAATTCTGGGTGGAGATGGCCTTTAGACACAAGCATAAGGAGCCTCTCCCTAGGTTTATCAAGTCCTTCAGAAATAGAGATAACGGAAAGAGAGTTAAGGTTGGAGCAGCAGTTAACCACTCACCCCCATTTGGAATATTACTGTTTAGAAAATAGAAGGAAAGAGCCCAGAAGTGACAGAGCTTGGACTTGCTGTCAAGAGGCTGAGTTATACCTTTAGGATATTCTACCCAGCTCTATGCTGGAAAAGAAGAAGCAACAACCTCGAGGCAATGAGTTCTGCCTGCCAGTGATCCTGCTTCCTCAATTTAATTAGTGGAGCTACACCCAGCTCTGGTGTTGTGCAACTACAGTATCTCATGTTGAAGTAGAGTTAAGAGGTATTAACAAGTAAATAACTTAGGAAGCAGCAAATATCCACGAGCAAGACTTTACTTTGGCACCTGTAAGGTGGTAGATATCCATCTGGGCAGCTGCCATCTTTAAACTCTAGGTATCTCTAGTCATCACTGCCATCTGCCTCCTTCCTAGGGAAGTCAGACCACTTACTTAGAACCACACAGCAAAAATATCCTAAGATGGATGAAGATGGGCAGGGTTACACACAAGTCTGGCTGAACCCTTGCAAATACCTTACCTTACTATGAAGGTCACTTTCAGTGTTAGAAATTCAATTTTAGATTAGTGAGGGCCTTCTGACCAGTTTACAGGACATACTTTCATATTTGAGATCTGGCACAGCTTGTCTCCCCTGGTGAGAGTTCACAGTAGATGACAATTACTTGTCGTAGCTCTGGAGAACTCAATGTCTTTGAGAATAATCTCAGGAGCAACAGAAAAAGTGAAACTAAAGAATGCAAGGATAGACAAAGGTGACCTTAATATCTGTTCATATTTTAAATAACTACGTCTTGATACATGAGTTAAGCCACAAGACTAGCACAAAACTGCCTCAGGCTTTACCTTAAAGTTTCAGTGGATTAGGGAGGGCAACATTACATAGCTTAAGCTAGCAGTATTCAAGTCTGCTGACCTTAAAGAGTCTCAGCCACAACTAAATATGAATTCTGGGCTTCAGATCTAAGCTGAAGTTTAGTGAGGTCTGAAGCACAGCTCAGTTTGTCTTATCTTAGTGGAAAGTTCTGGTGTTCTCCTGTTTGTAGATCTTGCTGTTGCTTGGAGACTTCCTTTCAAAATACTCAGTCTTTAAGTATTTCCTTACTCCAGCTGCAGGTGTAAAGCAAGAAGACTAGAATTATTCTATTACACTCTGAGTTCATCTCAGAAGAGTTAGTGAGCAAATGTGACAGCATTAGAGATGCATGTGCTTTTATGCAAGGATAGTCATGCCTTCAGACATATTGCCACAGTAAAGAACAAGATCATTCCCACAGCAATTACATCAGCACTGTTGAATTAAAGCAGTTTGAATCTGCTCCATGTGATGAGTCCATTGCTAATCACACCTTAATTACTCACTATGCAACTGTATGATCCATCATAACTACTATACACGAATGCACAGTTTCAAAAGTCTAGAGACTACAGATTTACACGTGCTGCCACCTTGGGAAAATTGCCCCAAACTCATGGTTGTATCAGTAGACACATACCATACACATTTTTCTCACCTACTTTTCAGTTTACTCCAGAAAGGGCTTGCTAAGAGGCCACTAGCAGAATCTTCCTCTGTTCCTACAGCCACTCTCCTTCGAAGAGTGAGGGGATCCAACCCTCCTTAGGGAAAGACCATGTCAGGCCCTTAACACACGGTCCTTGAAGCATGACTATTACCTGCTGCCTCAAGTCAGGCTAATTTCAATTCAAGCACTGTACTTCATTTCCACACATTTACCTTAGGAAAGCCAGTCTTAGGACTTCTGGCATACTGTGCTTTTGGTGTCTTCTCTGAAACTCTCTACAAGGAGAGCTGTCAGTAATGACAAGTCATCCTTGAAATACCTGTTTCTTAGCAAGACTTGGAAGAACATGCCAAACAATTTTGTTGAGCAACATTTAGTTTCCTTTAGTGATGCTTTTACAGATATTCTCTATTTGAGCAAGGGGTGGCAACTGAGTAGATACCCTTAATGATTACGTTTTTGTCCTGTGCACAAGGGAATTGAGAATCTTAGTTATGGCTGTAGTCTGTCATGGGATTAGGGACTGAACAGCAACCTCAACAGACAGGCTTTTTTTCCCCTCAGCAGACAAAGATAAACGTCTCAATGTTGATGGGAGATTATCTGAGAAGAAATTAGGGACATCCAAAAAGTCAGAGGCAGGTAAGCGAAACATCTGCTCAGAAGTGTAATACTTTGTCCTTTTCACGGCTTGTACTCCTTCTTTGTCCCTGCAAGCACATGATTCAGCTAAAAGAGTTATTGCATGTAAATATTAACCTTAAATCAGAATCTGCAAGGCCAGGAGAGGACGAGAGAAGATTTTACTGCCAAGTGCAATATAGCCTGTTAGGATGAAGTAGTAAGAGGAAGCACAGCAATAGTTCAAGTGCTGAACATATTTCTGAGGCAGGTTGTTCCCTCCCCCATGCACTCTTGGAGGGTTAGTCAAGTTCTTATTATAAGGTTGTATCAGGACCTGCACAAAGTATTCTTGGAAATATCTCCAGCCATCAAGTAAACCCATTTTCAGTAAACGGTAAACCCCTTTCAGTAAACCAGTTTTCAGAAGGCTGGTAGAAAAGTTTTACACCTGAGCAAATTCAAAACTTCAGTTTTCAGGCTAAGAAAACAATCTAAAGGCTACACAGCAGTTCCTAAAATGACTAGCAGAAGCCAAAGATGTAAAGCCAGATAATTTACTAATAATGGACCATTCTGACTGGCAGAGTTCTACCCATGTAAGAAATATAATAGTGTGTTTACACAGACCCCCTGTATGAGTGATTGACATTTGCATCCAACAACTTCCCAACTATTATATTTTCTGCCTAGTTCCTGCTGTAATGACAGTACCCCAACTAGCCTTGAGAAGCACTAGGCATGCATTATTAGATCAAAAACGTTAATGAGCTAATCTGACTTTTGCCTTCTAAACAGGATCATTCATCCTGAGGAGTCAAAATATAATCTTAAATGTTTTGTCTCATTGCTAGAACACCCATTCCTCTAGTATCTGACAGTGTCTAAAGAGTTCAAGTTAAATAAACATTCTGTAATGTGACAAGAGATTACAGTGATTTTGATGGAAAATTCCAGATGCTTGTTCTAACGCAAGCACCACCATTACTTTGTTTTCTCTACTACAACAATCAAATTTTTCTCTTAGGAACCAGCATATCCAGCAACTAATATACAGGAGAAGTAATAGGCTTATCTACAGGTAGGTTATACCTGACATGTTCACACTGATATATAACAAGTACCTTCTTTAAGGCAAGTGGTAGAAGAAAGTTCATGGGCAACTTGGGAACTGTTCCCCTCCAGTTTTTTCCATGTCTGGAATGCAAGAGAAGCATTACTTGCCAGAAAGGTGACTGAATACAGGCTCTTACACGGCAGAGGCTAACCCAAGGTCCTGTGGTTAGTCTTTTAAGAGAGACAATGAAAAGTATATTGAACTACACTGTCTGGCAAGTAAAGCTATCTGGTCCATTCCCACAATTCAGTAAGGTCTAGTTTAGCAAGGCAGCCATCACACATTTCAGTTTAGGCTATAGGTAGCCTGTTCAGGCTATAGGTAGTTAGAAACATGATTTATGGCTGAGATCATTTGCTTGGTATCAGTTAAGCCAGGCACTCACCTGGTGGACAAGTATAGTAGAATAACAGGATTTTACTTCAGGGAACATCTTTTGTGCAACTTGCTTTAACCCCTATCTTCTTATCTAAAAGAGTGGATCGACACTTGGCTGAGGTATAAAGGTAGACTTTTGCCAAGGACTTCCTCTGTCAACAGGAATACCTGTTTGGAATAAGCTACAACAGTACTTACATATTGCAGGCTACAGAACATAGTCCAGCTGTCTTCGTAATATACAACCAGTAATGTGAAACAGGGGAGGGTGACATTCATCTACTTGGTAAGACAGAATTATGGTATTGGACACATTAGGGAATACCTCTCATTCTGCTCCCTTCCCTATTACCAAGTGCAAAGTTGATAAAGACCTTAGTACTCTAATTGGTCATGTCAGCTACAGATGTTGACATATACCATTTGCTGGTGCAGGATCACGTCTGTGAAGCTACACAGACATTTTACCATTCAGCCAACTTGCCAACTGCTATTTCATCAGTTGAACAGAACAGTCTGTTCTCATCACATCAGTGCATAAGTCTATTCTGAGCTCTTTGGTTTTTAGCAAGAACACAGAAATTTAAACTCAGTTCCTGAAAGTGTTTTCTGCCACTTGAATCACAGCCAAGAGAATATCACTAAGTTAGCAGCTGGAGCTGAACAGGTTGCCCAGTTCAAGTGGTGCAACTGGACTGGTACTTTGTCATTCTACTATGCTTTTAAGCACATGATTTCTGACAAAATAACCAATTACTTCTCAACCTAGTTAGCACAGTAGCTCTATTTTGGATTTTAATTCCACTTGTCATGGGAATAAGTACAACTGTTGCAGGAATATTAAAAGAGGGGGCTCAGGAGAAGTAGTGAGCAGTTTAAATAGGCTGTAGCTGATGAAAAATTTAGAACGATATAAATTAGCACATGAAAAGCATTTAATTGGCTAGCGTTACCTGGTTCCCTGAAGACTTGATGTCAGGATGAAGGAAACTAGCACTGTCATAATCTGTTTGAGTTATTTTTCAGCCAAAAAGTTAAGTGTCCAAAGGCAGTGTCTACTCATCTAGCTAGACCATCTCAAATTATGAGTTGTTCCAGGAATATGACAGCATCTTGCAATGAGTCTTCATACGAACCTTTCCAATCTCTGTTCTCTATTTACCATTCCAACATACTCATTTTTTGGATTAAGAACCCCCTTCACTTTTAGGACGAGCAATAACAGCATCTCAACTCCAGATCCTTCCTTTAAAAAGAAACAGATAGGTATCCCAGTATGCCTTTTCTTGATAGAGAGCTATTAGTTTGGTAACACGGATTTATTATTAAATTATATACTGGTATTATCTATAAGAATTTTCTTCCAGTAAGTCTTCCAGAAAGGCAGAATATTTTGCAATATGCTAAGGGGCTATTCCACTCTCTCCAATTCCCTGTTCTGAAGCCTCATAAACCAGTGGCACCTGAGCCAGAGCTCAGCAGTCTATTCTAGCCATGGCTAAGGAAAGCATTACCTGACTACTCACAGAATGAGGAATCTCAAGCCATGTGGCTGCAGTGCCTACAGCTCAATCTTCTATCAATATTCCTTGTTGAGACTCACTGGAGATACCAAACAACCTGGAAGCAGAGAAGTTGTTATTCAAGGCAGCTAGTGTTTACTCAGATGCAACTGAGTTTGAACTGGACAACAAATCAAACACTTCATTTCCAACTGCACTTCTAAGGCCCTCCTGCCTGGAAGGCCTGTTTCTGATCTTCTTTCTAGTTAGTATAGTAAAGGACTCTTGCCAACAACCATGCTTTTCACCCCTCCTTCTCAGAGCAGGAACTTGACACATATTGAAGCTGTTATCATAGGTTATTTCAGCTGCATGCTGTTAACTGTCCACTGCTGGCACAGTTATCCCCCTTCACAGTTTGGGTGTGTGCAAGCTGTACTGAGAGAGATTGCGTATGTTCTGCATAGTTTATGCTGAACTGTGTTTTCTTACCTGTTCATAAATGGATCTGTATGATAAACAGGGTTTTCCTGTATTATTCTTGTATTCATGCAATCTAAAACCAGGTAGTCATGGCCACACCACCAAGTACTGCAGTTTGCTTACCCAGCCTGGTTCTCCCATCAGAAGCCCATCATTAAACATTCATTTTAGCAGTATTTGAAGAACACTCCACTTAGCCCTCAGACAGTGCCCCTCTCATTACATAAACTGGTGTAGCAGTAACTGTCACAAGAGTCACTCCACATGACAAGTCACTGCCTCTTTTAAGAGATGCAAATTATGTTCATTATGTGTTATGAGAAGACTGATGAAAATTCTGCTTGCACCTAATGAGGGTAGGCTCTTCTACAGCAGTTTCAGTCTTGTTAGGTATTATGAAGCATACTGCTTAGTATAAGGGTTACTCTTGCCTTCAAGATTAGTCATTACAAAGGCCCCCAGTTCTCCTTCGTATATGCGGCAAGAAAGACAATGAATAACTAAACAAGACTCCAGTCTAAAAGGGTGGTACAGAAAGATCTATATCAGACATTAGAAAAGATTAACCAGGATTTTCAGATCTCCACTGCAGCTTCTTCAGTAGATGTCCTACTAAACAACTAGTAAAGTTTCAAGGATAACTGTTCTGCAGTAAGTTTCCCTCTTGGTAATTGTAGTTACACATACTTACGATATATATTAGAAGAAGTACTTTATTGGAAGAAGTGACATTACTGCTCCTAAATGCAGACTATAAACTAATCCTGACCAGGCTCTCTCTAATTTCACATATCTATGATCAACTTGAAAGCATATTATAGGAATGCCCCATCCACAAGAAGCATGGAAGGACAAGTGTCAGATCTAGAGTTTACCTTCCATTAACCAGGCTAGATGTTGTTGCAGACAGATCTATGATATAAGCCACTAGAAAACTAGTCCTTCCTCAGAGAGTGACCTTTGTGCCTTCCCTGAAAGCACAAACAACCATGTTCTGAGAAAACACAGGTTGCAATACTAACACTACATCCTTAGTGCTCCCAACCACTCTTGTCCCTTCCCAGGAAGAAAAAGTCTCACCCACAGGCATACTTGCTCTGTTGAAGAGATAATCCTAATCAAGTATTTCACCTCTCATTTTATTGCTTCAGGATGCAACACGAACTGACAGAGCAGCAGGAAATTCAGCCTCAAGGCCAAGAATCTGTCCTTAACTGGCCCTGTAATGTCTGAACTTTGAGATTTAAGGGGACTTGCACCAGCTATGACGCTGTATTAAAAACCTTCAAAACTAATTAAAAATTCCTATAGATATTTAGGATTGAAGATCTGCAAAACATTTCAGCTGAGACAATTCATCCTCAAGCACACCAGAGCATACGCAAGGCACAGCCTTTTAGGTGAGGGAAACTAGAACAGTCTATGTCCCCATCCAT
Source organism: Oxyruncus cristatus (assembly GCA_013399855.1). Taxonomy (NCBI): domain Eukaryota; kingdom Metazoa; phylum Chordata; class Aves; order Passeriformes; family Cotingidae; genus Oxyruncus; species Oxyruncus cristatus. The sequence continues at coordinate 836,289 of VXAY01000098.1, forward strand.
CAGGGCTGAGGAGTGCTAGTTGGGAGAAGATGCTTTGTTCAGCACTCTGCTGCCCAGCTTGTATAAACAAGGTAATCCTGTTGAAACTGGTACCTCTTATTTATTGACTAGACCTTCTACTATGCTTCATCCAGCTTTTTTATAGCTCTGAGACCCTTGAACCCAAATGCTCAAAATCAGGTTTCTAAAGTCAGTTTGTCTTGTCACTTATGATACTTAGATACCTTATCCTATTTGATCTTTCTAACACAACCCCAAGTTCTACTTCTCTGGAGTCCATACTGAGGTTCAGAAGTAGCAGCTTATGCTCGGTTGTGTTTCACAGCAGAAGCTCACTAAGACCCCTTAGCACCAGTCCCCATCCCTCCCCCTGTGGCAGCATCGTGATTCTACTAACAATCCATTAGTCCACATACAAGATCTAAGATTTTCCTCCAAAATCCTTGCAGATTACAAGTTACATCCATGCTACCTCTTCATTATTTATTTTGTCAGAATCTACCCAGTAAGCAGGATTTGCACCATCAGCACTGTTTCTAGAACAAGCTGGCTTTCTCTGGATGTGGAATTTATTGCCTCACTGTACAAGCGAATTCATGCTTCTGTAGTGTTCACATATTGCTAGCCTTGTTGAATAAGGTCCACAAGCAATCCCAAGGACTGGGTTAACCCAGCAGGTCACACAAATGTCCCAGCAGGATGAAGTTTACCAGGAAAGGAAAGCATCAATGGGAGAGAAAAATCTGTACGTTTGGCAACAATACTGAATGACCACAGTATATTGTGCACTTTCATTACTTCAAAACTCAAGCTATGTTTTTTATTCTAAACATCCTTTAATTCTTTAAGCGTCAGCCCTTGACTCACCCTTCCTTGACACTAAATGCATTTTTTTGCTTTCCTGAAGAAACAAAAATCTACTCATTGCATATATTACGCTTAGAGTGTTTCTTTTCATATCTGCCTCCAAAATAAAAGCCTTAAGTAAGAATTAAAAGGAGTATACCCACAGCACCTACTGGTCTGCAGTGTGCAATAACAGGGTTATGCAGGTACTTTGACAAGTAATACTCTACTCAAAGAGAACAAGTGAATTGTGTACTGCAGTTGTATAGAAATACTTAGCAATGTAACAGAAGGCCTATGTTAGACTGGACAGTCATCTCTACCTTCACAAAAAGAAACCGATGCCAGATTTTTGGCTTTTGGCCCATCCTTCCAACCAGTAATTCTGAGCACTACCTCTGGTGCTCAGCCAATAGCTTTGTTTAACGTAAAGAGCACAAGAGATGAGAAGTACCATAAGTCACAGGACTATTACTAGCATTGTAACTGCAGAGCAGGTCACTACCAGACAACAACATCTTTTCAATTTAAGGTTACCTGGCAAGACTTCACAGCCAACCAGAATACACAGCTTCATAATTCATTTTCTGTAATTGAATCTGCATCTCTATTTTGTCAATTTACACAGTATTGCCATCCCCAAGCATAATTATGACTTTTCTGTAGCATATGGTGGGTAAATCTAAGCCTGCATGCTCTCAGATTGGTTCATTTTGGGTAGCCTTTTAGAAGACTACTGAAGCAAAAATATAGCCTTTTAAGGCAAACTAGCTCCATTAAGGGAATATTTAAACCATTTCCCATTCACCAAAGAAGAAAAAACACAAAACCCTGCATGTTCAGGTAACCAGACTCACCTTCTCTGGTGATAAAAATTCTGCTACAGAGAAACTCAGCTGAAGGAGATGAGCTGTATTGCCAACACCTGCATTAATCTGATGATCCAGTGCACAGACACTATCCCAATTTAAATGCCATCACATGATTAACTTCATGACACACCACCTGAGAAGTCTGTTTCTCAGTCCAGGTACAAGATTCATTCTAGATAATCCACAATATCTATTGCTATACCCATTTACCACAGGCAGAAGTAGCATCCTGAGGTTCATCGGCACACAGAGGGTGCGCAGCAAAGACACTCCACCCAAAACAAAACCTTACCCTGGCTTCACAGCATTCTGTGCTAATCTCTGCTAATATTCTTTCACAAAACGTGTTTATGTGAGATGTACAGTTTCTACTTTTAACTTTTACTATATTTAACGATTTGAACCCTCCTCCTTCTCCACACACAGAACTAAAACCGCACGTTTATTTTGCTTTGCGCTCCTGGCTCTGCCCGGCCGCCAGTCCTGCCGGAGCCGGGAGCAGGATGCGGGCGGCTTCCAGCGCGCCGCGGCCGGGACACGTTCCCCCGCAGCCCGGGACCGTCCGTGGGGCCGGGACGGGGACAGCCCCATGGCCGCCGCCTCTCCGGCAGCGGAGCCCCCCGGCGCCTCTTCCTGCGTTTGATGCGGGATGCGGACAGCGGGCGGGGATGAGCCGAGCCGAGCCGCGGCCCGGCCGCACACGGCCCCTCCGGCACCCCATCCGTGTTAGCGCCCGCACCACAGGGGTATCGTCAGCGCCCCACCACAAGCACCAGCTGTCACCTCCTCCTGGAAAAAGCTGTGCCCCCCGCTTCTCCCGGTGACAGCTCCTTCACCCTCTCATCACCCATCCCCCTTACCCGCCCCCCCTTCCTTGCCCCTGCTGTGCGAGAGCCGAGCCCTGCCCGCAGAGCTCCTTACGGGTTAGATCCGTTCCGCTCCGAGCATGATCCAGTGACGGCTGCCAGTGGCCTGACCGGGACCGCGGGCCCGGTTAAATATTCTGTTGCGCTATCGCCTTCAGGTTAGTTAGCCACTCACAGCGAGCGATATGGTTTTAATCAGATGCTGGCAGCTGAGGACTACTCAGGAATGCGCTATGATGTTTTTGCTGCTTGGCCTTGGCTACTCCCCCTCAACGTGTCGGTTCTCATAACATTAACTCCTCGCGAGCTGCCGGCCCCGGCCCCGGCCCCTGCTGCTGGGCCCACAGGGCACCCACACCGAGGGGCTGTGGGAAGCCGGGTGCTATGGGAAACAGTGGACCCTGCAACGTCAGGGAATCATGTGGCACCCACTGTTTGCAGGCCACAGGTATTTACCCTTCTCAGGCAGCAATGGGCCCAGCATGCTTTTCTAGAAAACGGGTTCCCTTCATAAACATGGGTGCGGTGATGGTGTTAAAAATTCCAAGCCCAAACCAACAGTGCTTTTCTTTCTTTTTTTT
>VXAY01000098.1:839487-875577 GCA_013399855.1 Oxyruncus cristatus
TTTCTCTGAAACCACCAAAACCAAAATACCACCCTCTCCCTCCTCCATCATCCCCAAATCTGTGGCTAGCCAAACCAAAGTATTGGGTCAGTGCAATTCTGTTTGTGGGTCACATCCAGACGTGACCTTTGTACTTCCCACTCATTTTTATTCCAACATCTATCATGTTTTGTTTCCCAGAGCAGTACAGCTGCTTTCCAACTTGTATGAAAGAGGCTCTGATAAAAAATCAGATTTTTGTCCTTGTAGCAGAACTTTTTTTTTTTTTTGTTCTCAGGGCTGTAATTTTAGCTTAACTTTTATTTTCTAAGAACAGTGCGAAATATTTCTGTTCAAAACTGTGACATTTCCCTATACTGCAATACACAATTTTCTGCAGGTTGAATACTTTTGATAGGTATTTTGAAGTGTTTTTCAAAAGAGGAAGTATTTGACACAAAATCATTTTACCACTGTGTAGTTCTGGGTTCAAAACTGGGGGATGCATTCCCCAATCATCCTCATCCAAAGCTCCTAAATGATACCCCAGTTTCCTAGATAAGGCATGGTACTTGTTCTCTTTTTATGAATAGCAGAAGTGTGCTATTCCTCCCTGTGCCTGAGGTGACAAAAAGCTGGTAGTTGTATCTCACTTGCCTGTATCTGTCTTTCATTTAAGAAGTGCTTATTTTAACCAAAAAGGACACGAGGGACATGGTTTTATATACTAGCCTAGTGTTCACGGTAGGAAGTGCATGCCGCGTAAGTAAGGAGGCATTTGCTACAATTAACAGGTTGCTGGCTGTACACACATCGGTATTTGCAGGATTAGATCTGAATTCCTTGGGACACAGTCATATTTATGTTTAACAATGTTGGTTTTGTACAGCTCGCACTCCACTGTACATTGTTTTGAACAAGTTGTGCTAAACACCCAGAGCAGTGGGTGTTTAGCAGAGCAGGACTGGAGCTTCGTGGTCCTGGGGCAATAGGTATTTTAAAGAATAATACTTTGCTCAGTGTGCTTTATGGGAGTCACACAGACTGCCTAACATGAAGGATGACATTGTGCCTAGTCTAAACATGGTGCAGTAACAAAGCAACTTCTATAAAGTAGCCCAGCCTGGTACTGGCATAAGCAGGATTATCATTTGTGCATTACTCAACACAAACCCCAGGCACACTTCACTGGAATAACCTTCACTAGTTGCACTAATGATTATGAATATGATTTATACTATTTGTTGTTGAATTTGGAAGAGATGAAAACTCTTTTCAAGAACCCTTTTGAGGTGCAATGAAATTACCTGTGCTACAGAAATAGCAAGAGGTCCTTCACTATGTACCGCAGTTGGAACATCACTAAGAATTTCACAGGAAAACTTTTTTTTAGTGAAAAACATTTAATAACTACCTTGAAAATTAGAGTTTTCTTAGAAAATAAAAAATCTCAGGGCTTGAAGGAATGCACTATCTATTTAATAAATCAACTTAGAACAGCTCCCATGATGTCCTCAATTGTTGAGCTAAATGCTAAAATTCAGAACTGTTACCTTAAACTGTTACCTTAAACATATGTAAGAGGATTGCCTACCAAATGCAGGAGGAATCCAGGCAGAAAGCCCCACAGTTATTTCATTTATACTGCGCTGCAGTACTTAGAGGACCTGCTTTGCAGTTTATGAAAAGTAAAAGCATTTCTACTTCTCTACAGTAAAACCGGAATCAAGTGGACAATGGCTATTATGACTCTAAAACTGACTATTAAAACATTACATTGGAGAGGCAGTGCTGTGGTTCACAGAGTGATTACTTATTTCTTTTATTTCTTTGCGTCATTTTTTACTATTTTACAGGCTCAGTCTCTACCCAAGGATTTTTCTGTTGAAGTTAACTGCTTTTTGTATAGAACAGTATCAGTATCAGCACTTCCCAAACACAAGCCTTTTTTCAGCAGGTCTAAAATTATCTTGAATTTGCAGCTGGAAACCTTCACCTCAGTGAGTTTCTGTATAGCTTTTCCGGATGTTAACACTGCCTCAGCCACAGCCTGTCATTAGGACCACTGGGATTCCAGTCTGGGTAGAAACAGGGGTAGCAGCATGAAACAAAAAAAAAACCACCACCAAAGTGCAGAGACCTTTGGAAGACATCAACTTTCATGAATGCCTCGAAAGCGGTATCATTAACAGTTTGTGAAAAATCTGCTTGCAGCAAAGCAATCTGGTAGCTAATCTTGCGATGGCTTGCTCGGGAATGCATGGTTTATTATTAAAGTAGTCTTTTAAGATTTTATTGGAATGTGCTTCCACAGTGGTGTTTCTGCCTTTGTGGGCTTTACTTATGTATGTGTCATCTTGTCCATAATTAAACTTTTCGCTGACAGATCTGGGATTTTTTTTTTTTTTTTTTTCCTTAAACCTTCCACTTCGGATGCTGGAATTTAATTTGAACTTTAAATACTGCCTTGGAATTTGCCATAAGGTAAACTGTCTGCTCCTATACACTTTCCCGCACTGCTACAGATGTTGCAGACACACAATAAGTGAATGAATGTGAGAGGACTTGGAAACTTGTGTCTTACAGTTAAAAAAAGGCGAACAGGAATGAAGTAGTTGTTAAGACTGTCATGTCTGAATACTAGGGTAGTATCACTTTGGAATATGTGGGAATAAAAATTAATGGACAACTGCCCTAGAAAGTACATTTTTAGTGAAGCTTCATTGCTGACAGCTGGAAAAGGCAAAGTATGACAAAGGAAACACGAAGGAAGAATTTGTACTTCAGCCTTTGGACTTCTCAGCCAAGTTTCTCATGTGACTTGGACTTGCTGACCACTTCTTTTTTTAAATTCAGTTGAAGTCCACAGAATATCTGAAGCAAAAAGCATCCTTGCTGTTTTAAAATCTTAAATTAAAATCTATAGTTTATTTCAGTATGACTCTAGGCATATATCTAGGAAATGCACATTGATAGCCTCAGTACCCAAATGCTGGTTCATCAACAGACCTCAAACTTATCTTGAAAATATTTTATCCTGGAATGAACAATAGACTTGAATAATTATTTAATCAAAGATTTGTTCGTTGAGGCCCGAGTTTGGGTGTCTCAGACTTAGACTTCCACAGAGATTTAAATTGGTAATACATTCAGCCACTTAGAAGTGATTGAGTAGGAGAAGTGTGAGAGCTGTTGAGCCTCAGATGTAGTACAACAGCCCTCTCAGTCTGTGGCTTAACCAGCTAAAATAACCCAATTATTTTAGATTGCCTTCAGTGGTATTTGCTAACAGGTAAAGCTAACCATTCTCTCAGCTGATGGCTACTAATATATGGCTGAGAATGGATGATTTCCAATACTGCTTTACTGTCTGCCATGCTTCACGCAGGGATACTTCAGGAGGAGATGGTGAATTTTAGGACTAGAAGCACATGCTTTGCCATTATAGTGTTGCATCTCTCCAGCTCTTCCAGAACAAGAGACATATTGAGTTATTCAGCAGTTTTTCATATATCCTCTCATCTGCACGCCATGGTTTTCATCAGGCCTGTCTGTGGATGTGTGCCAACGTGGAGGGTGGGCAACCTTTTATATGCACAACACGGACATGGTGCGTAGCTACGTAGTGCCTCTGTTCCTTGCATGGCTGTGCCTGGCTCAATGGCCAGCAGATTTTAGTTGAAGCAGAAATGACATTTCCATTACTGAAACCCAGTGCTTGATCACTAGTATGGTCAACTAGGACCATGAATTAGTCTGGACAAAAAATATGCTGGTAGGCAATATCATCTCATTTGAAAGAGTGCACTACCTCCACCCATGTTAGATAAATAAACACAATATTTTGTTTGGCAGCCATCAGGATCAAGAAAGGCCATACCTAAGCCACGTTCCCTGCTGTGAGGCTACTCTGTGAATAGTGGGAGGTGACTACTTTCTGTCTTGAAAAAAAAAGTGGCCAGACTCTGTGGCCTGGACAACAGTACATGTGCACATCCATTCCTGGATTCAGGAAGGGATTTTGGCCACAGTGTGCTTCTTCCCTCGAGAGGTGTTGTGTCCAGAAAAGAGGGAGAATTTCAGACCCATCCCTCTTGGCAGTGTTTCATGTTGGCTGGCTGTAGCTCCTTCTGTTTGTGTGTGTTATATATTCTGGCTCTGTTTTTTGAGTCCACAGCTGGTGCCTGACTTTTGGGCTTCATAATATTTAGCATCCAAACATGTGAGCCTCTTCTGGGGTCTGGTCCATCATTCCAAATCTGTTAAATGCAGTTTGACAGTTGACTTTCTTAGCTATGTTAGCAAATTCTGGTTAAAATGCCTTGATTTTTAATCATCTAAATAATTTTACAAACTTAGTCTTACTCCTGACAGTCTGAAACCTGTCTAGTGCACTTCAAAATTCTCTGTATGTGTCATTGTGAAAGCTTGTCCTTAACCCTTGTGATATGCAAAGTGAAGTTGCATAAATTAGACATTGTACACAATTTAGATCTAAGGAAATCTAGAAAAATATATTAAGACTCACAGAATCTTATTTGGGGTAACGTAATCAGGTGTAGACATCCTTACCAACAAGGTTTCTATTGCATTTTTCAAAGATTGTCTCTGTAGTTATAAAGCAAATAGAGTGAGCAAAAGAGAACCTGAGGTAAAATAAATATATCTGAAATTCCAGGAACTAAGCCTCATCTTTCAATTTGTCGAAGTAAATGAGTATCTAACTAAGGAGCCCAAACAAGTGAAAACTAGTGCCTGAAAGGTATCAGCTACGTCTGAGAGACTGTGAGACTGTGACATTATTTTTGTGTTTATTTCATAAATAGTCAAAACCAGGAAACAACACTATTGGAATCAGTCATCCAAAAGAAGAAACACATATGGTTCTTTCTTCTGTTGTCTGTAAAGAAGTTTCTTTGGTTACAGCCTTTCTGTGATCATATACTATCCAAAATCTTCCTGAAATGGCATTTACTATGTAGGTTAAGTCATCCTAATTCAGTCAGTGCATCCTAGGGTAACATACTGCTCTGGAAGGCCAGCCCTTGCATATTTTGTAACAATACTCAAAAGGTGGCATAAATACTTTAAAAACCCTTTTTTGGGGTGAAAATATGCAATGTAGACATGTGGAAAGTTTTAATTTAAATGGTTTTGTTTATCTGTGCATCTTTCTCTTAGTCCATGTAACTTGTTCCTGTAAGTTAGAAACATATAATGTTGTGAAATACATTGTGGGTGTTTTTTGTGAACCTCCAATTCCATCTGAACACAGAACATAACTTTTGTATTTTGTATTCCCAGAGCCCTCTGTAAGTAATTGTTTTTTATTGCCTGGAGTTAGATAAAGTGGTTTAGTTTATGCTGCAGAGTAGCTTCACATTCAAAATGGACTTAGAGCTCAGGTCTCCTGTGCAAGTACTAAAAATAATCTGCTTGAGCAAAGGCTTTCACTTGTTTGCTAATGGTGTCTGGTGTAAATTTTGTTCTTCTATACTTTTAGTCCCATTTAACATCCTCAAGGTAACAGAGGTGATAACTTCTAGGAAAATAACAATACATTTATGGTATTTAGATGTCGGTCATGTGATAAGTTCTCAGTGGAGAATAATCAATCCTCTTTGTGTCCTTTACTTTTCATTAAGCTTTTCTTCTCACTTTGTTTGTCTCTCGGCATTTCTTAGAACTACTCCTACACTTTTCACGTAAGACAGTGTATACTACCTTAGCTTGTTTTCTGGTCCTTGTTTCCCTAGTTCTCTGAAACTACATCTTCAGCTAGGATTGTCTGACTGTCTTACATCCAGATTTTCTAGAATACCTTATTCTTGGTAGCTTTGCTGTCTAATTGTCAACCCCTATTTCTGTATCTTCCTTTTCTACCTTGTAAATAGCACATCATGAGGAAACTGAAACTGCTGCCCCTTCCTTTTTGTTCTTTTTTCAGTTTGTCGGTCTCTGGCATCAGCTCATCAAATGGGAGCTTTGTATCAGCCTTTGTAAGCTGAGAAATCTACAGTTCAATGACAGGTGCACATTTGGAGACCATCTATACTGGCCTATCCCTTCCCATCTCTGTGTCTTTATGTTCATTCTAAAGTTTACGAAGTTTGACTAATAATATTTTGTTCAAGTTGACCCATCCTTACTGCCATCTAAAAATGTTTGTATTTCACCCAGATTAGTATTTGTGGGTTTAGTTTGCAGAAAAGGACACAGAAGACACTCCTATTACATGTTCCTAACCTATAGCAGAATATGGAGTGTCAGCTTTGTGATGCTTTGCCTATGAAGAAAAAATGGTCATCTGAGCTGCTGATAGTCTGAACAGATAAATCTTTTATTGCTTTTCTTGGGGCTACTGAGCTTTAACAGGCTAAGATGATTTCTGTTTAATCCGAAATGTTTTCATCTTAGGCAACCAAGGCTCTGACCACATCAATTTCTCTGCTTAGACTAGTAGGAAAATTACAACAAAGGCATTTTGTGAGTTCAAACTAAATAAAGTTTGTAGGGTACTTGTAAGATCAGCATTAGGATATGACTCCTACTTCTCAGACTTTGCTCATTCCTCTAAACTTCCTGTTTGCAAAAGTTTTTTCCTGAAAAGCTTTCTCTTGCTGCTTTTCAGAGTTTGATATTTTTACAAGTCAAATTAGACTTTGTGCTTCCCTTTTTCACAACTGATGTAAAAAACTGTTGAAAAACATGTGCAATGTCATAAAATGCTTATGATTTGACAAATCTGAGAACATTCAAGTCTGACTGCCTCTCCCTAGCTGTAGCATTCCAAGCAGTCTGGAAGATAAGAACGCACTGTCATTATTAGCAGACAAATGCTTTGCAAAATGGTACAGCGTTTTCCTAATAAATGCAGATTACTTGGTTACTGCTTTATGAAAGAAATTTGAATTTTCGATAATGTAAAATATTAGAGAAACATGGCACAGATTCATCTACATAAATACAACTATACAAATGTATGGAGTTGAACACAATTTGCTTCTACTTGGGAAAATGATTACTGCATATACTGTAGCTCACTCTCGGGAAGTGACGTTATAGCCTATAAACTACTATATTAGTGATCCCTCTACACTACGTGGCACTAATTACTCAGAAGGCAGCTTTGTTTTCTGTAAGTTGGCCTAGAGGTAAATAGAAAAATCATGGTAGAATATATTTTTTTTTTGTTTTTGGTATTAATAAGCACAGAATTCCTCACAAAAAAATTTGCTGGCAAGAAGCCTTATTTTCCTTAACCCCTTTCCCATACTTGCTTCAGTCAGAGCTGACAGAGGTTATATTTTTTAAGAGAGGGCATCTATCCAAGTTCTGTCGCATCCCATCATTTGGCAGTATATAAAAATTATTTGCTAATATGAGAGGCCCTCTTTTTCTTTAGGTCACATTTGCTTAAAACATAAGTTACTGAAATGTCCCAGGAACAATCCCTGTGTTCTGAGCATTTGGTAAAAATGTAGCTTCCTTTTCATTTTCTGTAAGGAATGTTCCTTTAAGGGTTGCTATAGCGATGCAAGCTGCTATTGAGACTGTAAACATTAATGATGACTTGGAAGTTGACACCCTGCAAAAACATTGCAGTCATTTTAAGTAAGACTTCCAACAGCACTGCCATAATATGCAACTCCTACTGAGAACAGCAGGATTCTGAGTTTTTGAAGAAAATAGTCTATATACTAGACAGCAAAACTGCAATGAAGGGAAAATAATACACTCTAATTTTGCAACAAACCAAAATTCCCACTTCAGCATATTCTGATGCCATATTTGTTATGTTTTGGGAGGTCTGTCAAGCCACATTTAAAGCAACATTTGCCTGCCAAATCCAAATTGACTCTACATCTACTTTTGCTGCTATTGTTGTTGCCTTTCTTTTGCAAATGCAATAAAAATATGTGTTAGGTTACATGTGACCTTGAATATAACTTACCATGTAGGAAGCACAGAAAGAAACCAACCACTAACCCAGCCAGATGCTCATAGGATATTTTGAGGGTGTAAAATCCAAATTTGGGCTTCACTCCAAATCTGAGAGGTTTAAAATAGAAAAAGGAAAATCACAGGTTTGTGTCTTGAATACATTTTCTGATTGGTTTTCACAAGTACAGTTGGTAAAGAAGGCTCAGGAATGCTGGGAAGGACAGGGAAGGACGAGGAAGGACACTTCAGTATAACCTGTTCTGTATTTAGTGTTCACTAATGCACAGTTCCTGTGGGAAGCAACAGAGCAGTAGTTAACAAAACTAAGTTGAAAGGCAAATAGTTTTAGGGACTCCTGGCTATTTAGTTTTGTCTTCGTAATTGAGTATTATTTAGGCTTGTTTTACGGCACAATTGGAAATGTGTTTGACTAATAATTTTCAGATCAAAAAGACACTACTGAAGACAAGTTCACAAAATATTCCTCACCAAGGGGCATTGTTTTTGTTAAGGCCAAAGATGGTGGTGGTGAGCTGGAGCTTTCCTTCCCTCTTCCTGTGCCACATTGGAGTCTTTGTGGCTTTTGGTCTTTTGCACCGTAGGTCATAGGCTTGTTACAGGGTGTTGGGAAGTATTTTGTGGTTTGTGGGGACCCTTCTGGACTAAAGAGCTTTTTGACATTGTTGTCTGTGGCTGAAGGAGCCTGGCCTTACAGTCCTTTCCAGCACTGCTATTTTCATTTGCAACAGAGTTGATCTCAAGGGTGAATTATGTTCCCCTGCAGAGGTTGCTATGTGTGGACTCTTGTAAACACAGGTGACCATTAGTTTTTCTAATGTTGCACTGGCATTTCACGAGACTCCGTGTAGGGGCTGTGCCACTTCAGCCTTTGAGACTCCCCAAATCTGGAAGGTAAAAACTGGGCACAGGGTATGACTGTTAGGGAGGATCCTGTGCAGGGCCAATGATCCGTGTAGGTACCTCCCAATTCAGCATGTTCTGTGATTCTGTTCAGCCTTGGTTCTGGGCTGAAAAATGCATTTTCTGATTTTAAATAATTCCATTTTTTAATCCCTTTTTAAAGAGACAGGACCATAATATTTAAAAAATCAAATTCCACAAAATTCAAATACATATAAAAATTTTGTAAACAAGGACTTGTCTTCCACTGATTTACGTTGAGCCATCATCTTACATTTGACCATCTGAGCCAGGTACAAATACCCAAAGTCCCTGTTCTCATGATCTTACAAAGCCAATATCTTTGTGAATCAGAGCACAGGAAGTGGTGAAGGGCACAAAGAGTTTGCTGCAACAGTGTCCTGCACAGAACACATCTTTTTGTAGTGACAGGGCAAACACTGTTAAACATGTCCATTTTCTACAAGGATGGAATTTCTTGCAGGAGTGATAATGGCTGATGAAGGCAGCATCTTCAGCTGAACTTATTAGCCTCTGTTTTGAACGTGTGTATCCTGTGCTGGAGGGAGATATTTGGCCCAGGCCCATACACGCATTGTGTACTGCTCCAAAAGAGGCAGCAGTTTTGTACCATAATGCCCTGTCTTCACCTATCCCATGTGTTTCCCTTCTCTTTCTAAGCTTCTCTAAGTATGTCCTTAAGTTTCACAGTATGTTCAAGCAATCTGGATGCAGGATAGCACTAGCTCTTAGAAATTATTTAGCTACTTGTCACTTAAATCTTTAGAGGCTGTGCTGTCCACTAAGTCTGTTTGGAGTTTAGAAAACACCTTCCATTTCAGTTTCCATGCAGCTCATGAAAGTGTCACAGGATTTCTGTATTATCTTTAACAAAAAATGCCAGCAGAAAAAGATATTTTGTAACACAATGTTTTTTATACTGGCATGTTTTTTACTTTTTGGGTTTGTTTTTGTTTTTGTTTTTTTTTTTTTTTTTAAATGTTTTGGTTAAGCGTTCTTCTCCTGTTGTCTGGAAAATAAATAGCTTTTATATGAAAGTAGTGATATTTTTCTCCTACCCTAGGAAGATGCATTCAAGGTTGGCTTTGATAGAGCACAGCTGTGTAACCTTGGACTAAGCTGTTGTGAAAACAGCTGATAGACGTCTGGTCTAGGGCAGGTCTCAGCTTGGGAACCATGTTCAGGATCAGGCACTTGCTCTCTGGAGATACACTGCAGATGTGCTGGGCTGGGGTCATGCACTCCTGATCCTCACCTTGCTTGGCCCTACCCCTGCTGCTGGCACTGGACTACTCTGTTTGTTGTGTTCAGGAGCTGTGGGAATGGGCCTCTGTCATAATGGCATGCTTCCTCCTGCCTTACCATTCCCTCAGCTCCCTGCCTGCCCTCAATCACAGAGCAGCCCCATGGTTTCATCTCACTGGTTAAACTGTAGGGGTGTCCAAAAGTGATGTTATGATATTTGGATTTGCATGGGTAGATTGTGATTTTTTTTGTCATTACTTTCACTAACAATTCAGAATAAAGCTCCCATGGCAGTAGCCTAGCTACCTACTCACTGTATTGTTTTGGTAGGGGCTAGAGAGTGGAGCAAATTTGGGACTCCTTGTTGTAGGGAGGATAAAATATTGCAAAAAGCTTTGTCATTTGCTGCCATCCATCACTGGCAAAGTGCCCCAGCTTCCTGACCAAAAGTCTTTAACAATACAGCTAAGTGTGACCAAAACCTACAGTAGGAGCCCCAAAATCTCATTATGCAAGACTGAACAACACATGGCCAGGCAGAACACGTGGTACAAATTATGGAAAACAAAAATAGCATACGAATGGTCTTCAGGTAGGAAAGAAAAATTTCAGCTAATATAAGGCCAACAGCAGAGGGAAAAATAGAACAATTAGAAGGCACAGAGAAGGCTAAAATCCATAATACTTATGATGACATTTGAAAAGCCATGGAAATGGGATGAGAGAAGACCAGACATGGACTGTCACAGCTGCTCTTAAGTAGTACAGTAACTTAATTGTACCCTTGTAAAATAGGGAGTTACAAACTGCATCATGTCATAATATAGCTACATGAGCTCAAGAGGGACCTTCACTGAATTCACCTGACATTCCAATTCAGCAAAAGTTACAGCTTGCATGCATGTTTCCATCTGGAAAGTTTGTGGTGGCCAGGGATATTGGGACAGGCTGAAAACAGAACCAGACCTACACTGCAGCACAGACTCAGCTGGTAAGAGGTCCTTTGTGAAAGCTGTCACTGCTGCTGTCAGCTGTGTAGTCTAAATGTGAAATACTGTGACTGGTCTGAGTCTAATTCCTAGTGGTACACACCAAATTTCTTTCAGAATTAGTGCTAGTGAGCTGTAGTTCCTGAAGAGATGGCACTGCAGGAGGACCATGATGGCAGCATTGCTCTCCCTGGTGAGGGGTGATGTACACTTCCAGGTTGTGCTGAGAGACCTCAGTGCATCTGCTCTGTAAAGAATGCTCTCTTTGCTGTTTGCTGTTATCATCTTGACACTTACAAAAGTATGAAGTCCAAGCAAAAACATGTTTTTCAAAGAGGATTGGAGGATTTCAGGTTGTTATCTTCTTGCATGAGGTGACAAAAAAACCCCAAGTTCCCTTCCAGCTTTCTGAAAAGATCATCCAAGTTCGAGTCATTAAAAATATCCTGGAAGCCAATCACCAGCCTCTGAAAACGAATATATAACTGAAATGGACGACTCAAAAATCCTGATAGGTCCCTTCCAACTCAGCATATTCTATGACTCTGTGATTCTACCGAGTTGATGTGATTTGTGTTTCATATATACAGCCCAAAGTCCAGAAATATAATAAAGGGTAAGGAGGGAAGTGTGTTAGCTCTCTAGATTGCAAACTCACACAGTGGAACTGACTCACGACCAACCTAACTCTTGCACCCCTGCTGAGTTCTACTTGGGTGTCAGGTAGGAAAAGCAAGGTCCTTTACTGCATAGGCCAGGTGATTTTGCAGGTATTGTAGCCCATGTCAGAAATAAAGGGAAAAGAGAAACGGTGAGTAAAGTGTGCTTCCATTTACTACTTCTACTTATTTCTTTCCAGTTTACTGTTTTGAGAGAAACATTTGCACTCCTCCACTGCTGTTCAATTCTTTAATAATTAATTGCACCAAGGGTACAAGACAAATTGAGGGGTCCCATGGTTTGTCTGTGCGAGGAAGTTAAGTAAGACTGTTGATTTTCTGCTAAGTCAGTATATAGTCATGATGAGTGATATACTTGAATTCTTTTCAAAACCAACACCAAAAAAATATTGCAATACCACAAACTATTGTGAAACCATTAACTGGCTATACTTGGGGTGAGGGAAGGTGGTGGGTAGGGACAAGGAGGATTTTTTCCATTATTCAACTTGTTATACATCGCTTCTATGTTTTCAAATCTGACTTTGTTGAGAGAGCAAAATTTGCTCTGTGGAACTCCACTATCTGTTTCTCTGGTTTCTGGGTCTGCATGCCCCTGCCTCCCCCCCAAAAAACCTTCTCAGCACACCTCCCTCCTTTTCCTATCCCTTCTTCTGGTCTTCATGGATAGTATGTGCGTGTCAGAATGTCTCTGTTGGGGAGGACCTCTGCCAGACAAGGTAATAGAAGTGGGTTACCTTGTGTTAGGCCTTTGACACCGTATTCCTACAGTGAAGGAGCTATGTTCAAGGTCCCGCTTGAATGTTTCCCTGCACCAGTGAGGAGAGACTGCAGAATTTGGTCCAAGATACTTGGTCCTAAATTTGCAGCTTTGTGAATGTGACTAGCCCTGGAAAATGCAGAGTGACTCACACACCATTTCCAGGACTGAGACTAAAGTTAGTTCACGGAGAAGGGGAAGCTGAGTAAGACAATGATGACATGAGGATATTTGTTCATTAAAAATTCAGCATTCCAACTGAATTTTATGGGAAAATGAGTGTTTTGAATTTGTGAATCATCTAGTTAGTTGATATTTTTCTTTTCTTTCAAGGAGAATTGACTTAGACGATGTTGATTGTAGACTGGTTATTTTCAGACTGTTGCAAATCCCATTTCTGCCACTTTTGTTTGTGTAAAAGTGAATTCCTAAAAGGAAAAGGACCCAAAGAAAGTAAATATATGCTTGGCAACTCATATTACTGATTAAGTGCAAGTACGAGTATGTTTATGTGTATGTAGAGAACTATAGTGCACCTACACAGATAAACTAGTACAGATATACAAGGCAGATATATTTGATAGTCAGTAGAATTTAAATAGGAATCAGTGTTCTCAAGTGTAAACTTCTATTTGCGTAACAAGAAAGCAATTTTTTGATGGATTTAATTACTGACTGAAATGCAAAAGCTAATAGGTGAAATTTTGCTATAAACCAAGATAAATTCTAATTAGTGTGTTTCATTTAATTTCATTGGTAGCGGCAGTTACAACTTTCAGTTTGGTATTTCATACTAATTTGTTAACTGTGCTGCTATCCTATATGTCATCTATCAGGGAGATTCATTTTTGTATGACAATGAACATCTAATTTGCATTCAGGTAATAGTACATACATAGAAGTAATTGGCATACTATGAGGAAATCCTGCTATAATCTTATGTAATTGGCAAACGATGAAGCAGTTGCATAAATGAACCTCATAAAAATGACTTGGTATATGCTGTGACACTGAAGGACAAAACCCCCTACTGATTAAAAGTGAATGGGGTTTGGACAGATGTGGTTATTCATTTATGCCTTGTCCACTTCTCTGCCAACACACTGGTGATCCTCAGTGTTTAAGCACAAGTTATACTTAGAGAGTCTCATGTCTACAGCTTCTCTTTTTCAGAGCCATGGTTTAACTGTTTCCGTGTCTGCCTACAAAACCTCTGCAATTAAAGATCAAAGAAAACCTGGTATATTATTGGTAAAGGAAGGATTAAAGCCAACTATAGCCAGGGGAGAGAAGGGGGTCCTATTGCAGTCTGAAGAAGGTCTGACTCAGCTGGAGGGTGTGCCTAACTGAACTGTACTCCCTAGAGTAAAGGCAAACTTGTTTATCCATCTTGTGCACAGTGAAGCAGCATTAGCATGATACCTGCTTACCTGTGGCTAGTTCTGGGCTTTGCACACCTGTGGAAACTGCTGGAGCCTTCTTCACAGCTAGCCAAGATTTGCAACAGAGGTTGCTATGACAGGAAAGCTGCAAATATTCAGGTTTACTTGGCAAGTTGGAGATCTTTTGGAACTTTTTTCCCTCAGCATAGGATGATAAATCCATCTGCTTAGGCTAAATATTGCAGAAAACCCACTTGCTTTTGCATCAGGTAGATCCTGTGAATACAATATAAAGGCCTTCTGTCTTGAGTAGCAGAACTGTATGGATATTGCTCCTTCACGGTCTACAGTTTGCAAAACTAAGGCTGAATCTCCCAGCTCTCTGGTTTGTTTGCAGTTATAAGTGTCACAGCCTAAGCATCACCCGTCTGTGAGCAACGGCAGGTAGGAAAGTGTCTCATGTAATAGCAGCACAGTGGGTACCTGTGGCTGCACCCCATCTTATACATCTCTCTTGATGTCAGGGCTATGTTGAAAAAGATAGTAATGAGTATTTTTGAGACTGGCAGTATTTCTACAGTGTGAGGAGACAGGTATCATGTGCTATAGGTGGCATTTTCTTTGCAGGCATCTCTGAAGTACTATCAGATTTGTCTGCAAGTGCCATGCAGCCAGGATGGTGCCAAGCATCATTTAAGTGCTGTTCAAAAGTAGGTAAGAGAAAGTCTTTGTGAGATAAGTGTAGAAATAAATCCTGATGAATGCAACTGGGTGGATCAGATAATATTTGGAATGATTCCAAAGCTTTCAGTTATGTGTCTCTATAGCTAGATAAAAATGTGTCATCTAGGGTGTAGTTCACAAATAGAACAGATAATTCTGTGCTTGCCATGAATCTGGGTTAGACTACTACATGCAATCAATAAAGCTAAATAAAGAAAATATGATAAGACAAAATTTTGCAACTCAATACTTCCTGATGCTAAAAAGCTGTTTGCCTGAGGAGATGTTGGCAAGCGTAGCTGCAGGACTAGTGTGGAGTCCAGTTTGCTGCCTGCAGGCAAGTAGTGTCAAATACAGCCCTTCTACATTTTAGTGTAGCTCTCCTTCAACCAGAACACCCACCACTTGAACAGGGCAGAAATTTTGTCCTCGGAATGCTATTTGTGAGGCTGTAGTGATGTTATTTTGGGGGTATTGGTTTTCTAGATAGTATCAAATTAATCTGCCTGTGCATATGAGAGCCTTGTGAATTAGTGTGAATCATGAGATACTGTTTGCATAATTGTTGGTGAGATTGCTTCCTTTCAACCATTAAATTCTTAGTTGTAATTAAAAGTAATGTACACTGAGACCACAGAACAGAGCTTCTATTTGCTTGCTAGAAAACCATAGGTATATTTGTTATTTAGTAAGTCTTTACAAGCAAACACTGATGCTTATAGACCAACTCTAAGTATCCACATTGCATCAAGAAAATTGAATATAAACATGGTGGTGTCAGAGGGCAAAAGGGATGAACTTCCCCAAGCAGTTGGGGAGCATTTACATGGACAAACACCATCCCAGGACATGTAGCTACTCGACACTTAAAAGTGTGCATCTCTTGTCATAAAACTATGAGGATTCTGTGAGTAATCTAGCACCCTATGTTGTAGAATACAGATGCATGTGAAGAATATGCCAGTGGTCTATAAAATCATGAAAGTCATGGAGACGGTGTAAAGGGCCCATTCTTTCTATCAGTAAAAGAATTAGAGAACTTCAAGTGAGAATGTCAGGAAGTAGATTCAGATGAGAGATATTGGCTCTTTACAACACAGAGCACCCCTCCAAAGGATGGTATGGTAGGTGGAAGCTCACCTGTGCTTAAGGTATGACTGAAAATTTGGGGTGAAACGATACAGTAAGCATAACTAAGTATGTAGAAACTACATACTTATTAGGAAGATCCTGATATGAAAAGTGTGGGAAGCTAGGAGAGTCATATAGGGTAATCCTGTACACTTTTCCTCAGCCATAGGCTTAATGTTGCTGTTGAAGATAGGATAGTGAGACCTTTGAGCTCATTATTCAGAACTGTGATTCTGATGATGATAATTGGGTAATTGATTTGTGGAGTGACCAATATAGTGGTAAAGAGAATCCAGGGAGTCTAATAAGTAATTTATAGCAATAAAATAGAAATAAAAAGGTAATGAATAATTATTTTCCCTCTACTTGTAGACTTGTACTGGTGCCACTTTGGTGTCTCCTAAGTCAAACAACTGAAAGAGGAAGGAATTTTAACAAAAGTGTTCAAAAATTCTTTTCAAAAAGAGAAAATTGGCAGAAAATTTAGGAGAATTGACTGAAGACTCCATTTCTGATTACAAGTACTAAAAAAAAAAAAAGGCAAGAAATAAGGTTAGCAAACTAAGAAATACAGACATTCTTCAGCCATCACTGTGAACAGTGAAATAGTAAAAATTTGCAAGCCAGACTTCTTAAATTGATCTCACATTATCCCAATCTGACATTTCATATCCTGTAAACTGAATTGACAGGATATGAAATGTCTGGACTAGACTAAAGACAGTCATCTGTTGATTTTGGGTGTACTTCTGCATTTGTGCATCAAGTGTTACCTCACTGTAGTTCGAAGAGAAAGACTACAAGGCAGCCAAGGGTTAATCAATAAAAGTATTCAAAGCCATGTCATGATGCAAAAGCAATAGTTCAGTTTGAAGATGAACAGAATGGAGTCCCAGCAAACCAGCTCTGGAAGGAAAGCCTTTCTCTGCTGCAGGTGATGCAGCTGAAAGGAGGATACACAAACAGAGCAAATAAAAAGAAAAAAGTCTTATTGATTGCAATGGAAAAATCAGCTGTTGTAGGATTATGACAGGGAAATGGAGATGCAGCTCCTACCATCTGTGCACATGACAAGGATGCTTTCAGCACATGGCAGACATTTACCACAAGGAAAAGGCACAGGCTGCAGCAGAGCTCTTTGTCTTTCTTGCTAAAGAGGAAGAGAAGAGCAAAGAAAAGCCTACTGAGAAAAGAAATAGTTAAGGGAAGAAGCAAATACATTTTGCAAAGCAGAAATACACTGGAAGCCATGTAATCCTTGGCTTACATTTTGCTTCTCCTTTTCCCATAATTATTCTCTTATTCCTCTACTTTTATTGTTTACATGACTTTTCTGTCTCATGGGCTATATTTCTTCGCATTGTGCAAGCACTTACTTCGTGCAGTACTCATTTCCTTGCTTATATATTGGAAGAGAGTACTTTTTATTTTTATAGTAGTATTTGTAGTAAAGAAAGTAAAAATATTTCATGGGGAAACACTAAACTGTGCAGCAAAAGTGACTGCTTTGTCTGTGGGATACAGAAGCTGGATTGTAAGTGCTTCTGGTTTACAAATGCCTATGCTAGTATTTTTTGTAATTGGGATATTGGAATAAAATGTGACGGGGAAATGAGAGCACCTCATAGGATAACCTGAAATGAAAGAATTGCTGGGCACGACTGGAGCAGTTATCAAACAAGATTGCACAGATTGTGTGGGACATAATGACAAATTCTTCTTGTGAAAAATTTATTTAACTCAGTATCTACTGTTGATCTTTTGTGTCATCCTAATCACAGCATCAGTGAAATCTACTTGAAGTGCCTTGACTAGCCCAACAAACAGCACAGTAGTTTTAAGAAGAGTCCAGCTTATGTCTTTGTAGCAGATATATCTACTTACTCTTTTCCTCCTTACTTTGTATCATCTGTGTTGGTTCTGTCAGATAGAAATATTTTTCAAAGTGGATTGAATTTATGCAGATTTAAAATGACCTTTAGTTGTAGTCTTAGCCCTCTTTGTATCTCACACTCTTGTCTAAACAGTGATGTTATGGTGCTGAAAAATTGTCTTTTCTATAATACGTGCAAATAAATACTATCATGCTACCACTTGTTGAGTCCTCTAGAGAACAGTTCTCCCTAAAAAAGGAAAGGAATGGGTCTGAAGTGAGAAATGTGTCATTGCCTGAACACAGATGTTTTTTGCATGCGTGCAGAAACGGAGGGGGCGGTAATGGAAAGGAAAGAAATTGCTGAACTAATCCAAGAATAGTTAGTCCAATATCAGAGGAAGATGATAACATGAGACAGATTTCTCGCATTTCCTTATTTGCTATTGTGCAAAAATAACCAACTGTTGATAATCGACTTTGTACTGACCTCACAGAGAAATTCCTTAAAAAAATTTTCTATTCACTCTTCATTACACACAGTACTTGGAAAATAGATGTTGCTTGGGCCCATCATCTCTGATCTGCGTTCAAAATGTCTTGGGCTTTTACCTAATTAATGTTGTTGTTTTCCAGTGAAGTGAGGTCTGTATGCGTCATCATGCCATGGGGTAGTTATGTGAAATTTAAAAGCATTATATTGAAAGTCAAACTTTTGTCTACAGTGTAAATTGCAAGGTAAATGAGTTTAGCTGAGTGCAAGATTTAATATACCAATGGGACAGATTCATTGCTGAGTCACAGTACAACATAATGTACATTTAAAATAAAAGCAAATTACAAGCTGGAGTGAACAATAAACCTCACATTTGACTGAGACTGTGGTATTTTATGTCAAGGAGTCTTCCCAAGTTTGATTCTACCTTTGTGAAGTAGGCATGACTGATGCAGATACAGACTGAGTATTTAATGGACTGTCCAATACTCCGTGCTTCTAACAGTATTTCTCTGTTGTTTTGTAAGAATTTGAATGTATTTTCTGTACATTCCTTTAAATCTTCATGATTTTATTTTTGGTTTGGAAGATGAAATGGCTGTGTGTATTGTCTGTATTTGGAATAAAACACAAACAAACCAAAAATGGTTTGGGGACCACAGTAGAGGCGTTTATATCCAACAATAGGGTGTATAAAAATTGGCATAAAGACTCTTTCTGCCTACAGTGCCATGGGATTTAAAGGAAAGAGCTTTAATGGGCAGCTGCAAACAATTACTCAACTTTTTAATGGAACTTTACAATGTTATGAATCTGCTCTGCTTCTTCAAAAGCACTGATTTTTATTATTTGGAAATAATTCCTTCCTTCTTCTTATAAGTAAATCCTGTGTACCTGATTTGCTCAGAGACCAAAGACCAGTTTGTCAGAAGGCACTGTTACATTTAGATAATTTCCTCTCTCCATACACATTTTTCATTTTTGTAGGTTTGCTTCAGTGTTCAGAATTTCAAAGCAGTGGAAACTGGCTAATGGTGTGGGAAAGAGGGAGAGTTGTGTGCTTTCAGCAGGAAAAATTCTACCCATGTAAACAACATGGTCTTTTCCACCTGAAAGGAACTGATTGAGAAACAGTATCTGTGAGAGATCTTCTGATCACTGGGCTGGGGAATCCATGGTTAGGACTGAGTTAACAGAATGGTTTCCTGAAAATGTTTAACCCCTTACAAAAGTTTGTAAACCCAGGACTTGGGAAATGGATCCGTGAACAGCAAACCAAAACAAAATAGAAAGGTCAGCATAAACGGTCAAGAGATAAAGAGTGTTTTTGGGGGAACATGAACAGCAGTAGTCTGATTCCTCACAAAGCCATTAATGACTTCGTGAAAGAGAAGAGAGGAACTTGCTGCATTCCAGACATGTCTGTAAATATTACACTAGTCTGTTTATTACTCAGTGGCCTAAAGTCACATTATATAGACTATTGAAGGTCAGCGATTATAAAGTCTTCTAGTCACTTGTTAACTATTTGCTTTTCTTTCATTGCTACAGTAAAAGAGTAACTCTGACTACTGATTAAACCATGTTATGCACAAGGGTCTGATAGACCAGAAACGACCACCCCACTAGGGACAGCAGATTGCGAAATGCAGACAGAGGAGGGAATGGGAAATAGAAAACATAAGGCAGCCTCTTGCTCCTCCCAAATGTTCCCCTAATGTTGGGCTAGAAAGTTTGCCAATATCTTCTAGGTGTAGATCCCTTGTAGAACTTTTATTTCCTACCTCTCCCATAGACCTTTTCCAAAACTTCTAGGTTTTATTTCACTGCAGAAACAAAAACCTTCAAACAACTATCAAAACCTCGTATTTTTCATGAAGCTGAGATCTTTACGTTGTGGCTAGTCAGGCAACACAAAACAATTGGCCAGTGTATCACATGAATAAAATCCATCAAACACACAATCACATAAAGCACCAGCAATCCTTAGATAGTAAGGATTTCATGCCTTAGCTAATGTGGGTTCACCATTAAATGGTGATAAACAATGAAGGCCTTTGTATCCTCTTAGAAAAATTAATGTAATGATAAGCAAAAATACATGAGAATGATAAGAGGAGAAGGGGTGTGTTTCAGGGTCTAATTACATGCTCTTTTTTGTTATGAGAGACGTCACAGACACAATATATACAATTATTTTCATATAACATCAATTCCCTGCATCTGCCTCGTGTCATATCTCTATATCTCTTTGTTTTCAGATGGTGGAAAATAATGGCCATCCACCAGAGCTGAGATACCAAAAAGCTCCTCACTAGTTAAGATTAAGAAAGATACAAGTATCTCTCCAGCAGTTTGTACCATCCTGTCATTAGTTAATTGTCTGTTTGCAGTGTAGATGACTAGCCTATTGCTCTGTAAACCCATGCTCGGGCTTTGAGTTCCAGTATCCAAGTGGAATTAAAGAGAGTGTTCATGGAAGAGAATATAAATTACAAAAGCTTTAAAGCTCACTGAAGATAATTGTCTATTTATGGACACCATTGTGCCTGATTTGTTGTGACACGGCAGTTTCCTGTCAGTAAGAATGTATGGCATAAATCTATCTGTCTGGGTGCATTTGTGGACTCTGACACACAATGGCTTTCAGATATCTCTGGAGTGGATCAGACATGCCCATAGTGCAGCAAGGTAAAACTGTATCTTAATGGCAGAATCTGCCCCCGAGAACTTGGTATTACACTGTTACTCACTGGGCTAGTCTGTATTTGGAGAAATCTTGTTCTTATTTCTAATAGAAATGCTTATGCATGCAGGGCTGACTTATAGCAGGCTTTAGGGATTTGGAAATAGTAAGTTCTTTTCCTACAGAGTTGATTTTGACAAAATAAAATTATAAATATGGTATATAACATGTATAATATAACAAACAACCATTTATACAAAATGAAACTATTTCCAGTTTTAGAAATGAAATTGTCATATTTGTCTTAATATTTATTTTCCATAAATGCCTCAGCTCTCATTTGACTAAACTGAGACTGTTTGAAATATTAAATTTCTCTGTGTAACCTCCTCCTCTGTTTGGAGAGTATTCAGACTGGGAAAGTAAAAGACAAATTGAAATTAGTGTCATATTTCCATTGACAGGTATTTTAGGTAGATTAAAGTCAAATTTTGGGTTGCAATTCATGTTTTGCAAAAAATTTGTTGTCTAAATTAGGGACAGTGCAGAAGTTCCTGAGACACCTGTCCTTAGCCAGGGATAGAGTAGTGTTCCCAGGGTGACATTTAGTCAAGGTGAATTGGTCTGAAAGCCCTGGTGCTTCTGGGCTCCTCCAGGGTTCCTCATGAGTTTGTCTCTTCAGCGTTCTTCTGTTAGTTAGAAACTTGTTTTTCTCCCCTGAAAGTGGCCTTACTACCTCTAACAAGGTTAAAATATATGAAGTGATTTTTCAGGAAGTGGCTTGGAGGTAAAATCTTCAAGGAGAACTGAAAGCGACTTTTTTTTCAGGGCATCGTTAACTTGTGCTGGATTGCAACTAAGAGCCTCCCTTCACTTGGAATTTCCTTGGGATTGCCATCCCACAAATTATTTTCCTACAGTTTTCTTCAGAAAAGATACATAACTCTTAATTTGTTTGTTTGTTTTTGTTTTGTCTGTTTGGTTTTTTTTTCTTTCTTATAAAAATGCCTGCAGGAGAGGAGATAACATCAGCCATTCCCCGTAATCAGTCAGGGCTTTCACCCAGGTGTTAAACATCCAGGCACTAGCTCCTCTGGTTGAGAGAGATCAGAGTCACCTCTCTTGCTGCAGGAATAAGTTTTGAGTAGAGGACAGGGGACTGTTCAGTGGGGAGAAAGGGAGAGATGAGTTTTAATGTCTTCAAATGGAGGTCTTCCACTTTCTATGGAAACATGAAATTCCAGGGAGGAGTGGGGGCACTTGAATCTCTGGGTTGGCAGAAAGTGGTTCTGTCTGCTGTGAAAAATGTGGGCTTGATGTTTTGATTTCCCAGGTTCAGAGGAGGAATCTGGGGACAGACTCCTGCCCATGGAGCCTTTGGCTGAAAGTGAATCTTGTCCCATGTCTTTCTGACCATGTTTTATGCAGACTCTGATTTTCTGCTGTGTTCAGATCATGGCTAAGTTAGGGTCTGTGCACGAAAGAAATCTATGCTCAAGGGAAATGTGGAGTCCTGTATGACTCAAACTGGTTGAGATAAGTGTTTTTAGCCATGGTGAAAAGAGAACTTTAATTGCCTGGAGTGCATCAGTGTGAGAAACTAGATTAACTACAGATTTTTACGTGGTTCTTCATTTGGCAGCAATCAACTATGGATTTTGAGGAAACTGGGTTTGGCATTGGAGCTTCTCTCTGCAGAGAAGATAGTGCAAAGCAGATTCCTTGCACACTAGCTAGTGGCTCCACGCTGACTTCTCAGATAGATACAGCTGGCACATTCAAAGTTGATTCAAACTTATAAGGGCAGCCACAGTCTCTCTGGGAGTTCCCAAATCAGTTGTTATTGGCACAGCAGAATGTGCACAGTGAGTCCCACATTTTGTGAGAGCCCTTGTAAAACCGCAGAAAAGGGAAGGGGAAGTGGCACTTTTTAGCACTGTTGGCAAGTGTGACTGATTCCTGATAAGCTTCTCTTGTTGCTGCCCTTGTCTTAGGAGATAGAGTCATGCCAGTTGTGTGGCATGTACAGAAATGGTCTGGTACCTCCTGGAAGACAGGCACATATGCAGGGCTATTGCTCAAGTGTGAGAAGTAACTCAGATGTCAGATAATGCTGCTTGCTTACAGCCTAGCTGGTCTTCATGAGCTGTGTGTGTGCGTCCAGATCTGACATACCAGGCAGCTGAGGCAAATATAAAAAATCTGCAGATTCTGTCAGTCAATCTGCCAGCTGCAGAGGTAAGTAAGACATTCTAAGTTCCCTTTGGAACAAAGGTGCTGCGAAGCTACAAATGTTTGCAGCTGTCATGAACTAACAATCTTGTCTTCAGCGAGGCTTAAGTTCACTTCAGTACACAGTTCCATGCCATTTCCCGTTCAAGTTACTCCATGGAGAAATACACTACTGAGCTATTTTAAGACTTGTTGCTAGACCCTAACTACTAAAAAAACCTCAAGAATTAGAACACTGCATGATGTACTCATTCCTTGCAAGTAGTAGTGTCATTAGCAAAATATAATTCTTGACTTCTGGATCAATTCTGTGGGTTTGTACTGAGCAAATTCCTCCTGAAAGTAAAAGCGTGAATTCTGAATTAAGCTTAGAATATTTTCACCTCTATTGTCTGTTAGGATAAACAAACATTAATTTAAGGTGACATGGACACATGTGCCAAAATGCTTGAATCTCTATGTACAATACAAACCACTCCAACTTTTGTTATTTTAAAACGTCCAGTCTCTTTCACTATTGTTTGCAACTGTGAATGTGCCTTTGTCAGACACAATTATTCCTGATTCAGCAAAAATAAACTATTTGTAACAAGTGATCAAATTAGTAAAGAACTAATTTACTTCAGGCAGTTTATATTTGCAGAAAATGCCTTAAAAAACCCTTCCAAAAGCAAATGTATTCTGCAAAAAGGAAACAGCAGAAGCATCCTGTGTTTCTCTGCAGTTCAGCAGTACTCATTGCCAACACCAACATCGTATACTTTCCGAACTATGTTTTTCTCGTTCTTATGCTCTGCCTTTTGAGGTTACTTTGGGCAAGCCGGTTTGGTGTCAAAGTCCTCCATACACGTTGGTGAGATGAATTTGGATGTTTTTTCTTCTTTGTTTGTCCTTGGAAAAGCGATTGCAAAACCTTTATCAAGTTATCAGTCTCACAGGTAAAGAAAGGGACATAATAAACCCTCTTTCTCATCTTTTCAGGAACTGAGAAGAACACCATAACATTCAGGTAGTAGAATAACATTGTAAGAAATCATTTACACACAGAAATGTCTAATGGCTGAGAAGTGACAATAAAGTGTTTCTACCATGTGTGAGCTGCTTGTTTTGATGAGAAGATATTTTGAAATGCTTTAAAGATCCCTCAAGGATGGATTTGTTTTTGATGTTGCAAGAATCCTTCGTGGCTGCCCTTTGCACAAGAACCTGATGTATTACTGATGATGGGAAATCCTTGCTTCTGAGAAAGTCTTGGAAGGACATTTCAAGCTTTTGGGTTGGATTTTCTTTTTTTGTTTTGTGAAATGACTTTAGGTCATATGACCTGCAGAACGTCTCTGGCAGAAAAGGCAAGCCTCAGAAAAGAGATGAGCTTGCTTCACTTGCAATGGCCCTTTTCCATTGTTTTGCTGGTTTAATTCTGTTGAAATCATTCATATGGCATTGAAGTAACAAAATAGCTAATCAGATTGGGTAAGGGATCTAGCTTTATACTATAATGCAAGTAAAATTATCACTAGTGAAGAGATGGAAAAGGCCAGATGGAAAATTCTTTAAAATTAGAATTCTACAGTGTTTTACATGAGTTTGTTGGAATTATCGTCAAGGCAGAATGAGAGATTCAAAATTCTACGCAACTTTTTTTGGTTTTAACCTCTTTAGAACCTACCTATTGATTTCTAAAACTGTGACTATTACAACTAATGCCTATTAAAACAATTCAAACTTTAAATTTCATTTGGATTATGCATTAACTTATTTCATTCGTTTTGTATGTCATCTCAGAATTTAAAAAGAAATTTCATTGCACTGGTTTTTCACTCATGTCACACTGTAGTATACCTAATTCCACATTTTCTCTTTCTACTACAGAACTAATTATTGTAAGACTCTTTAAAAATTATACCTATGATATCAGGCTACTGTTTTGAGGAAAAAGAGAAAACATATTAAGACTAACACAAGTTTCTTTTTGAACTACCACAACTGCATTTAATTCACAGACTAGTTCTGGATTAATACCACTTACCTGGGAGGGGTTAGATGCCTTGGCGAACTCGAAATTTTTTCAGTCACCAAAATTCATTGTCCCTTGAGGCAAATATTAACCTAGCCTTCATCCTGCAACAATATTTACCTTTTCTATCTATAAACCTTGATGTCTAATCATTCCTGTTAAGTCAGTGTCCGTTCAGAATCTCATACAACATACCATTACTGACAAGAGTAAATTTTAAATCTCCTTTTTTATTGAAATACTGTGGTAAGGTGTCCTTCTATGATGTTAACAAATATTTGGAGACCTTATTTCCAATTGCTCTTCAAGTGTATGCTACGAATTTGTAAGTAGGCTTCATTGGGAATGTGATTATTGCTCTGTCAGCTTTATTTTTCTACAAATGATGGAGCATGATGTAAAGACACATAGAGAGGACTCTTGCTGTGCTGTGGGTGTCGCCAGGTTTGTCAGCTCTAGGTGGCTGCCTGAGGGCCACTTTCTTTCTCAGCTTAGTGTCCATAGCCTTCTTAAACTTTCTCTGGCCTGTGGGGGCACATGCGCCTTGAAATGGAGAGATGGACTCTGACCAAGGAACTCAGATGTAACCACAGCAGCTTTGCTCTCACTTGTTGACATGGAGTGCACTGTGAGACCTCAGCATTTGAGGCAAACGCTCCCTCCTTTTAGACACCCCAGACCATCAGGGATACCAATTCTGATTCCACTACCAAGCCAAACAAGGACCCAAGACTGCAAAACATAACACTTTCTTGGATCGCTTGTGTAAGCAGCTGCATTCAAGCATCAGCCATGTTGCCCTTAACTATGTGCTGTAAAAAAAAAAAAAANATGAAGGAAAAGAATTAAGAAGGCAGTCACAATTTAGATTAATAGCAGGACATAACACATAAATGTGACAGGAATTTGTGTATTTATAGGAATTGTAAATATGAAAGAAAACCAGTTGGAGAGTTGCACAGAAATGTGAACATACACTAGCGTTTAAAATCCAATCTGCTTTACTCTTTATCTCGTTTGGGATATGGTGATCATTCTCTTAAGAACAGAACAAAAAGCTAACACAATGTTGTATTATTTCACATTTTATATAGGTGACCACCATTTGGTGTTGTATGGATGGGAAAAAATACAAAATGTATTTAAATGAAATGTATTGTACCCATAGATGTAACAAATATTTGTTCAGCCACAGATAAGGCTGGAACGGGTTTATTTGCTGACAGTACTAATGGAAGCATCTGGGGCCACACTTGCAGTGTGAATTGGCTCCATTTCATTCAGTCACTAATTTCCATAAAATCCACTGTAATTTCTGCCCTTGTGAAAATTGTATTTTTATTAAGGCTGCAGAGAAGAAACCATGGTCCCCTTGGAATCAGGCACAAAGTCTTCATCTATAAAATCCAGAATGATACTTGAAAGGAGACAAGTAGAATTATTTCCATTTTACGAATGGGAAAATAGAGGGAGATCAATTAGATTACCCAAATTGTCACCTGAGGATATTGCTGATAGCATTTCCTGCCTTCCATGTACAAACCCAAAGCCTGGCATACTAACATAACATTACTGTAATCATGTTGTTGTTTGAGGCACCAGCCTTGTTTTTCTCAGGTGTTGAACCATTTCTCTTCAATTTTTAAATTATTTCTACTGAGATGTGAATGATTTGTTTCCTAAAGGTATTCCAAGGTGTCTGTTTCACCATCAAGTCAGTGAGAAGCACTGTGAAAATGTGAAACAAATACCATGTATTTGGGTGATCTGAAGCAACCTCGATCTTCTTTTCACTTTTCTCTCTTTTTTAGTGTTTCTTAGTTTAATTTTTAAAATTTTATCTTTTTTTTTCCTATCCATCTCTTTGTCTCTTTCCATTTTCCTTCTCTCCTTCTCTCTTGAAGCTAGCATAAGTACAGCTGTTAATAATACAAGGTTTGTTCATCTAAATATTTAAACAGGGATTCTTTCCAGTAGACAGGAGGAAGAACACTGCCTACAGGGCATGTTGTGCCAGCTCTCCTAAGACATTCCTTGTTATTTTTCAGCAACCAGCATAATGATGTGGTTGAATAACATCAAATGAAGTGAGATAAATATCCTTGTCGTGCACGCCTTTGGCTGATACACAAGATCCTTTTCATGACAGCAAAAGCATTTTATAAAAATCCTTTTACTCTGTCAAAATAACATATATAGCAGGTGACTATTTGCTCTTCTGGTAGTTCATTCTAAGGTTAGCAGTTTGTTTATTTATTCATAAGAATTCTGTACAAAAAGTTAAAAGTTACTTGCAGATTCTGCAAACAGATAAAAAAGCAGCAAAATAACAACACGCAAACTGCCATTTTGAGAGGAAATGACTACAAATATCAATCCAAATTTATTTCAATGTTAGAACAAAACTAGTAGTGGTATTTTCCTTAATAAAATACCTGTTTAAGTCTTTCAGTAGCTGTAATTCCCTACTGTTAAGTTACACTGCTACAGGCAAACGAAAGTGAAGGGAACTTTTGAAACCTGAGTTTGCTAACACCAATGCATGATTAAATGATGATGTTCCCTGTGGACATATATGGATTTATTCCTGGTTTTATAGCATCCAGCCTGCATTACAGCTTTAACTTCCTGGTTACCTCTGTTGCCTCAGTGCCATGGTAAACTGGGACCTCACTCTGCTGTGAGAGACATCTCTGGAGGTAATGTCTGTATCCTGCTCTTGTCAGGAAGGAAGAGAACCAGAACACTTGCTCTCCTTGCGTGCCCTGCAGGGTGCTGGGACAGTGTAGAGTTCTCAAAGGTGATTATGTGCTGCCAATCTGAACAACACTCCCTCCTGCTGTCTCCATCAGGGCAGGGAGATCTAGCTCCTGGGCTGCTCTCATGCTTCACTTTGCAGGCACAAGATGGAAAGGCTTTATACTTTCTGTTCTCTGTTTTCCGTGATTCAGGATTTATTCTGGATCATCATAATGGTGAATATCCTTCTTTGTTTTATGAATTCTAAGGATGTTTTACACATTTCATACCTGTTGTAATAACATTCCTCTTGCTGAAACCAGTGGGAACTTTTCTGTCAACTTAACGAAGAGGAGACTTGGGCCAGTGACTTTCTTCCTGCACTTCTGTTTTGTTTTTTGGCCAGTTTTTTCCTCCTACTAACAAATAGTGAATGGGGTGACATCAGACTGGTGACCTGTCTCTAGAGTGGTTCCACAGGGCTTCATCTTAGGCCCTGTACTCTTTAACATCTTCATAAATTACTTGGATACAGTACTGGGATGGATACTAAGGAAGTTTGCAGACAGCAGAAGACTCAGAGAAGCTTTTGATTCCTTTGAAGGCAGGGAGGTCCTGCAGAGAGTCCTCAACAAGTTGGAGGACTGGGCAATCACCAACCATATGAAGTTCAATAAGGGGAAGTGCTGGATTCTGCACCTGGAATGGGGCAACCCGGGATATATGGACAGGGTGGGGAAGGAGATGCTGGAAAGCAGTGCCAGGGAAAGGGACCTGGGGGTCCTGGTCAATGTTAAGTTGAATCTGAGTCAGCAGTGCCCTGGCAGCCAGGAGGGCCACCCGTGCCCTGGGGGGCATCAGGCAAAGCATCACCAGCCGGGTGAAGGAGGGAGTTGTCCTGCTCTGCTCTGCACTGGGGCGGCCTCACCTTCAATATTGTGTGTAGTTTTGGGCACTACAGTATAAAAAAAGACATTAAGGTCTTAGAGAGTGTCCAAAGGAGGGCAGCAAGGATGGTGAAGGGCCTTGAGGGGAAGCCGTATGAGGAGCGGCTGAGGGCACTTGGTCTGTTCAGCCTCCTCCCAGAGAGGAGACTGAGGGGAGACCTCACTGCAGGTACAACTTCCTTGTGAGGGGAAGAGGAGGGGTAGACACTGATCTCTTCTCTGTGGTGACCAGTGACAGGACCTGAAAGAGTGGCCTGAAGTTGTATCAGGGAGATTAGGCTGAATATTAGAAAAAGGTTCTTCCCCCAGAGAGTGTTTGGCACTGGAACAGGCTTCCCAGGAAGTGGTCACAGCACCAAGCCTGAACAGAGTTCAAGAAGTGTTTGGATGATACTCTCAGGCATGTGGTGTGACTCTTGGGGCTGGTCCTGCGCAGGGCCAGGAGTTGGACTCAATGACCCTTGTGGGTTCCCTCCAACTTGGCATATGTTCTGTGATTCTGTGAAATGTTCCAGATCACTGTAGTAACCTCAAAACCTTTTACAGTACTAGGTAGTACCAGTATCTGCTTTCTGTATCTGTCACTTTAAATGGCAATCTTATTTAGCAACAAGGAAACATGATAGCTTATTCATTCCTGTCATTTTCCACTGATTGAATGACTGAAGTATGAAGACCTGGAAGTGTTGCAACATCCTGGTGTTGCTGCCTGCCTACATCTGGCCTGTTTGCCAGCAGTGAAGAAGGCTAAAGGCGAGTTTGATGACTCAGTGTTGGGGGTGGATTGGGCAGTGGAACTGGTGAGGAGTGAGGAAGATGGCTGTGGCTCAATCCTCATTCTTCAGATGGAGCTGACTTTTTATTTTTCTGCAGTTAGAACTACGGGGGTGGGATTGGGCAACGTTGTCCATCCTAGCACCACTATGAGTTCTCTCCAGCTCCTCCAGAACCCTGTGGAATTTCAGTATCGATTTCTGTGGCATGTTCACATATGTCAATGAGTGCCTCCAAAACTAACAAAAGAGGAGTCAGGGCAGGGAAGCGGAGGAGGAAAAGACAAGCAAGAGAGCCAGCTGAATATTCTTGCCAAGTTTTGCTAGAGCTGTGTGACTGGCTCTGTTATTCAGGTCCCATGGCATTTACTGGTGGGCTGTAAGAATACAGGGGTTTAATTATTAGCACCAACAGCATATGGTTGCTGGATGACCAGCTGGGAAATGCAAATGAAATACTAAAAATATACCAGTATTTTTTTCTCACCAAGGATCTCTCTGACAGATAGGGCTTGTATTGTGGGCTGGAATCAGAGGTGGCTGTGATGTTCTCAGTAAGAGAAAGACAAAGAAGGAGAAAAGAATGGGAAAGTGGTAGCCTTATCATTAGGTACTCAGTATTTGAGTTCAGCAAAAATAGCGATGTTGCAAGTGAGGGAGGTGATGAATATCAGAAAATCTATCTGACCTGCCTATTTTCAGTGCCATCATCCAAGGTGAAGGGCTGGCAGGCCTGTGGGAGTGGTGTCTGGAAGGATTAAGTCAGGCAACTGGCAGTTGTTGGGCGGGAGGAGAGTTTGCAGGGGCTGGAAGGACCCCAGAAGACATAAGATCCTGGAAGGAACATGGGCTGCACAGGGAAAAGGAACTGTGAGGGAACTTAAGCTCTGAAAGCAGTCTCACACTCCTATCCTCTCTCACCACATTCCTTGCATAAGCAGGCAGCAGCCTGCTCCTTTCTCTGTCCTGGTTTCCTGTGTGCAAAGCTTTTCTTGGCTGGATATGCCTCTGCATGGTTAGTGCTCTCAGGCCACCTGGGTTCTGGGGATGGGTTTCTAGTGCAAAGGCTTTTCTCAGGCTCTGTCACAATATTATATTTTGACCCTGGTGCCTTGGCACACATCTTGCCTTGGTCTGCAAAGTTCTGATAGACATGTGTTTAACACCTGAAATAGAACATGTTCTTATTTGTTTAGGTAGATCTGAGCAGATTTTTTTGAATAAATTTAGTACTTTTCCTATATCTGGGAAAATATTTTCCTCCATGTTCTAATTTCCCTTTATTATCTTAGTATACTTTATAGTTTAGGAGCAAAAGCACTAACATGCAGGCATAAGGATGTCATAGGCAGGGGAACAGGCTTTGACAGCTTCTGTAATAATATTGATCCCTTCTACACCGTTTTTCTCATCTGAACGCACCACATACCTCTTGTCCCTCCATGACAAAGCTCCCTGGCTACCTGGATGTGTCTTGCTGCTAGAGCAAAATTAAACACTGTTACCACTGGTGTAAAGACAAATTGTGAGTATTTCAGAATTGCACAAATTTAGGTACTGTGATTGACCATTACCCTTAAGTAGGGCAAGGAAGTATAATGCTGCACTTGAAACTGGCTTGAGACCAGTGTCTCCATGCTGTAAAAGTGAGAGCCTCCCAGATGAATTTTGCATGACTGCATGTGGGTAAACCTTTCTAACCTGACTCCTCTCAGGTGAGATTCCAGCCTGGTGCACAGAGGAACATGGCTCTCCTTGCTGTTGCCCCCTGAAATTCTGGGTTTCCAGGCAGTTCTACAATAAGCCATCAGACTCCTCTCACATGCCAACCAGCTTGTCCTGCTTTCCCAGCTCCTTCAGCCACAGATCCCCCTGCCCTGAGGCCCTCCAGCAAGGCTTGGTTAGTGTGGTCCTCATCTCTTCCCTGTTCCCTGTGCTTTAAAATGATTTCTCACTTGGAGTAATTATGTGGCAATATAATCTACTGGTAGTTGAATTAAGTGCATATAACTCCATGTGCTTTGTTTCCAAGATGACATCAGTGCTAAATAGGCCCAAGAAATAAGCAAATATTATCCTTGATAGGTGCTTGCTGCTCTGCAGTATCACAGATAGTTTTCCTTTGCAGCCTGATCATTTAATCTTTCTCTTACCCTTTTCCATACTAGTGCTGATCAAGCAAAACAACTCAGACAGTCAGCAAGAGGAAGCCACCATTATTTACATTAAATTTTGACCAAGTGGATGCCCTGATAAACCAGGTCACAGAGGACACAGATCCTCCTTGGTTTTTCCTTGCAGCTTCTCTTCTTTGCCATAAAGGATATTTACAAATATACCATTCCTCCTACATATAAATGACATTTTTAACACCCCAACAAGTTCAAATTGATGTCTGAAATTCTTTTAAGAGGAAATGTTTAGTATCAGACAGAGGAGATTGTGGAGATTTATGTGTTACTTCTCAGTAGGATATTGGCTGTTAATAGGAGTTATGGCTTATTCCAAACACTGCAAGTAACAACAGCAAAGACGATGGTTCCTGAACCAGCAACAGCAGTTGCTGAAGGAATAATGGGCCTTCTTGTGGCAAAATTAAGTCCTGTAGATTTTGCAACTAAATGCCTTTTTAAAGTCTTTTCTTTACACGGATAATTGCTCCATACATAGCCTGTGCTAATCCTCAAATGTATCTTAACTACATTTTGCACTATAAGTAAATTTAGTTTTTCAAAAAAGAATATTTAATCTCACACTCTTTCATGCATTGCTACTAAACTTGCACCATATTTTCATCTCTGTTGAGCAAAACTGAGAGCATGGACCATAGAAGGGCCAGTGTCAACCACATAACCATGGACCTGCTTGAAGTCCAAGTCTCAGTATCATGTTAGAGCACAGCTGAGCTATGTGTGGGTTTTAGCTGAGCATTCTCTGGCAGAACCCTGATGGATGGCAATATGTATGTATTTAGCATCCTTGCTCTCTCTCCCAC
Source organism: Oxyruncus cristatus (assembly GCA_013399855.1). Taxonomy (NCBI): domain Eukaryota; kingdom Metazoa; phylum Chordata; class Aves; order Passeriformes; family Cotingidae; genus Oxyruncus; species Oxyruncus cristatus. The sequence continues at coordinate 872,021 of VXAY01000098.1, forward strand.
CTCTTAGGAGGAATTGTTTTAGAGTATTAACTTAAGGACCAGGATGAAAATATCAGAACTGGACTTAAAGCATATTCCATGTTGAAGGTTTTGTCACAGGTTATAGGACCCCGTAACGTATTGTGATAAACTGCTCCATAAATTATGTTATGTGACATTCAGTGGGGAACTCTCTTCTTTTCTTCCTGCACTGACTTGGTACTGGGAAAGACTTTTGTCTTTGGCTATGGCTTTAGATGAGGCCATGTGGAAAATCCCAAACACCACTAAGACCTGGGACAGTGTGATATCTGGGGAGTTTTTCATCTTGAGGCAGTCTGTGAATTCCAGGGCTGTCACAGGCCATAATCTTTGACTCTTCATGTTTTCTCAGTGATTAAGGACTGGTTACTACCTTTCTTATTGACCAAAATATAATGAAAAAATATAAAAAAATGCCATGCAGGACTTTAATTAAACAAATAAGTATTTTAAAGTGAAAGGCCAACTAAATCCGTGACCCTGAGATTAGCTCAGTTGGTTAAAACTTGGTGCTAATAACACCAAGGTCATGGGTTCAATCCTCTGTATGGGCCATTCATTTAAGAGTTGGAGTTGATCTTTGTGGGTCCCTCTCAACCCTGAATATTCTGTGATTCTGTGGTATTGAGAGTCTGAAATACAGAGCTTTGTGTATGCAGTCTGCAGGCATGGAAGCAATGTTCTAAGTCTCTTCTGTATTTACAGAAGAATCATAAAAGTAATTTTATTTTGATGTTCTCTCCCCAGAAAACTGCCTTTTAAGGGATGATCTAAAAAATTGCTCATTGCTGTACACGGGTGAGTAGATGGCTAAGCTAAAAACCCATGTGATTAAGCTTCTTTCCACTGTGCCTAACACTAGAACACCATAAATCCAAATAATTTGGGATCACATCACCATTTGGATAAGTAAAAATTTTCTTGTGGCAAGGCTTGCTTTTGAAATGTGTATTGTTCCAAGGTACTATTGAAATTTTCTTCTGGAAGCAAGTATTCTGACAAAATACAGAACAGATACAATAATTTCAAAGTTATGCCTTAACATTTTCTTAGCAGAGTAGTCCGAAAGTGGTGAGGGCAGCAGGAGCAGCAGAACCAACTACAAATCAGTATTATGCTACTCACTTGGCTTAGTGAGGTCAAAGCAACCTTGTACCATTGTTCTGTCCCCAAATTTAATTCTGGAATAATTCCTACATTTTTTTTTTTTTGACCTTGCAAAACTTGTTCTACATTGCATCCCTGGGGAATCAGGGATTCAGAAGAGGTATCCCTTCTAAATCCTAGGTTTCTGCTGCAACAGTTGTGTCTTCTCAAGACTTTCTAGAGAGCAACACATGGCAGTAAATGGGTTGTTTCATATAAATAGAAACCCCTATATTTTGATTTAATAATTCCCAAAGAGTTCTCAGAGGAGAAATACTAAGCATTTTCTTAGGAGAAAAAAATTAAAATACACGTAGAAAGCCGGTTATGACTTCATAAGATGAAGTCTTTGGCAATTATCCTAGTTTAATTATACCAGTTAATGCATCACCCCTTCAGATGTTCCAACACAACTGTTGATGAATCAGTCTGAGGAAATCATTGGCTTCAGAAAACACATTTTTTGGGAGTGTTTCTAAACATGAGATCTGTTTATTAGCTGGTTTGTAGTGCCTTATGGCATTGCTGCACAAACAGCTATGCCAGCACAACTGAGGAAAGTGGCAAAGTGTGGGAATGAGAAATGTATGGGAAAGATAGAGTATGTTACATTGGCAATGATGGCAAAGACTTCATCTTCTAACAGATAAAAGTGAATTGTCTAAGGCACTGCAAGGTAGTATGCAGAATGTAGCAATGATCTTACAAAGAAAAGCTGATGGTCTGTAAACTGATTTCACTAATTTTGGCTCTTTTCAGTTTGTTGCTGTTGTGTGTATTCAAATATATTGTTACAACATCATTTATACCTTTGTACTTTAGCAGAAGCACTTACATCCCCCACTGATCTTTGTCCAGAGCTGATGTCTTATTTTTGACAGCGTGTCCCAGACAAGTTCTATAGACTTCTAGGAGCTTGCAAAGGTCTCATTTTTTTCCACTCCTTCTGCATCTTGATGACAGGCACAGCCAGCAGCATTCCACACTCTGGGGTGACAGGTCAGCATAGCTGCTGGTGACAACAGAAATCTGAATTTGAAGCAGAGCAGGTGTTAGGTTCAGCCCATAAAATATTCCCAGATTTTGTGTAAGCCATTCAGTCTACAGGGTATAATTTCCTTCCTAAAACACATCTTGTGAGACCAAACATCACATTAATGAAAACTGTCAGTAAGTAAGCCTAGAGGGTGACACTAATATAGTAGTGCAACAGTTGCATAGATTTGTAAATCCAGTTTACTATTGCAGGTACATATATTCCTGCATTAAACAGCTGCTTTTACCTACACACACACATGCATGCAAACACATGCATACACTGTGTTCTTTCTGTATTTGCAGTCTAAACGGCTTGGGTGAAAGAAGTTATGCCATATATGCCCTGTGGTAAATGCATACGTGATTTCAACACACCAGCTACTGAACATACCTGATAACTGGCACTCCCAAATCTAGATCTTGATGAACCCTCCTGGGTCTTGAACCCTGCCTTTCCTTTCATGGTGTGTGCAGAGACAGAATATCCTAGTACCCACATATCCTCCTCACTGCTTTCTCTCTTTGGGCTAATGTTAGATGTTGGATTTTGTGGGGTTTTTATACATGGAATAAGATTGTTAGGTCAGGAGGTTTCCCCCTTCTAAATAAACAAATGCATTGTAATTCTTTGTTTATTTCCTTCTGTCAGAACAAAAAGTAAGCATTGTTTGGTTTCACCTTGGGGGATAAGAGGCTGAAGCACTAAACTGATCATTTGTTTCTCAGTTTGCTTTGTCTTCAACGTAAAAGCAGCAGAACCACACCTGCTTTCCGGAATGGTTTGACCTGACAGTAGTATACAAAGAGAGAAATAACAAATTTCCACCAGAAAAAGGAGATGGAAAAATCAAAACTGTGGTTGAAGTATTTGAAAAAATATTAGAACATTTCCTTAACCAAAATAAATATGTAAGCAATTTTTTCCAATCCTGGATACACTCATGGTTTAATTACAGGCAATATCTGTTTGATGCATTCTCCTCAATATTTTTTCTGTGCTCTGAATTAAGTGTCAAGGTCTCTAATAAATTGTTTTTTCTCTCTAGATAGTGTTGGGCATGGTTATGTTTGCCTGGACTCAGTGTGTGAGGGAAGCTCAATCACTCGGGTGGTGTTTAACTTCTTGCAAGACAGGGGCCCCAGCTTCTGCTTTAGATGACATGTGTAGCTACTTTTAAACTATATTTTTAGTTTTATACAAAAAATTCTTTCTGTGAGTCAAGTTGTGTGTCAGCCTAATTCCCACACACCTCAAACACAAATTACCACGGCAGCAAATACACATTCAAATTCCAAATATGCTTTAGAGCAGCACAATGGTTAAGAATGTCTTACTTTTTTTTTTTTTTTTT
>VXAY01000098.1:898418-920477 GCA_013399855.1 Oxyruncus cristatus
TTTTAATGCTTTTTTTGCTTTTTTAGCTTTTTTTTTTTTTTTTTTTTTTTCCTTAAAGCAGACTGTGTCGCATAACATTTCATAGATTCCTGGAAAAATAAGGGACAGCTCTGTCCAAAAGACTCCCTATTCTGGACAGAGTGCTTGAGCTAAAACAACTTCCTCTTTCATATAATCTCCATTAAATTACTCCTGAGTAGCAGAAATTGCTTTGCAAGATGTTTGTAGCAGGCTATAGAAAACTTTCCTTGCAGAAACAGGGAAAGAGAACCTACAGACTGTGCAAAAAAACAAAAAAGAGATTCTGCTATCCTGAGTTAATCAACCAAATGCCAAAGGGCTGAGAGTCAGGAGGTTTTGTTCCTTTTAAAAGAACCAGATTAAAATAAATAAAAATAAGGAAACACATGTCCCCCCTGGTTATGGTTACTAGGTAGGTTTGGAGATTGAAAAATAAAGTTTGTACTGTGGAGATTCTGGGGAAAGTGTGAGGTTAAGCACAGGCCTTGGGCTTGGCACTATAGGCTGTGAAGTTTCTTTTCTAAGAGATGTCTGTTTAATACTCTGAGATGTAAGTGGCTCAGTTTCTGAATTGGAAAGGTTTGGCACTTGGCTCATTTGGAGAAGGGAACACAAGGAGCTGGAGGGGATATGCATGAGCAAGTCTCCATCCATTCTTTTCTTTGGAAGTAAGTTACAGGAGCAACATTTCCAATCGAAGTATTTTTGCATCAGGTTAGACAATTGTAAGTCTAGAATTAAAACCCCTATGAGTTTACTGATATGTCTGTTTCATATGCCTCAGAGCAAATTTATAGACTGTAAACTGCAGTGGAATTGCTGCAGCTTCTCCAGGTAGGCAAGAAGCAGCACTCCAGTCCTGGCATCCTTACCTCTTGGGTTAGCCATGAGTACCCTCTGTGGACATCACCGCGTAACTGCAAAGCAAGCCACGGCGAGCAGTACACGTGGAAATGCACCTCAAAGGAGTACAACCCTGCAGCTCTGACAGCTGATTCTAATATGCCTTATCCTATAGAATCAAACAAAGCTCCTCAGTGAAGGGCTGGGAGCCACGTTTTGACCTCTTACACCTCCAAACAGAGGCTGTCAAGTCCCACTTCTCTCCATGTGCTACTGCAGAGACCTCCCACTACTTTGCTAAAACAGGCAAACTCTGAGCCTGGTATTTTTATAACAGGTGCTGAAAAAACAGAGGTACTGATCTCTTTGAATGTTTGGGTCACAGAATCTCTTGAGCTGGGGAGGCAAAAAACCCTAATCCTATGGGAAATAAATCACCCTCTCCTGTGATTTATTCTATTATTTCTGCTTTTAGTTCCATTACAAATACAAAACCAGCTCAACTGAGCTCTCTTTCTATTGCGGGATGCATGGGGTATTTCACAGGAACAAAAATTCTAGATGTTTTTGTAACACATTGCTTCAGTTCCCAGAATATAAATAAATGTGACATTGTGTGCCCCACAACACCTGGAAGAGATACTACTGAAGGACTCTTAGCATTCTTTGCACATGATAAAGGGAGGAAAAAACAGGTGATGAAAGAGTTGTTTTTCTTGATTCAGAAGTCGAAATACTCCATGTTGTTTAGGTTCTTTTTCTGTGTTTATAAAAGATTAAGTCTATCTTGTAGAAGTGAGTATTCATGTTTACTCAGTAAAAAAAAAAAAAAAAAAAAAAAGTTTTAATAGCACCTGCAAGTGCAGNTTAGTTTTATCAATAAAAAAAAAAAAAAAAAAAAAAGTGTTATAGATAGTAAAAGCCAGTTAGTTTCCATCTGGCAAAACAATTTTAAAATTAGGGGGAAAAAATGGGTGCATACTCTTTAATCTCCTAATAATTAAAAGCTCTTACAAAAAAAATAGCCATCTAATTATTAGCATAAATTTGTACCTAAATCTTCCAGATACAGATAGAAAATGTAATTCCAATCCCCTCTGTTGTAGTCAATCTATGTACAAAAGAGAAGAATCCATTAGTGTTCAAACCTATTCACTTTTATTCAGGTATTTTATAAATCAACCTGCTGTAATGAGAAGTGCAAATGTTTCATTTCAGGCTGCATAACTGATTTTTGTAGGAGATTAGAAATGGAGACATTTTTCTGTCTTCTTTCATACAAACCTGTCTTATGAAGGCTCCAGAGGTTAGGAAGTTGCTGTCCTTTAAAGCATTCTTTAATGATGAAAACTGTGTAAACTGAGATTAACACCTCTCTTTCAGTCACAGTCTGTAAGAGGAATCTTACAGCTCACGGGAATGAGAAAATCACATAGATAGTGGTGACCTGTAATTTTACTACAACCCTTTTTTGTGTCACATGAGCATAATGCATAAAGCTCCAAATAGGGGAGATTAAAGTAGTTGATTAAAAGCCCATTTAAATATGTAAGTGATGAAGCCGGTCCCTCTGTGTCGAGGAACACCTTTGGTGCGGGCAGCTCGGTGTGCAGCTGCAGTGCGAGCTGCAGCCTGAGCTCTGGGGGGTCGAAACCCGCAGGCAAGAGGCCGTGAACTGCCGACCCTTTCCATAACAAAGGGCTCGGGGACCTGTGGCCCGGCCAGGGACACTCAGAGACCCGGCAGGAGCCAAGGACTCAACAGGGACACCCCAGACGCTCCCAAACTGCGAGGGCATAAAAGCCCGGGCAGGGCAGTCCCTTATTCGCCGTCCCTCCCGGCGGCACCAGCTCGAGCTGTTATTCTGTTATTGCGCCATGATTAAATTGTTTTAAGCATCCAGACGCCTGACACTCCGTTATGGGAAACCTGAGGTCGAATAGGCAAGGAAACCTGGTCTGGTTGTGTGAGTGGGGTGTGCAAGGAGTCAAGCGGGGACCCGTCGGGTCACCGGAGCTGCCCGCGGTGATGGGGCTTCGGTCTCAGCATTAAAAGCCGCTGGCAGTGCGAGTGTGACTGCCTGGGTGCCACCCAGTGGTCCGACTGGGAAGTTTCCTTAACATTTGGAAGTTGAACTTGTGAACAGACACTACATCACATTAGTGAAAAGCAGTTACAGCAGAGAGAAAAATCAAATGCATTAAAAAAATCATTGGTTGCCTGAAAGCTGATAAGCAGAAGCAGGGATTTAATATGGTCACTGTAGGATCAGTTCAGGTGCAGGGTCTGCAATTGGAATTATTCCTTCCAAGGTGTTGCTTAGAGATTGATTGTAAATCTAGAATGAAAATGAAGGATCTGGAAATACAACACAAAGAGAAGAGACTTCTTGAAGAGCAGTTCCAACCTCCATCAGTTGTGGACAACTACAAGAGCATTTCCAGCTACATTTTAGAGCTAGTTAGATTGTTTCTCATTCCACTCTACGGGCTGTCCTCAGCCCCGGTCCTCAGAGGGTTAGGCACATTTGCAGCTCATAATGCACTCGTGAGTGGTTTATACCTATTTGGTTACTTGCTATCATTTTACTTCACTCTTTAGCAGCTTTTCTTCCCTCTGAATTTTTATGCCTCTGACGTGTTCCTAGAGAGCTATACCCTACTAATACATATATATATATATTTATGTATGCTATGTGTAGTGTGCATTTATATACTCTTTTGCTCTCTATATATACACTATGCTGTTATTTTTTGATACTGCTCTTTACTTCTGCTTCTAACATCATCCTAGTAGCAACTGCTGCACACTAAATTGGTGTTTTCTTAGACAGAGCTCAGAATTGCATGCAGTTTTCCAGTCTCTGCAGAAAAACATTGCCATTTTGTTGCTGGCACTGCACCCATAATGTGGTTTAATCATCCTTTGATTTAATAGATTTCAGTGTATTTTCCTTGCTTTTGTACTTGGCCAATCCTAGCTGATGATTCCGCTTTTATGCCGATATTTTTTTTCCCCCTGGAAGTCCAGTTACCCGATCAATTTGGTACAATCCTCTTCCAAGCACTCCACATGGAATTCTATTCCAGTTTTCAGTTATCTACAAGCTTACCTTTCAAAGATTGATATGCACCTCTTAAAACTTCTGATACTGAGCCAGCAGAGTAGTTTATCATTTTGTAATACACTGCCTGGCATGCATCGGCTACTTGATGTTTTCAGCAGCATTTTTAAAAAAATAGTTTTTTGGGGGAGTGGCAATGATTGAAGGGCAACCCCTCCCTCCCTTGAAACTGCGTTGGTACTTAACACCATTTTGGCACGGAAGCCATCCTTCTCTCAGGTGCCACCAATTTACTGCTGTAACATGGCTGCTGTTAGAGATCTCATGAAGTTTCCAAAATATTCGTGTAATGTAGTTTCCTTTGTTGGATGGATACATGCACACAGTTATTGATTCAAGCTATCCTTCTACCCTTTGACCTATAGTGTGCAGTTTCTGCTTGTACAACCACTGTTATTCCACTAGATGGTAACACAATCATTGCAGACACTGGGATCTGCATTTTGGTTCTATAATTTTGGAATAGCTCATTCATCTCACAATTTTAGTATTTTCTTTTTAGTCATACAGAGTAAGAGTTACTGGGAAAAACCTAAGGAGGGTGTAGACCTAAATCCCTTAGAGACTGTCAGACATCTACATAACAATTTGGGGATATTGATGTAGCTGTAAGTGTCAGAGAAAAGTGAAGGGAGGAGTTCTCATTTCAGGCTTGCTCAAACTTGCACACAGCAGGCAACAACCAAGTTTAGCTTCACCCAAATGCCCTCTATTACTTTGAACTTGGGTCTCTAGCTGATATTAAACCTCATATTTTCGTATCTTCCCTGCAGAGGAAATGTCACCCACAATCACCAAGCCAAAAAAGAAAAAAAGTATAAAAAGCTTTCTTCTTTACAGTATAAATGCACTTTGAGTTCCTGGGGCCATGCATGTTTGCAGTGATAGCTTTATTCAGAAAACACTTAAGAGCAGCCCTAAAAATTAGACATGCCTTGCTATATAATTTGCATAAAAGACATAGTATTAGAATAGATATATGTGAAAATAGATTAGATTCTGGATTTGGATGACTTTTGAAAAAGTCTCATTCTTACACAGAGAGAAAGTAGAACTTGGATTATTAACAGTAGTTTATGTCAACATTTCCTTCAAAAATAGTCTGTGCCCCCTACCTTGACTGCCTGTAATTATGTAAATGTAACAAAACAATTGTACTTCTGTGATGACTGTACCCTTCAGTCTGTCACTGGAGTGCTGAGAAATTCATAATGAATCATGACATGCTTGAATAGATCCTCTATTCATGCATAACTCATGTCAGTTAAAAAAAAATAAAAAATCACTTTCGGAAGCAAAAAAAAGTGACCAATCTTATGTAAAATATGTCCTCTCAGTCCACTACATTGACATAACACATGTACAAGACGTGTACCAGATTGCAGAACTTTTTATTGAGATTCTTATTAAGCTTTTTCTCACAGTCTTTTGACTTAAACATTCCCTACCTCATGCCCTACCATGACAAGGGATCTCTTGCTCACCTCTGCCAGTCTGGCCATTTTCCCCAGCAGGATACAGCAGGTTTGTGTGGAGGATGTTTGTTCTGGTACAGTTCAGCACAAAGCTGCATTGGGTGGCATTTGATGGCTCCATGGTTGCCTTCAGGAATGTCTTCATGCTTCTAAGAGTGCTCTGTGTTGCTTTTCCTCATTCTATCTACCCTTGTTTCCTTGTCTCACTATTCCTCTTGTGGCAAGAACAAATTAAAGTCTTGTATCTACACTGCTATAAAGCTTTCAGATGACTTACATGTTTAAGTCAGTAGATCAAAGAATACTTACCCTTACACAGCAGAGAGGGTAGTAAAATTCAGTAAAATTCACTCGAATTAATTTATTGTCAAGAATTTTTTACTGTGTCTTACCTTTTCTGAATGTAATTTGTAATCCTTAGGGGTTTTTTAAAACCCTGCAACTGATATCCTATTTCTTCAGACTTGCATAGTCTCCTGCAGGACACAGACAAGCAGCAAGCCTTAGAGATGTAAATCCACTGAAGTGGTGATGCAGTGGCAGAGGAAATATGATTATCTACTTAGAAGTAGTACCTACCGTAAGTGCTGGCCTGCAACAAATGATACTAAACAGGAGGGAAATAGAGCTGGTGTGAGTAAAAACACAGAAGCACGGAATCATCAAGGTTGGAAAAGACCTTCAAGAACATAGAGTCCAGCCATCAACCCAGCACCACCATAATCACCCCTTGAACATATCCCCATCCAGATGCCACATCCAGATGCCTCTTGAACACTTCCCAAGACAGTGACTCCACCACTAACCTGACCCCCTTACTCAAATGCCTGACCACCCTTTCAGTGAAAATCTTTTTTATTAATGTCTAATCTGAACCTCCCCTAGTGCAATTTAAGGCCATTTCCTCTCATCCTTTTACTTGAGACATGTCAGAAGAGGCCAACCCCCAGTTTGCTGCAACCTCCTTTCAGGTAGGGAGCAATGAGGTACCCCTTGAGCCTCCTCTTCTCCACGCCTGATAAACTCAGTTCCCTCAGCTGCTCCCCTAAAGACTTATTTTCTGGACTCTCCATCAGCTTTGTTGCCTGTCTTTGTACATGAACATTCAGATTCAACCCATCACCGGCAGTGGTTTTCGGCGAAGGGTCATCTGCCCTTTGCAGTGACCTCGCTTTCTTCTCTTAATAGGTCCCTGTCTTAGTATATGTCTGTGCTTTTCAGTAAAGAGTTTCAAATAAACTGGAATATCTGACACAGCATTAAAACTTTTTGATAAAGTAATCTGTTTAGACCAGTTTAGAATCTTCATCCTGCACCCTATGTTCTACCTCATCTCTGTGTAAGAATGGCACTTTTCCAAAAGTCAACCAAATCCAAAGTTCCTTCTTGAGATTGTTAATACAGGTATAGTGATTTTTTCCCTCTAGTGTGGACCTACTTTCTGCACACTGTGAAATGGTTGTATTCATTCTCCTTTACCTTTTGGCCCCCTTTTCCACACTGCAAATCAATTCCTTCTGACAATTAACTTGCTTAGCTGTCTGTCTTTTGAACATGAGTTTTCAGAAGTGGCTTATCTGAAGAAGTATTCATGTTTGTCCATATGAGTGACCTTTAGTGCCTGGGGTTTCTTGTGATTTTAGAGTACCAATTTAACACTGTTATTCAACCATATAGAAAAGGAGATAAAGAGTAAAATTATCATCTGAAGGTTGCACGGGGAATATGATGAACATAATTTATTAGCCTACTTGTGGCTTGGCCATAAAACTGGCATAAAGTCTCTTATCACACACAAATGGCACTTTATTTCTTTCTTTATTTAGTGTATGTATTTTGCAGATAAGGAAGGATTTTATATGAACACTTAGGCATGGATGAAGAAATTAAAAATGTTTGTGAAAAACCTTATATACATCTTCTTTTTTATCTAAAGCAGTTTTACAGTGATTGCTGGAGTCTTACCAAATCAGAAATGCCAGAATGTCATTGTATCAAATGGCTAATCAAGGGAATTTTTTCACAGTGATTTTTCTTATGGCAGTTGGCTCTTTATATGCTCTTCAGAGAGGCTAACTACATCCTCGTGCAATTAAAGATAAGCTGCTCAACACTGAAAATTGAAATCACTCAAATTTAATCAGAGATGAAGTATTATGACTGAGAGGTTTGGATTGTTCTAGCATTAACTATTTTTTCCAATATGACACTAACTGTTTTGTGCTCAGTTCCTTGACTGAGTTGAATGATGGTGGTGTAACTTGCTGTCTTACCTTATGTCTAATCAGCTTAACTTGTCTGAATGTCCTTGACATTTATGGATGTCTTTGCTCAAGCATATTATTTCCCCTTGAGTTTTTCCAAAAGATATGGCTTGAGAGACATTCTAATGAGTCTGAGTGATTTATTTCTTGGTAGACCTTCAAGTGGACTCTGAGAATTAAATGCTTTCCCTATCACTTCATGTTTTTTCCATTGTGAACAAGGAAAAATATTTAAATTTAGTCCATTTTCCTCTTCAAGGTCAATTCTCTTTAGTCTCATCATTTCCCGTCCAAAACCGAGTCTTCTATGATCATGGCAAAGGGGTCATTATTAGTTATATGCTCATAATCATAAGATATTGATGTCAGATTGCTTGTAGTGGATGTTTATATGTCATAATTTCTAATATAAGTAGGAAGCCTTTATTTTAGCTGCTTTTATATTGCCAAAATTTAACTATGTTGACAGAAACTTTTTCCATTTCTGATCTCTGTTCTAGCCTGGCTTTATTTTGACAGCCAATGGGAAACTCTCCACTTTTTCCTTCCCTGAACCCTTATTTTGTTTAAGTGAAATAAGGACAGTTTACTTTTCTCTCTCCCAGTCCCATGTCAGTCAGTTTCCATTTGAAGTTTTTAAAAAAAGAGCCCTATCATCCAATATTGGATTGAGTGGATTAGCTAGAACTAATGTGAAGCAAGACTTTGTATAACTGGCAGATGGTTACACTAGTTTATTATTTGCAAAATAGTCTATTATTTCTTTCTTGAATTCTGTCTAGTTGTGCACACCTTGGATAATACTCAAGGAAGTAGGTTTGTCTTAGGTTGCAATGGTTTGGCTTGAACCATTCATTCAACTTCATTTAAGGTGTGTGTGGGAAAACACTATTTTTGCACATGTAAAAGTCCATAATTTACTTAACAATAAAGTGCATAGACATGTGCACATACAAAAGGTATGCGAAGCCAAATGAGAGTTGAGAAATTCTGCTGGTGGGAAGCTCAGGTTGCTGCTCTTCTTTCTCCCAGCTTTTTACATGTCAGAATACAAGAATTATCTCTTGCCTGGTGTGTGAAATGGGAGTTAATCAAGGTGCTGTAGTGTGTTGAAACTGGGGCTTTGGATTCCTGTCCCTCTACTATGAGAACTGAAGTTAAGCAGCGAAGAAAGTGGATGACAGCAATTGGAGAGTCACCCTGAAGCCTCAGGCTATGAGTATGGACCACAAGTGGCTTTTCAGAAGTTCTCTTCGTATTGTTGATCACCAACCTGTTGTGCTTTAATCAAACTAAGAAAAGTCTGTTATACATGGTCTGTTCTTTCTGCCATCCTCCAGGGACAAGACTTATTGTGGCAGTTTTGTTTGGGAACATTGTGTTGTGCGTAGTGCTTTGTCTTAGCGAATGCTGGTTAAAGATGTTTGCCCTTTGCTCTGGCTTCAAGTTGGGCTTTACAGTAATTCTTTATTTGATGGGAAAAACTCTGTTCTCTGTGTCTGAATTTCTAAATGTCAGTCTATGCTTTGGGTTTGATGTAATTTGTTTTTAAGATGGTAAGAAACAGGTGAAGATGTAACATGAAGAGCGCAGAATATTATAAAAAGTGTAAACATGCTATGATGAGCACTAATGCATTAGTGCATTCTGCTCACTAGATTTACATTTTGGCCTTTTTAAACAGTTTTAAATAATCCGGTTAATTTTATCTTTCTATGAAATCTGATAAAGAAGTTAATTTCACGTAAATTCTGCTTCAGTGAGTCTCAACAGGGAGCAAATTCTTTAGACAGTAATTTTAAAATACCAAAGATTTCTAGAGTAGCAAATTCTGTAATTTACATCCTGTGATGCTGCTGGCTGTAGGATGAAAGTCCAGGGTTGTGTCATGGTCAACAAGAGAAAAAAGCAGTCAGAGCCATTTAATGGAGTAATATTAAAATCTAAATGTGTAAAGTAGTAATAACATATTGAGGCATATGCTTCAGTTTGGACTTTGTCTGTGGTGGCATTCAAAGCATGACACTTTGGGGTTTATATGTATTTAAGTTCATGGTTTATATATATATTATATAGGGATTGTAATATTTTTCTTTGTCTAGTAATCTGCTTTTGTAAATGGTTCTTCGCTGTTTGTCATTGCACTGGAGGGATTAAAGTATCCCAGAGGACTGCTGGGTCCCTCAGGGTGGCAAGCCAGAGCCTGGCAGCTGGGACCTGTCCCATCCAGTCAGGGAGCTGGAGATCAGGGAATCGGCCTCAACTCTTGGCATCAGCAGTATCCTTGGCTGTGCCCAGTTCTGTCCTGAACATCTCTAGGGATGGAGATTCAGCCTCTCTGGGCCATGATGCAGTGTTTGACAAACCCCATGGCTTAAACAAAAACTAAGTCATTACATCTGGTTGGAATTTCCCATGCTCCAGCCTGAGTTTGTGGTCTTTTACCCTACCACTGTGCTGCTCTGAGAAGAATGTGGCTCTGCCTTCGTGTCTTCTAATCAGGCATTTATAGATAGTAGTGTTGTCTCCCCTTTGCCTTCCCCTCTGAAGGCTGAATAAACACAGTTCTCTCCACTTGTATTTTCTGTGCTTCAGCCGACTTCCAGATCTTCCAGTTAACAGCAGATGTATGCCCTAATCAGTATATATCTGCCCTAATCAAGATTCTACGGAGTCTTATTTCTTCTGTAGATACCTTATGAGCTTTATGTAAAATGGAACAACGTGACAGGGAGAGACCAACCCGATCTGAACACTAGCTCTCATAAAAGCTAGCTCACTTTTCCTGTTTGTGGGGAAAATTAAGGTCAAATGCCTATTCTACTTAGGAAAGGATAATTTAAATATGTGTCTTTCCTACAGAAATGATCACTGGATCTACTCTGTTGTTGAGTAAAAGGTGGATTATGTCCATTATTTTTTCCACTAACAAGTCAATATTTACAAGAAACATAGGTGAGTGTATTATTGCACACTGAGTAACTCGTTAACTTCAGGATTTGATACATTACCTGAACCCTTACATTTAAATAAGGGTGTTTCTGTAGCAAGGTAATAAGTATTCAGGTAATTTAGGTTCTTTCCAGAGTGAATGTCAACCACATGGTAAGTCTGTGGATTGAAACTTTAGACATGGGTTCTAAAACTGAGGTTGAACCTGCCTTTGTGTACATGCCCGAATTTGATCTTCGTTTCACAGCACAAGCACTTGCTGTTTACAAGAAGGGAGCCTGGAGGCCACAGATGAACAGATTGCTGGATTACGTGCCATTATGGCAAACCTCAATGCCTTAGTAATGTTATATGTGTTTCTGGCTGCGCAACTGTTTGTTTTGAAGGTGACCATGACACCGAATTATGATCACCCACAGGTAGTGGTACATGTTTTTAATGTCTCATCCACGAAAAAGTGGACAAGAAATGACTAGTACAGTGCAGGTGTTAGTTGCATAGTTAAATGTTCTTGTGTCGAAAACCCAGTTGGAGCCTTAACATTCTTTTGTATCAAGTAAGTTTGAGGAGAAGCTCATTTCCAGAAACAGGCACAGAAATTACTTTGGATTCATGTGCAATTATTACCTACATGTTTGGAATTCTCGCCTGAATTTCATCAAGACCCTATTTTGCATTTATGAAAATGCAAATTTAAAATTGTTATGGTCTTCTTGTCAGAACAAACAAACCTAGCAGAAGCAAATACTACCTGCCTACATCTGTAGACAGTTCTGAAGATGCTCAGTCCTGTTGCATCTGGGAGGATTATTAATACTCACATTCACATTCACAGTACTAAATGAGTTTTGCAAATGTTATCCTACAGATAAGACATGCTTGGTGGGAGTGCAGTGGACTGTGAATATTGGAGCTATTTCTTGTGCCATACTTTTATCTTTAGAACAGATTATTAGTGATAATCTTCTTTGGGACCCATGCTATTGCTGCTTCTTCTGAAGACTGGATGATTCTCCTTTACAAATGAGATCCGGGAATGGCTGTGGCCAGTATTGTTTGTATCAAGACAGGATCAAGTGACATGGTCTCCTTTTTCAAACTCAAGCTGGCTCAAACCTTCTCAGCAGGGAAAATCAATCAAAACTGAGTTTCAACAAGGCCAAGTGCTGCGTCCTACACTTTGGTCACAACAGTCCTGGGTAGGCTTGGGGGAGAGTGGCTGGAAAATGGCTCAGTGGAAAAGGAGTTGGAGGTGCTGGTTGACAGAAGCTGAACATGAGCCAGCTGTGTGCCCAGGTGGCCAAGAAGGCCGAAGGCATCTTGGCCTGTGTCAGCAATAGTGTGGCCAGCAGGAACAGGGCAGTGACTGTCCCTATGTACTGGGCACTGGTGAGGCCACCTCTTGAACACTCTTTTCAGTTCTGGGCACCTCACTCCAAGAAAGGCATTGAGGTGCTGGAGTGTGTCCAGAGCTGGTGAAGGGTCTGGAGAACAGGTCTAATGAGAAGCAGCTGAGGGAGCTGGGATTGTTTAGCCTGGAGAAAAGGAGGTTCAGGGGTAACCTTACTGCTCTCTACAACTACCTGAAAGGAGACTGTAGTGAGGTGGGGCTCAGGTTTTCTCCCATGTAAATAAGTGACAGGACAAGAGGAAATGGTCTCAAGTTGTGCCAGTGAAGGTGTAGGTTGGATACTAGGAAAAATTCCGTCATAGAAAAGTTTGTCAAGCATTGGAACAGGGTGCTCAGGGACGTGGTAGAGTCAGCATCCCTGAAGTATTAAAAAATATGTATGGATATGGCACTTGAGGACATGGTTTAATGGCAAACATGGTGCTGGACTGACAGTTTGGCTTGATGATCTTAGATGTCTTTTCTAACCTTAACAATTCTATGATTCTGTGCTTGTGACGTGGTGGGTTTTGTCAAAGGAACTGACGAGCCTGGGTAAAAGGACTATCAAGGCAGTCACTGTAGATCTGGGATATACTGGGTGATTTGAAAGATCCCTAAGAGGGAGGATAGGGGTGTATATTCCCTCTCCTTCCTGGGAATCTATTTCATCTGCTGCTTCAATGCTCACCTTCTCATTCAGCTTGTATTTGCCATTTTCAAGCAGCTCACAACTGCCTACATCCACCTGTTCTTCCTCCAGCAGGTCTTCCTATTGTTTTTGGGTAATAGGAGACAGCACTGCTCTGGGACACAGCTGGAGGGAAGTCCCGGAGAACCAAACTTACTTATCCTACCCTCGTCTTGCAGAATACAGCTAATGTCTCTTCTGGGAGCTGAAAAATGCTGCAAGTTCTGCTGTCTGGCAAGAAGAGCTGTGCAGGTTGGCAGCTGGTCAGGCTGGACAGCCTGGAGTTGTGTGCCTATGGAGTTGTTAACTTGTCTCAGTCTGCCGTGCAAGGCAGTCGCCAGGTCTGTGTGCCCTGATAATGAAATTGTAGTAGGATACTGGGACAAATCTGGATACAGCATAAATATGATCAGATTAAAATCATTATTGTCTTTGTGGTGATTGTTTAATGGAATATTTTAGCCAAAAAGAGTTGGCTTTCAAATAAGTTTAATTTTAAAAAATGCTAACACAGTGTAAGTGTGTTAGGTAAGCTTGACCACTCCATGATATAGTTTATGTAGAAGAATTACAGAGGACTTGGGAAGGTTCTTTTTAAACAAGAAGAGGGATTTGAAAAGAATAATAAATCATGTAAGAGGAAGAAATGCTGTGTGAAACTAGTAGAAACTGAATTAAACAGGAAATAAACCATTGCCAAAATGCAAAAAAGGCTTTGCTTTTTTATTGCTTACACAAAATAACTTAATTTCTATAATATTAACTTTATTTGAAAAGCAAAGCCTTTCTTTTCTAAATAGCTTCATGCAATGATTTTTGTACCATCTTCATTCTGTGCAAGAACCTGATAATTCAAGTGAAAAAGATACTGAAATGCAGAATGGTGTTTATCTGGATGGTGCAGAGACAGAGATGTTTGTCAGGATCAGCAGGATTTTTCTGAGAACTCTTTATAGAAAAATGCAGTTTTAGTTCGCTGAAATTATTTACGCACTACAATTGGTATTGAGCAGTAATTTTACCCAAACAACCAGCCTGAAGTTTCAGCATTCTAGAAACAGTTTTCTTCTGTTTAGATTCTTGATACTCAGCTGCTAAAGAAGGTTCATTACTGCTGACAAAACTGGCAAAGAGATCATGGTTCTTGTACACAACCTTGTGCTCTAGAATGCTTGTGGTTAGCAGTGTCCTGAGTTTGGTCTCTAAGAGACCTCATTCAAAGCCTCTGAATCAGAGAGAGCTTGAAAATGATATATCCCTTTGCTCAAAAAGTGCTGTAACCCCTGGGCTATTTAGCATGTGGTCAGTAAAGCCAAATTCCCCACAGGCCCACTGGAAAACTGAAATTTCACTCAGACAAATACTGAAGTGGGACTACTCATTTAAAGTATTGGATTCCATCCAAAATCTATCTTTCTTTCTTTTTTTTTTTTTTTTTTTTCCCCTCATAATTTTTTGAAGAAAAGAGTTTTAGGTTGAACAAGAACGTTTTAGCAATAAAAGAAAATGAAAAGTAATAAATTGTTTAGAAGGCTCACAACACTTAAAGGTGAAAATGACAGATATAATCAAATTTGTACCAGCTTCAGGTCCAGCTAGCTCTGGTCTGGTTTATCAGTAAATGTTTCCTCCCAGAAACTTGCTATAATAAAGACAGAGAAGATAAATAGGATTTTTCATCTTAAAAATATGTGCAGCAGTAAATTGATTGAGCATATTGAAAATTAAACATTTAATAAGAAATCATTGCCTGGTTCTAACTACCCTTCAGAGATCACTAACAGGCATTAGCTTAGACTTAGTGCAGAAAGTTAATGATATGAATAGGTGATGGATATATTCAGAGTCCTTACTAGAATTCATGACCTAACAATAAATATGTGTCATTCCCCTGTGTAGCTTCAAGGCCAAGGAAACAGACTTTTATCACATCAGTGAATCTCGTGGGTTATCACTTAAAAGAACAGAAAGGATATATATACGTATATTAGGCCAAATGTGACTGAAAAGCTCAGTAAATATGTGTGAAAACTACTGAAAAAGTTAAATAGAGTAGATAAGTCACTAAATGGGGGGAAAAAAAGATAAGGGGAACTATTAAACAGTCATGCTTAAAAAAAAACAAACAGAAAAATTCTGATTGGCAATACTTATTAGTTTACAGACTGGTAAGGATAGACAGAATCTTTTTAAATAGCTGTTATTTTTTGGGTCTTACAAGAGGTCAAATTTTGCCAACCTTTACAGTATTTGTTGATTTTAAATAAGAAAAAAGATATTTTGGCCGTATGTTCTATACTATAAGTAAAGCTAATTGTTCAGGCTTTGACAGTCAGTTTCTAATCTAAAGTACTAAAAGATACTTCATTGATTTGGTATTCTCACACTGTTGCATCCCACTGGAAAAGCAGTACATTAAAAACACTTATTTGCTATACATGAAGAAGAAATGAAAAGTTGAACTTCCCAGCAATATTTTCAGAGATTGAAGTGACTAACTTAGCCTTTTCTACTTTGAATTTTAGTGGGCCAAACATCCACTAGTATTGCATTAAGCTCTATAGTTAATTCAGTGTAAGTAGCTGTATAGTATAGAAAGGTGTGTCTGATTTTGCTCTGACACCTTTGAAGTAGTTAGTGTCCGGGTGATTTGATTTGGATGTTGGTGCTTGGAATTTGTTTCTGCCTTTACTTCTGATTTTGTTTCTTCCTCAAGCTTTTTTACTTGATGTTAACCAGGTGTGAATGATATTTCTTGTCTAAACAGTTAACTGGTCACTTCTCCTGACATATCTGACTAATGAATTAAATGTTCATTTAAGGTGCAGATAACAACTGATATTGCCTCACTTTCTTAGCTTCAGGAATTTAGGCTGCAAATCTGTGATTGAGCTATAGCATATCAATTAATTGTGAAACTAATCTCTTGGTTTACTGATGTCACTCACAGAAGCAAAACCAACTAAAGCTTCATAATTTTTCAGTCATTCTAAGTAGTGAACTATAGCACAATTTCAGGTCAATGGTTATTGAAGTCACCATTGAACTGAATTTAGAAACTAACATCAAAGAGTCAGATATCAGACCAAATCAAAACACATAATCTTTTTTCCAGGTAAAGAAGTGCATCAGCTACACTTAATTTTAAAACCACTGAAGCTGGAAAGCATTTTTGAGATAATTTAGTACTGCCTTTGGACAATTTTACAACCCTTAACTTCATCAGAAGTGCCACTTTAAAGTGTCTAATTTTTCTGGAGGTCCTGGTCATGCTTTTGCAGAAAAAAAGGTAAACTGGCATATTTTATTACAAAGCCAAAACCTGGTTCTCAATAACATTGAACTAGTTTATCGCTAGGTCCAGTGCCACATATGATTTGATTGATCAGAGGAGCAGATGGTTACTTTCCCATGCATCAGGAATACCAGGAAGATGCTTAGTTGAGGAAGTGCATACTGATGTTTCACTCTGTTCTTTGAGTTACAGTAAAGGAAGTGGTCACATCTGGGTGGGCTTTATTTGGACCATGGTGAGAACTCTGCCAGGTCACAAGATCTGTTTCTGTTAAAGATGCTGTGTTCATCTAATTCATTTCAGAGAAATCTTTCATAATTAGCTGACTCATACAACAACACGATCCAATCCAGATGAAGGGAGGGGAGGGGAAATGGTGAAATAGTTTGCAGAAGTACAGCTTCCCTCTCTGGTTTCTTTATTAACTCCTAAAAGCCCTTTATTCATTATGTCTCAAGGAATGACTGAAGAAGCTAAAGTTAACATTTTCTTTAATTTTCTAGCATTTTAATGTGGAAAGTATTATAACTATTAATTGATTGATGATACAAGAAGTCTTTTGCAACACTTTAAAGTGTTTTAAGTAATGAGATGACATCAGACCAGTAGATTTTTGGAGCCTGAATTTGTTTACTTTGTTTACTTCATGAAAAAGTCATTATACAAACGTGCAGTATCAATTTTATGCCTGCGTTTTATCTAAAGTTTTTTACTTTAAACAAAATTCACACAAACTATAATTATTTAAATGAATACAACCAATTTCCTAAAACTAATCTGATTCATAAGAATATTCAATGGGATGTCAGATGAACCATCTGGATTACTGGACATGTTTTATCCTCTACATGGTGTGCTCTCATTACTATACTGATGACTTAGGTGTCTCATCTGGTATTTCTACCTTCAAAGACATGACTTAAGTATAGTGAAATCTGAGAAATGTAAATTCTGGTTGATTCACTCACCTCCAAATTAGTAGAAGCATAAGTATAAAGGTAAGTCTCTGGACCACATCACTCATTCCCACTTACTTGCAGGTGTACACTGATATGGAAGGCCCTGTTTCTCAACACAAGAAGTGATGCCACAATGGGAGATGTCTGCATAATCTCTTTTGTGAGCAGAGGTTGTCTGTTGGATCCAGAAGTAGAGACTTCTGGAAGAAAGAAATATTTCATACACAGAAATGAGAACCTGTGATAACCACTGTCCTTGATAGTTGTGGTCCACATGACACCTGAATAGTACAATTCATTTTAGATTCCTGAAATGATTGTCCTGATACTGTCCTTGAGCATCACTTAGGCCATGCTACATGCCATACATATGATCCTACTAGCTAAGAAGACTCTAGGGCACCTCTTAGTTTAGTAAGACATCTTACTTTCTAGAAAGGAAATGAAAAATGGAGGGATCTAAGCAGTAAAGTACTAATAGGAAAGAAACTGTGGGAAGCACCAATGTTTAGCTTGAAAAGAATAAGAGAAAATTTATAAAGTTATTACTTTTAACATATTTGTAAATAGAGCAGTTATTAAGTCAACTGCACTCAACACAATTTGTGGCCTTTAGCAGACAAGGCAGTATCCTGCCTTGAGCTGAGTGACGTATTTTGTTGTTTCGGGCTGAAAAAGAGGTTGAGGACTTGAGAAGGTGGGACTAACTGGAATCTATCCCACTACGGTCTTACTTTCAACCTTGGTGAATTTTGTAAGGGTTTTGTTCCTTGGGCATACCAGGTTAAATGGCTGAGAGTGAAGAAAAGGAGAAGGGATGAGTAACAGGGTCATTGCAATAAAAAAAAAAACAAAAGCAAAATACAGAGTCCTCTTTATCACAAGACTTGTGAAAGAAACCAGAAAATGCAATTCCTAGAAACTTAAATCTGGAAGACAGGCACTTTTGTTCTGGGGTCATATGGTGTTTGTACACCTGAGATTAGCAAATGGATAGAAAGCAGTTTCCTCCTTTCTATCTGACCACTAAAGATAAAACACTGAGCTTCCAAACACAGAGAAGATACTCCTCTACTAGAGAAGAAACTCCTCTATTAGCTATCTGTCGTGCTGTTTGTAGCTTCCGTGTTAATTAAGTCAAAGGGATCAAAGATAAAGATCTTCTTTGGTGCTTAAGGGTTTGAACCAACTGCTTTTAATAACTGGTTAATTTTTCTCACAAAGCCTTCTCTAAGTCATGAATTTATCTAGTGTGGTACCAGGGTAAGAGAAGGATACGCTTTACAACATGTTTTACAAGTTACTTCTGAGCTGAAGTATCTTGCTTGTAAAGAATTGCAAAGCCTCGTGTCAGAATAAAGACTCAGTTTGGAGTTCCCTAGAATACTGTGCTTTAGGCAACAGTTTGTGAATGACTGTCAAACCTACATGCTTTTCAAGTAAACAGAAGAGCAGGACAGCTGTCAAACAGATGTAGAACATCCATTCTCAAATAACAAGCAAGTGTTCCCATTGTTTGGGCCATAATAATTTGTATATTTATTCTGCTTTTTCTTAAAAGTTAGTATTAAAGGCTAGTGTTTACAGATTATCCAAGAACAGAGGACAGTCTAAAATAAGAGACAACAAATATCATATAATCAGGCATTGTTTAAAACATCTGCTCCCATTTAGGCTTTGGAGCATCTTACATCTGTTCTACACTTTTAAATGTAATTATTTCCCCTATTCAATCACGAGGAAAATTTATAATTTGTGTCTTTACTAGTTACAGAGAAATTTGGCTTGGTACTAACACAACAAATCGTAAGATTTTTAGAGATCTTGAGTCTAAAGCCAAGTGATCTTGGAAGATAAAATTTTGCCTTTGGATTAATTTAAATTTTTTTCAGGTCTTGACAGATTTAAATGATTTTTAACCTCTTTCTCAAACTGTTCTGTGTTATTAGGGATGTGAGAACCATATTGGAAAAGAAACTGAATTTTGTATCACCACGTCACCAAGTAGTGAGGTTTTAAGAAAATCATCTGTTAAAACATTATTTCCACAGAATGACAAAAATCATTGAAGTACAAGAGGTCTTTGAAAGACTGTCTTGACCCACCCCCATAATCAAAGCAGCGTCAAGCAGAACACATTGCTCAGGTTCTGTGTCCTACCAGGTTTTTAGTATCTCCAAGGACATTGTAAGTAAAGTAGGAAAGTTTAAGTATTGGAGTCAATGCTTTTTCTGTGGGACTTGCACAAGGAGGTCCGTATTTAGTACCTGTCCCCAGTTAGAGAAGAGTGAGACAGTAGTTTTTACTTTAGCTCTGCTTCCTCCTTCTAAGACACGACATTACAGCCTTACTTCATTCTGAAGGCAACCTGCTTAAAACTGATGTTTAATGTCAGCTTAACACTCAATGAAAGTGATGACTGAGTACCTTACCATGGTCTACCTTTCTCCAAAAGTACCACTTCTGCATATTCTGCAACCTCCTAAGAGATTGCAGAAGGTTCTATCTGCTGCTTATTAGCAACCTACTGACTTGCACTTCAAAAATATTTTCATCTCCTCTATTTTTATTTAATTTGCTCTGATACAGCTTTCTGCCAATATGTTTGGGTTATCTGCTCTGTTTCCTCGAGCCTGAGCCTTTATGATTCTGTTGAACAAACACTGAAACATTCCTGACGACGCAATAAAAACATTTCTTGCCCCAAAATACAGTTCATGCATGTGAACTAACTGTTTCTGCTCTCATTTTTTCAGCAGGTTTTTCAAGACTGAGTGAACTCTTGTTAGGGTGGTATCCCATACTGACTCTCCTTGATGGGAATTGGATAGTCCTATGGTTTTATAAGGCTCCTTAGATTTTGTTTTGATTTGTGGAAGATACTGCCAGTCACACCTGCCTTTCCCATCTGACAAAGAGGGATATTCAGAGTCAAGTGTGTAATCTGTCACACATCCCCATTTTTCTTGCCTTATCTGTGCTAAACAGAGACAGACAGTCTCAGTGTCATCACTGTCATCAGACAGTACTGACACATTGATGTTACGTTGCTGAATAAACTCCCCAAAGTCTGTGTGAATTACATGTGCAGATTAAGTGAATTAGTACCTAATTTATCATCATAGTTCATGGATTTTCCTCACAAAGTAGCTAGAAACTTGCATTTTAAATGAGCTGAATTTTTGATAAAAGGGGACAGGAGACTGACTGGGATGCCTGCATGGGATATTGCCAGTACCAGCCCTCTGTGAATTCAGTTTGTGAGATTTAAAATGCTTATAAGCACCCGTAGCTGGTGTGGACTCACAGCAATACCATGATTTGCTGTGAGCAACAACACCTGTTGTAGTGTTTCAGTTAATTTGCTAGCTCTTCTAGCAAGTAATTTTTCCTAACATAAAGAAATTTAAAAGCTGCTCTTAATGAGACACTATTCAGAATTACATGTCAAATAATTTCTCTTTACTGTTTCGAATTGTATCATCATAAAGATGACTAAATGAAATTTATTAATTAAAAATCTTTTTTAATGGCTATGACTCAATCACCAAAATACACCAATAGCATGAGTAGACAAAAGTTCTATTGCAGTTAATTAAATTGTATTTGCTTACAGATTTTGCTCAGTTTCTAAGTCGATAATAAGTGTATTTAGCTAGTGGGCAGAAAAAAAGGCAACATATTTATCAGAGAGCAGGAAAGCAACAACTTACCTTGCTTCTATTATTTTCCTCTACCTACAGTATCAATGCCTTTTAAGAGACAGAAGCTGTATTTCTCTTATGGTCGAACTCCAGATTCTCGTGGGACAATTTGTGCTTCACGAGACCATGTGCTGTATAAGGATATGTATAACACTGGCCTGAAATGGTTTCCATCAGTGTTTTTCACTATCCTGTTTGTGGACTGTTGCCGAATTGCATACTGGACCATTGTTCCCGGCCCCTGCTCGCTCCTGAAGACTACATGGAAGCTGCGTGGGAAAAAGCAAAATTGCACACGTGTAAATCATGCTCTTTGGTAACATGTACAGTGAGTGCATGGACTGAAGGCACCAAACAGCATGGGGACCTCCATTTTTTGAGCTCCCAGAAGACCGGAGGAACTGGTGTCTAAACTGCAGCATCAGAGAAACTTCACTCATGGGCAGAAATGGAGCCCCTAAGTCTTCCCAGACACTCAAGACTTGCTGAAAGGGAAGAGCAGTGGCTTCCTGTGTTGCAGCAGCAGTGTAATGATGTTTGTTGAAGCTGCAGGGCTGCTAGGGTAACAACACAGCAGAATGGGCTTCCATACATATGCTCATGAAAGAACGTCTCTTTTCTTGGTAAACCGGTACCACTTTGCAGAATTCTATTTTCTTTCTTCCCAGACCTTAGGTTTAATTTGTTAGTGAAGCCACATTCTTTCCAAGAGGGTTTTTCAGTTGCTCTGTCAGTGCAGGCATCTGAAATAGGGCTAGTTATGCAAGGACGTAAAGATGGAGTATTCATCAATTCTGGGCTGAGGATTGAGAATTCCTCAGATTCAATTCAGAGGAAGAGAGCAGTGTGATGCTAGATCCTCATTCATATAGGTTAGTTGCTATTTACCTATATGAATGGTAATAAATGAATTTAACTTCTCCTGGAGGAGAGGGAGCTAAGGATACTTAATCAAGAGAGGTTTGGTCACCTCTCACATACAGCTCCAGATCATTAGAATAGCCCTAAGAGAACATGTAGATTTATGAACACCAAACCAAAAAATTAAAAAAAATGATAAGCAAACATTTCTAAACTCATTATAGGGGCAAAAGGATTGAATCACATTTTTTTTTGTTATGTTTAAAAGAAAACAAACATTATTGTACCAATTGGTACACCTTTAAATAAATACTGTCTTCATTACTTTTGAGTTGAATAATATACTACCAAATAGGTTTGAATAAGCTTTAATTTTACCGAAACTAAAAAAAAAAAAAACCACACCAAAACCAACCAACCAACCAGATAAAAAAAAAAAAAAAAAAAAAACCAAACAAAAAAAACCCAGCACCCCAAACC
>VXAY01000098.1:920503-933616 GCA_013399855.1 Oxyruncus cristatus
CAACACCCCTCCCCTTCAATTCAATACCATTTTGTTATTTTAAGTCCCTTGTTCATATCCTCATTTATAATCTTCAGAGGTAAATTGCTTTTCCTTCATTGTTTATATGCTCAGTCATGGTTTGGCAGTTGATGTTTGCTTTTTTCTGAGTCAGACTTCAAAAGTTTCCCCATGAAACTAGTGTGGGAATTTTCAAGTAGTTGAGTAAAACCCAACGTGATGATGGGACAGCAGGGCTTAGGAGTGGTAGTCATAAACAGCTGGAATAAACAGTTAGCTGTTCTATTGAACATGTGCTAATGTTTCTTGGTTTATAAGATGATTTTTTTCGTCCTTCTTGTTCTCAAGAGAAGAGAAAATAAAATTACATCTGTTCAGTATTGCCACCTGCCATGCTCTATGGAAAACATTCCTCCTATTACTCTGCTGCCATGGATGCACAGCACTTGCAGCTCTGGTTTTCTACAGCTTGTGTGACAAAGGGATGGAGCTGTAAGGCTGCTGTCCCTTGAGAGAAAGACAGTTTTCCTCTGTCACTTGCACGTGCCACCTCCCTGCTTCCAGCAGGCTTGTTGGCCCTCCATCCATTGAGCTCAACTTTGAGCTCTTTGTTTTGTGTTCAAGGCTTTGTCTCAGACAATCTGGTTCACATCCTGGGTGAGATCATTAGAGGAGGATGAAAACTGTTGTACTTCCCTTGACTGTAGTGTGATTGTATATTTTTTCAGTGAGTAAAGAACTGGCCTGTTACCTTCTTTTGTTCCCAAACCATCTCATATCCCCTAAGAACTCAACCATGGTGTGCTCCCTGACGTCTCTATTTTCATGTTTTCCTTTATGTATTTCATATTGTCTGTTCTTCATGGTGCTGTAATGCATTGCTACCCATCATCTCACCTGAAAGTTCCAGAACACTACTGTGGTACTGATGGAATGCTTCCTGCACCATTGTCCTTCATGCACAAATTGTTCAGCAGCTGTGCCCAGGGCAGCAGAAATCTCATCCCACAGACAGCCCAAGTTTTGAACCAGTTTCCACTCTACTTTGTGCTGATCCCACGTTGTTGCTCTTCTAATTTTTCCCATGAGACAAGTAAACTTTATTTTTTTTCCAGACATTTTAGCAGCAAATGTACACATGTAGGAAAACGTCAAAAGTACACCGTTCATCACCTATGGCTGCAAAAACAATCTGGTTTTAATACATCGTAGGATCAGGCTGAGAAAGAAAAATATTCTGATTCTACTAAAGACAACTTGTCATTCTCCAAGGGGGAGAAAGAAAAGCATTCTTTTCCCTTTTATATTCGTATTCTAACT
Organism: Oxyruncus cristatus; assembly: GCA_013399855.1. Taxonomy (NCBI): domain Eukaryota; kingdom Metazoa; phylum Chordata; class Aves; order Passeriformes; family Cotingidae; genus Oxyruncus; species Oxyruncus cristatus. The sequence continues at coordinate 921,824 of VXAY01000098.1, forward strand.
GCCAAACCTTTCAGATGATACAATTGTTCTCATAGAATTAAATATCCAGAAAAGGCTTGGGTAGTTGAAGCCAGTGGTTTCTATTAGTCCTGCTGATATCTGCCTCAAGATTATTGCTACACAAAGGAAGTAGATTTGGGAGAAAAGTAGTCACTGCTGAAGATATGACATCCTCTCATCAGTAACTCTGGAAATGATGCAGTATATAAAGAATAACTGCAGGAGAATAACTACCTTGAGGTGGTAAGAAAATGCCGTAAACATTTGTCCAGACAGTGGTGCTCTGATCTTAGCTAAGGGAGTGTGCTCTTGTTTAATCAACCCTGCTGCCTTGGGGCTTTGGCAAATTCCTGTCTTAATCTTTAGCCTCACCTGGAGACACACCCCAGTATGTGGAGATTTGGAGGCGAGGAGTGGAATTTACTCATGAGGAAACAACTTGAAACATCCTGTTTTAAAGTGAATGCAAAAGGGTCTCAGGAGAATGAATTCTGACTTACTATCAAAGCTCAAAATCAGATGACTGAAATTAAGTTGCAAAGATAGTCTTACTGGTTTAGTAAGAGTGGGAGTTTGTTATGAATGAACACTGAGTTACTCCTGCCTTTGCTCGATATTACCTTGAGAGGTTTGACAAATGTTTACTGTTATGTGTGAAATTGCCTTAATTCAGCCATCTGCAGTGGAAATCACAGATGGGTAAAATTCAGAGATCTGTGTAGTCTACCTAGAAGAAATGCATTTGTTTAAACTTAGAAATTGAAATGAACAGATTACTTGACTTTTAGTTGTGTGTGTAGTATCCGTGAACTCAGAGGCTTTTAATATTTTTCTTTATGTTATACTCTTTCATTCAGTTTTCTTTCTCATATGCTTTTTTTTTTTTTTTATTTGCAGGCTTGGATTTGAGGTAGCAAGCTCTTTAGGAAAGGGTCATTTCTTTGTTCTCTTCCTCAAGCAGAGTTCTTAGGAAATTTTTTCTGAAATGCTTGAAATAGCTACATTAAACTTCATGAGTAATTTGATGGTGCTTTTGCTCAAGTATAGCAGAACTATGGTCAGACTCCCATGTGTGTTCTTTAAAATGAAAAGGCTATATTTTCAAGGGCGCTGAGAATAAGAACTCTTTTCCTGCCTTGAAGCACTCTTGGAAACAAGGCTTTGTTCCAGGCTTAATACTTGAAGAGTCTAATCTGTACTTCAAAATTAGCTGCTGTTAATCATGGGGTTGTAACCCTCAATTACCATACCTACTGAAGTTTGCTAGGCTCAGCAACATGTCAGTGACAACGTGCTGTGTACTGGTTTTCTGCTTAGAAGCTACTATTTCCCAAGACATATTTTTGAAGTTTGCCCCAGGGTTTATCTGAGACAGCTAGTGGAAGTGTATCTTTTATATAAATATTGTTATATATATATTACTTTTATCTTTTTTTTTTTGGTAAGAGCTGTACTTTTGTTTTTGAACTAAGGTCCTGTCTTTAGGCAGGAGACCCTGTTTCATGAAAGAAGAGAGGTGTTTGAACTATGATACTTGGATATGACACAGAGCTGGGAATTGCATGGCTCTGGTATTTGTTCTCTTTCAGAAGAAATATCTGTGACAGTTACATTTGTTTCCCAGTCCAACCATTCTGCCTGGTTCCCCAGCTAGCTAAGCCTACTGCATTACATGACAATGCTGGAACATGAATTTAAGATCTAAAACAATTGATGAACTGACTCATAACACTAATCGTTTTAGGTCTGAAGTAATGTTCCGTTGTGCCATAATGAAGATGACTCAACACAGTTTCTCCATGGAAAGGATAAACTTTTACCCTTAAGAAAGTTTTTCGTATGTATCTCTTACTTCTTTATTTAAGTTCCATGGTAAAAAAGACATGAAATTTAGCTGACTGTTAGTGTTTATGGTTTTCTTCTTATCTATCTATCTAAAAGGTAGAAAGCAAAAGAAAACAAAAGGAGCAAATCAAGACACCCAAAATTCTGGCCCTAAACCTGGGACTACCTTACATTTTCAGACTGGGAAATCACATTAAGCCACTCAGATTGCCAGTGTCCTTAGAGTCCTAATCAGATCTGCAACAAAATATTATTATCTCATGTTTAATAAGTAGCCATATCCAACCCTCATCCTGTCCCCTTTCAGTGAACCAGAGATCTTTCTTAACTAAAGCCTTTCTTTCTCATCTAGGGAGGGGGAAAAGTAACTTTAGGTTAAAGTAAGACTGGAGTAATTTATCATACTTGTAATTACATTTAGTATTGGGACGTTTTGGATATGTCGGTTGATATTTAACACTTAATTTCTAAGACCACCAGCTCTTGCAAGTCTTTGTTTCCACCGTGCAATCCAAGCCATTGGCTTTCTGCCCATGGCTCATGGCAGAGAAACAACACCATGTTGTGGGGAGATGGACAGCGAGCATCTTGTTGTTCCTAAAACACTTGCCCAAGACTCAGATTAAGAGTACAGGCCATTCTCTTAGCCCCTTTGAAATCCTAAGAAACTGTGACATTAGTGAAACTTAACTTTTGGGCTTTCTATTATCTTCTCACTAGAACTATGCACTTGACTACTGGAGGCTGGTATGAATTCTTTCCTTGAAAGAATAGGACTAGTACTGAGTCTTTGTGCTGTGATAAAGAAATCCTTTCTGCTAACCCTTATTCTGTTGGGAAAACTATTGAAAACCTGGAGAAATCCAGATGGCCATCCCCACAGGATTTTTATTTTCAAAAGCTTCCTTCCACGACTTTTACTATAACCACTTTTTATTAAATAAGACCTTTGGGAGTGTAAAACTGCTTTGTAATTTCTTTTACAGCTTTCCTCAGTTCTTGATGGGAAAATCAGTTTTCCCATCTACTTCTCATTTTTATTGCTGATAAACATATGCTGTGTAGTGACAGGTATAGCTTTCTCACCACACTGCTCTCTCGATGGTCTCCTCACCTTGGTTACTCTTAGATGCTCCTGTCACCTATTGATGCATCCCTACCACTCCCAGCTAAGCTTTTCCCACCTGTAGCCTTGTCAGAACAGACTACCTGTGGACTACGCACATTAAAGGCCAAGTCTGCCTCTGGCATCAACAGGTAAGCCCCCCTTTTTACTCAAATTTTCCTTGCCACTGCCATCTCTTGGGGCACAGTGTCTTTCTAACTACTGTTTAGACTGTTCAAACACCAGGAAAATTTTTTTTCTTTGCGCAGAAAACAGCAGGCTGATCTCCTGAATGACTGTGAGTGCATCCTAGATGCAGTTGCAAACACACTGAATTCAGTAGGCAGCTATCATGATAAGTTATAAGTTGTAATAAAAAAACAGGACTGTGAAGGTATAACTGTGATGCCATCAGACAGAAGAGAATGAGAACAAAAAATCTGTGGCAAGTACAGCTTGGGAGAGTGAATGGGAGAAGCAATATTAGAGGTCAGACAGTCTTGACATGTATTCTAAGGGAACAACTGTGGGTAGTTTTGTTTCTGATGTAGATATGTCTCTGTGGCATGGAGGTGTTAGTGTAAAACTATAGTCTATTATTAACTAGAGATTCTTACAGACCCTTGTAGTAAAAAGGATATTTTTCCTATGAAGGAATTTTCTAGTATTGCGATTTATTTCTCATAATTGTCTTGTCTCCCACTGAGGTAAATTCCATGCACCTCTCTGCCCATGTTATCTTTCAGACAGATAGAGATAGCAACAGGGATTTGTTTTGACATGAAGTACATTGTTTTACTTGAACGCAACAATTAATATAGGGACTTGGACATTTCTATTTTATTTTAATGTTTTTCTCTCTAGCTCATCCTCCAGTTATTTTGGTAATCTCTGTAATTTTATGCCGTCAATCTTACACTCTAGGTGTCGCACAGCATTTAAAATATGTTCATTACAAAAAACCAGGACAAGTTGAACTTCCTTTCATTTTAACTGGTGCATTTTCCCACATGGTGCACTTAGCATGTCTGCTGCTGCATGCAGTTGGGTGATTTGCTTTCACATTTCCTTTCACATCACCCACAACTCTGATGAAGTGGAATTTCATGGGGATTAGAGGACGTTTTCCTAGAGTATGTAGGATGGTAGCAGAGTTATTCCGTGGCTAGCGAGGAACCTCAAGGCAGCAGCCTGATTAGCCCAGAAGAATTTCTTAGTAACTGTGTTGTAACAGCTCAGGTGTTCCAAACCTTCACTTTCTGCTCTGCACGCAGAGCTTCTGGATCCTGTGATGCAGATGACTGTGAGCAACATGTCCCCTTTCTTTCCCTCTAGCCCATTCATGAAAGAATTGTGGTTGTTTTACTTAAGATGACATGGATAAATCCAGGAGTAATGACAGAATACACTTATTTCATTTGATCTGTTGGGAGTTTCCTATCCTTTTATTTCCCTGCTTTGAACTAAACCACAAAGTGTAACTAGTGACCAATGTAGTTCCTTTTCATAGTACATCTTTGAGTTTATATAGTGCTTTGTGCTTTATAATTAGAACAGGCTCTTGCTTTAAGGAACTTATCTTGAGTCAGACAGATGTGATATTGGTAATTAAAAAAAAAAAAAAAAAAGGCAGGACAACATGGAGCTGAAAGGAAGAGCCTTGCAGAGACATGCTTAACACAGCCTTCCCAGGATTGCTCCACATGCTGCACTTCTGATTACTCAGTGTTCAGACCTGTTTTTCTCCAACAAAAACATCATGATTTGGTGCCAGTGGTGGTTCTGAGGTGTGCAGAAGTACACAGAGAGCCAACTGACTTCAGCTATAAAAGAGCACAAAAATAATGAAAAGCTTGGTTTACTGCGAATCCCTTTTCCCCATTTAGTATATCCTTAATATTTTGGCCTGACCAGTTCCCCTTCATTATCTTTTTTTATTAACTATTACCACTTGCCTCAGGTAGATTAAAATACAGATGTAGGAAAGTTCAAAACCACCAAATAGCTGCTTCACCAGAACCATCTCCTTAAAGGTAATAGCTCTAAATTAACAATAATGAATGCTATATGCATTTAATATTCAAACCATCTGACTTGACTACTTGGTGCCTTTTGCAAAAGTGAGAATCTGTAGCATACCCACAACATTTATGAATTCCACTTCTGCTGGACTAATGTAAGGAGAGAACTTCAGAAACCAAGACACCCTATGGGTGATATCATGTCTTTAGAAGGCAACAACAAAATTTTAAATAATTAAAAAGTCTTTAATAACATATTAAGTAACTTAAAATATGTTTAAAATGTGTAAGTATTGGAAACCTGGAATGCATAATCAGAATTCTAATTTTAAAAATATCAAAGTATGGATTTAATTTCCTCTGTACTGCACCGTGAAAAATTAAGGATAAGTGTGATGAGTTTCTGCTGCAGTGAATTGTGGCATAGTTAATCCAACAACCATGCACATTTAGATCTCTTTCTAAAATGTATTTAGACTAATGACATTTTCCCCCAAAGATGAAAAATAAGAAATAATCATATTCTCTTTAAGATATGTGTGGTCTATAACATATAGCTGAAGTGCTGAGGGAACTAATAATGATTCTTTGACCTCTTTCCAGTGCTTCAAATTGTTTTTTCTAGATTTTTGCCAGTGTACAAGTATGCTCAGGCACTGAGGAATTTTAAATACTTAGGCCATCTAGAAACATTATCATTCTGATACACATAATTAACTCACAGGTTTATAAAATTCTAATTATTGTAGTTATCCTTGAGAAAATTACACTTTTGTCTTTGTACACTCTTGTTTGTCTAAAATACATTTGAAAACTAATGCAGAGTGAGGCACTAGATGTCCAAAGAGTGAAACTGCAGGAGTGCAAAACAAAGTCAGCTTGGGTCAAACACTTAGCAGGTGCAGAAAGATCCCAAATCTAAATGGTACATTATTTAGTGTTGAGAATTGCCTTTTCAAACAGAAATATTCTATCTGTTCTGGTTTAGAAATCGAGGTAAAATAGAAAGAAATATTAAGTTGAATTAGCTGAAAAATAATAATGAAAATAAAGCAAATTGAAAAAGCATTAATAAGCTGGCCTGGCTTAATGCGGAATTGACTCTGCTTTTTAGTGCATCAAGAAACCTCCAAGTTCTGGAATTATTTGACAAATTTCTAAAAGAGTGTTGGTTGTCAACCTGAATTCCATTTTTTATTTTACCACTGAACAGGCATAAGCTAATTTCAAGCTTGTGTGAAAATTCAGTGTTCAGTGGTCCTGTTCTGCTTTTGTGAAGTCAGTGGTGTCATGGACACAAAATAGAGTCAGTATGGAGAACTCCAGAAAGTACAGTTTCGACCTGCGAGCACCTCACTCTTAAGCTTTTAAACTTTCCCTTTCTCAACATTTGCTGTTATTTCTATGCACCTATGAAGGTAGTGATAGTAACACTGACCTTTATGGATGTTCTTAAAACAAGCAAGTGGCCTGCCTGCAGTATCTGAGCTGTCAATCTTCCTGTATCACATCTACCTATGTCTTTTTCTGTGTATGCCTTATGCTATTTATGACTCTTGCATACAGCTCTGCAGAGGACTGAAGCAAACTCAGTGAAACTCAGTACTGCTATGGATGGATTAATTTATACACATATTAATAAATTTTTAATTAGAAAAAATATTCTCCATCTTCAATTCTTACTTCATGTTTTAATATAATTATAATACAAGAGGTGGACCATGTTCTTAAGCTTAGTTATATGTGGAGATAAATTCATAATCACTGTGATTAAGCCACTGGAAGTAATGACTGGCTGAAATATGACAGAAATGTTCACAGAAATCCTACTTATCAAGACACACAGTGGGTTTTATTGTTCTTCCCAAGGGAAAGAAAAAATTCTAGAGTGGTCTGGAGCATAGAGAGCTGGCAATGGTACAATGTCTGATGAAAGATCTTTAAATTCTATGGGGGGGGTTATAAATGAGCACAAAATGATACACAGTGAAACCGCCTTATTTCCGCAGCGCCAAGTTCTGTGACATTACAACCTCATCCAGGCCAGTTTTGTGGCACTGAGTGAGCAAAGTGTTTTTGGCCCACTCTCCTGTGAACCTTCAACAGCAAATGGGATGATTAGGACTTCACAGCTGGGCAGGGCAGCTGTTGTGAAAGACACAGTGCAGGTAAGGGACATGGGGAGCACACAGGGGATAACAGCTAAAAACAGTGAAATCCTTGTGAACCTGTGGTTGCTTAAGAAAGCCTATGGAGGTGCTTTATATTGAAACATACCTGCTTTGTTGTATAATGGTTGAAAAGCAAGAGTGGAGCTATAGATGAGCTTGAAAAAGGTGTTTGAAAAAGGGATTAAACATTTTCTTCTTTCTCCATGTCTTCCCTTGTGACCTCACACATTTTTCCGTTTATCATACGTGAATAACCTGCCCCAAGACATTGAATTTAGTAGCAAAACCCATGCACTTGGTAATGGTATCAGGATTTCACTCCTGGGATGAACCTCACAGAAACGTTTACAAATCTTGCCTATATTTCCTGCTCCCTTTCTTCTATGTTAAATCACTGACTGAGTTCAGCAGCGATCTCTTCAGCAGTCATCAGAATTGCATTCAACAGATTGTATTGTTGTCAAAAATGCAGCTCTGGAGACCTTGAATGTGCCTGAATATTTTCTTCTGCACTTCAAAGACCAGTGTAGGGTTTCCTAAATGCAAATTCCAGCATGGCCTCCTGTGCTTTGTTCTGTGGTAGAGAGTGGCAATAACAGTGCAAGAGATGATAATGTTCTGTCTGTGTTTCCCAATATGTTCCCCTGGCACGCTATTACTGGAGTATGAGAACCAGAAGGCAACAAAAGTTTATGAGAAATGCTCAGAATTATAAGATAGTGCTGTGGCAGATGAGAAATCTGCCGTGTCATGTAAATGGAAATGCCACACTGACCTCCTAAGAGCTTCATTTCCAGCAGGTTTCATTTGAAGGATGCTTAGACCTTGACTCAGACTTTTCTGGCTGTGGCATTTGTTAGTTATCTGAAAGGGTACATCTCTATAGCTGGGAATCACCAGGTGCCACATCCTTATCACATGGAAATACTAATGGTATGGTACATAGGAAAGACTCTCCTTAATTGCTATCTCAAGGTGTAATGGATAAAGCCTGTTAATTAAATTTATTTAACATAATATATTTCACCTTTTCACGTAGCAAAGTTGATATTTTCTCAGATAACATTGTAGAGAGATAAACTTAGCAAAAGTTTATAAACTGAGAGAACAAAATGATTTTTTATCTAAAGAGATTCAGCAATAAAAATGTTCTGGGAACATTTGTAGAAGTCTTGAAGATAAGGGGGCTAATGTATATGTCATTGATATCTGGATAGCTGTGGATTGTTGGTAATAGCACGCTGAGAGAAAGAGCAGGATATCTCTGGAGAAGGGCAGCACTTTTTGGGACAAAAGTCCTTGTTCTGGCTCCTGGAGATAAGCACAACACGGCACAGTGCAAACACAGGAACGAGGTCAAGAAGTGGGGGTGGACTATAGGGTGGGATCAAGACCACCCAGGAACCTTGAAGCTTCTGGCCCATTTGAAGGAAGGTCTAAAAGAATGGATTGCACATGATAACTAATTTGCATAGAACATAAGAAACTATCTCCAGGGCAGAGTAAACTTATGTATAAAAGGGTACCCCATCAATCCCTGGTGCACGTGTGCCATAGGACCCTGGACTCATCATCAACTGGATCAATGCTGAAGCCAGGACTGCTGATCTTTCTTTCTCCCTTTCTTCCTTTTCTTTTTTTTTCTCTTTAATCCCTCTCACTCTCTTTCCTTTCACTGAAGCCCTTTACCCAAAACCCACCACCATGTATTTATTGTAGAAGGTCAGGGACTGACTTATACCAATTTCTGTGCCAGGTGTGTAATTTACTAATAAAACTTTGTAAATTTCTGTGGAACCTCTGACTTCTGTCATTCCGTTTAGCCATGAGCATCTATGAATCTTGGGTCCTCCCTTCCTCTTAAGGGTGGGACACCACAACATTTTAGCATGTTTCACTCCAGAAGCCAATACATTAAAGACAACATTGCTGTAAAACCACAATAAAAGAAGAGGAAATAGTACAGTAATTCAGATGTTGCAATATATTTTCAAACTGTCTTCAACACTTTAATAAAAGGTTTCTAGAGCACTAGACATCGTACTGACACAATCTAATTCATTGCTTAAAGAAGAGTTGCATAGCATGTCCAGGTGGGCCCACTACTACATCAACAAGGAGCAAGCTAATCCTGTGTTGAGTTCACTCTGCTTTATTTCTGTACTTTTTGTAGGAAAAGAACAAGCAGTGCAAATAAGTTACAGATTCCTTACAGTGTTGAATCTGGAAGAAAATTACTTAAAAGGTATGTATTTCCATTTGCCAGAAGTAAATGAGTTTATTTGTCCATAACTTGGAATTCCAGACACTTGTACACCAGCTGGGTTTTACCTACAAAGATAGAGTATTTCAAAAGGAAGTTAATTCCATAATAAATGATTGAGGAGTATGGGGGAAATGCAAAGTCAAACATCAAGACGCTTAACAATGACTTATCTCTTAATTGTGCTGCTCCTTAACAGTGTGTTGATTCTTTATAAGTCAGGATGATTAATTTATGAAGTCAAAGACAGGGCCATGACTTATCTAGCTATTTGTCATAGCATCCATACAATTCCTCAGTACAAAATCAGGGTGATAATGTGTTTTTTAGTTAACTTTACTGGTGAATAGATTAAAAGACTTTTATTCAATGGTCAACTGATGCAAAACTTCAAAAGTATTTTCAATTAAGATGGCAAAAAGATGCTAGTCAAGTTCCCCATGTCATTCTGTCCCCCAAGACAGTCAAAAGCTATTCTGTGAACAGTAATCTAAATAATGATGTTGTAGGATTCCAATAATTTACATTCCTAGGTAAATTTTTTTCTCACTGTAGAAGTTTTTAGGAAGGTTAAATGTTGAACATGTAGATTGCATTTTACATTATTCCCTGGTTATATCTTTAGCTACCTCCTTAAGTAAGGAATTACTTTTTAATGGATCATTTATACATAAAGGATGTATGGTCAAGTCCTGAGAATGTTGAAATTACCGCTGCTCTTTTCCTAAGAGGTGTGAAAGACCTGTCATAATCTAATGCCAGAAGGAAGTAATAGGTTATCTGTTCCACACAGCAGGTGCCAATATATTGCACGGATCGACTGTTGCTCCCAATAACACGTGTTCATCAAATCATGTCCACTGGAAGTGTTTTCAATCCTGGTTATGAGTCTGCTGAACAGCAGTGCCCCTGTGGGTGCAGGCCAGAGTTTGATTTGCCTTTGCTGCTGCAGCAGTGGCAGACACCCGATTAGCTCTTTGTCCACCAGGAATCCAGATCCCTTTCAGCAAGGTGCTGCCCAGCCACAGAGACCCCAGCCTGGTCTGGGCTCTTTGGTGTGCCATCCCAGGTGCAGGAATTTGCACACATCTTTGTTAAGGTTCATAAAGTTCATAAAGTTCTTGCCCACCCACTTTTCCACTCTGCCCAAATCCCTCCATGTAAGATGGCTCTTCCTTCTAAGATGTTCATCTCACCACTCAGTTTGGTGTTATCAACAACTTTAGTGAGAGTGCATTCAATTCAGCTCATTTATGTGGATGTTGGACAGTGTGTGTCCCAGTACTGATCCCAGGGGAACCCAGTGATGAATAGGTCTGACATGCACACACTCCACACATATGTACTCACTGTATGCTAACAGAGCCACCTGAATATTTGTATGAGTTGCAGATACATTGAAAATCCCCAATAATAGACACTTTTTAGAATTAGAGCGTTCTTTTTTATTTTTTTCTGATGTTGTAGCCTTTAAAAGATTTTTGAGAAGATTATTGGGGAATATCTGATTACTCTAAATTGTTTCTGACTTTGCTTTTCCATACAAATCTGTAAAATAATTTTTCCCACATATGCAGGTGTATGTATATACCAATGCCCTTTTTTTCCAGTTTTGATTTATTGATAAACAATTACTTACAACTCTGAAAATGAAGTTCCTTTATTTTGTTTTCAAATTTCCAATGACATGACATCTCTAACCTCCCAAGGAACCTATTAGAATCTTTAATTATTCTGACAATTAGCATACTACATTTCTGTCAAGGTTTAGCCCCTATGCTTTCTGCACAGTATTATCAACTCATAAATTTTGCTAATAGGTAGGAAGAGTTTGCACAGACAAAACAGATCTCCTGGAAATGGGGATTAATACTAAGATTTATTGCTATACAACTAGAACTAAGGGAAAATACTTACATACACAACTAGTTTTCCTATAATAACAAACTTATATATGTACAAATGCCACCCCTCCTTCTCTTCCTCAAAAACAGTCCAGAGGAAGAAAGAGAAGGGAAGGAAGAAAGAGTCTTTAAGGTAACAGTTCCAAACTCTTGCAGTTTGAAGATACTTCTTTTTCTTTCTCTCCATCGGAATGTAGGAGAGTTTACTCCCACCTTCTAGCCGCTTGTCCATAGTCGCTGAGGATTTAACCCTGTCGTCACCATGGGATCCAGCGCTCTGTAAAGTTTCTTCTATGAGGAGTTTCAGGGGGGTTTCCTTAGACTCACCACCCCTCGCCTGGACCACAGGAGTTCTGGGTTTTTTGGCTCAGTCCACACCCAAGAACACTCTCCGATGCTGTGCTCTGCTGCTTGTAGCTTCTTCTCTTTTGCCCTCTGGAATTCTGACTTTCTGCTTTTGGCCAGACACCCAATCTTGGCTCTC
>VXAY01000098.1:942037-1072020 GCA_013399855.1 Oxyruncus cristatus
TTTTTTTAATGACTAGTTTGGAAAACATGAATTATAAAAATTCAACTTTAGTAGAGACAAAAGTGAAATGTTATGTCTATAGCCAAAATATGGGCCATTTTAATAATAATTCTGAAACATCATTCAGTTTAGACTGTTATCATGTTATCACATACATTTCTGGAAATCCTAACACAGAACGAGAAAATACCTCTGTAGAGTTATGCTTCTCTTATACTAAAAAAAAAAAATTAAAAAATAATTTCTAGTTACCTCTCAAAGTAAAGCCACAAGTTCATACTTCTCTTAAAGTCTCCTTGAATGATGAATTAGTGAAGAGATTCACAAGGAGTCTTCCGCTTCTACAAAACCAGTAGAAGGAGTAGAAATATCCTTTCTGCTTCTTCTAGAAGTCAGTGAGACTTGCACTGCTGAGGTAAAACCTGGAGTAAGACGAGAGTGGATAGTAGGTTTGGGGTGTTGAACATTGCTTAAACAAACCACAAAATCAGACCAACTGAGACAGTGAGGTACAGTGCAGCACAAAGTCTCCCATTCTGAAATCAGCTTCCACTTAGAAATGCACAAAACTATGGCTTCTGGTGTGTGCCTGCAATTTGCTTCATACAAGGAAAAGAAATTTTAGAAAGTCAGGTTATGGTCTTGTGTACAGTCTGTCTGAAGTGGTCAGCTTTAATCCTACACTTCTTCAGTTTATTATGACTAGAAATGGTCTTGGGTCTCATCCTGTGGAGAAAAATGCATCCTTGAAATATTGACATGACCACAGAGTGCTATAGCCGTGTTGTATATTTTGTTCCATCAACCATTAAAAGTCACAAGAAAATAAAGTCCCTTGAAAATATCCTCCCATGTTAACAAATTATTTCGCATTACCGTAATAAAGAAACCTGCTACAAAATAAAGAGGAAAGCAGCTGATACCAAATAACCTGAATACCAACCAAATCACGTGAATATCTTTATGATTTCTTTATGTTCCAAGCTGCCCTATCCTTGTGGCAACACTCCAGAAGTTGAATTGTTAGTTCAGGGCGTATGGAAAATACAGTACCATGTTGTCTTAGGAGGTTATGAGTTGTTCTCAATTTCTTAATCTGAGAACAAAATCCCTTTTCTGACTTTTCAAGAATCTATAACAGTCCAAAGAACAAGTCAAAGATTGCTATTTTAAACAATTCGCACCTTGGATCACAAATAAATTTTTAGAGATGTGAATAGAAAATCATTAAAATAAATTTAGTCTTAGGGGGTTTTGGAATTGCAGTTTGTATAGTAATTGTATATGATTAGACTGGAAAAGCATTAAATATCTAGCATTATGATTTTTCAAAAATGTCTTTGCTTTCTGCTTCTCCCTGGCAGTTTGGTTCTTATTCTCGGGCAAATTTTTTTTCTTGGACAATTTAATATTGATAGTTGGTGTTACACAAGAACCTATACTATCACTCAGAGGAACATATATGGAGTTATAGTGTATAAACAGATGAAAAAGACTGGGCTGACTGGAGGGTAAAAATTTGGCACTTTTTAGAATTGACATTTCTCCTTCCTCATATCCCCATCTTTAAAGCCAGAGTTTTAATTGATTACTTTTGTGCCTGCATATGTTTATAATTCATGAGAATATGCTTGTAACAGAGATTTAGCCTGGTTCCAAAAGGCAGAAATTCTTCACACAAAAAAATTTCTCCTTTTAAGGCTTCATTATCTCCTAGTTTGGCTTTTACTTAGTAGAAAACAAGTTGCTGGAGATTTTTTTGCTGGAGATTTTATTTTTGGCTTTTATTAAATCTATATGCATACCTCCCAGAAGCCCAGCACCGTGAGCAAAACCAGACCATCTGGCTCCAGAGCTCATTATATTGTATACAAACATAAATAGTAGATGTGCTGCATTTTCAGTGTGAACACACTTTTCTTCAAGTTGGCAGAGTAGTGTTTTCACCTCCATGTGTAGTCTGATTTTTTTTGGTTACAGCCAGACATAATTATGTTAATGAAATATCCTCAGGCAATGTACTATTTCAACCAGAACATCTAGTTAAGGAATCTTTTTATTTTATTATTATCCTGGGTCAGTGGTTTTTAGAGCTCATCTTACAGCCAGAGTACCTACAGGCTTCAACATATTCCTTAACTCAATACCAAGAATGTTAATTGAACTAATAAAGGGATTACTACATATTTCATAGATTATTCTTTGTGTTTAAAATACAAGAGGCCCTAAACTCACCTTATTTTTCTTCTAATAAGACCCATTTCTGGGCTATTTTTCTCTGTATTCTCTTGACAGACTTTTTGTTGGGTTTTGACAGACATATATTGAATCTATAGCCTGGATTTACAAAAATGGTGTTGATATGGGAGCACTGGATCCAAACCTATCTGAGTATTAAAGATCTAAGCCTACATCCGCATCTCTCTAACCTCAAGAAGGAGTCACTACTGTCTGCTCTGCAGAAGAGTTGTTTTGTTTCTACTGGGAACTCAGCATTCTGAATCCCAAGTGCACAGAGATGCTCTGGTGCTGTACTGAGTCAGTGATTAATGTCATCTACTGTTTCCTAGTTGGCATCTCTAGGCTGCTCCCTGCAAGCACGCTAAATTACCTGATCTTTTCATATAGTCAAAAAAGAGATAGTGCCTTCACTGTGATCATCAAAGCAGTTTTCACCATGGATATAAAGAGCTTAGTCTTTTAATGAAAGCCTTTCAGTCAGGTGAGAAACCTCCACTTAGGCATATATTTTCTAAGTCTGGAACTTAAACAAGGCTCCATTATATAGCTTAATTCCGCTACCAAAACCCTGAAAATGCCATTTAAAAGCCTTTAAAATTATGTTTTTCCATGGATTTAACATAATGAATTAAACATCCATTTGCTACTAGTACTTCAAACTGCTCGGACAGTTGTGCTACAACTAGTTACATACAGCTAGAAACAAAGACTACACCAGTTCTGCCATTGCCTTGTGACTATGAATGCATGCACCTCCCAAGAAATGAGTTCATAGGCAAGAAATTTTCCTGTTACTCTAAGAAAAACTCATATTATGTTATTTTTATTCATTCCCAACCCAAGAAAATCTAAATGCCGCTGCTGCTGTATTTACAGAGTGTGTATTCCATACTAATGCCATCATAAGCTAGAAAACAAGAAGTGAGTGTTTTTGGTGGCAGCAATCTCTGTTATGCTGTTTGTATCACATCTCCCTTCAGCTTTCAAGGATTCATACAATTAAAACTGCTGCTTGCTGATATGATATGATACAATACGATATGATATGATATGATATGATAGCTGAATGATGATATTCCAGCTGTCATAAAGTAACACTAGCATCAATCTCAAGGTAAGAGACCCCGTAGCTTGAGCTGGTTGCATAAAACACCTTCAGTTCTGAGCTGGGAAGGAAACAAGGGGAATACCATTGCCTGTAAAGGATTGGATTATGTCAGATCACCTGCAACCCCATTTACTGTTTAAAATACAATCCTAGTACTCATCTCAATGCTTGATATACGTGTAATAATAGTATATCAGCACCATTTTGCTATATTGTATAAAAATATGATGTTGCATGGATAAGGGGTGTTGCCATGAAAGTGTTTTTCTGTGCAGCTATTTCACCTGTATGTATAGAGTAGTAATTTCAGTGATGAATGTGCACAACAATTCTGAAGTAAAAGAAAAAAAGTAACTATGTTTACTTTGTTCCAAATGAACATCATTAAACACTTACAAAATTTTTAATTAAATTCTCGTGGTTTTCATTAGCTTTGCTTGTTTCAGCTGACAAACACACACAAAAAAAAATAAAAATAAAAGATATTTTAGAGAAGGAAAGAGACTTTTTTTCCCTGTAAAATTTACATTAAGGTTTGCTTTTCATCAGTTTAAATGCAGAATAAATTCATCAGGAGTAATGGAGTAAATACAACACAATCTGTGCGCAGTAAGTGGAGATCATCTGGCACAGGTTTACTCCAGTTTTATGTGGTTTTGGCTTTGAGGTGAACTGGGCCATTTTGCTTTTACTGTGATATTCATACTAACTTTTATATTACTGTAAAGGACAGCCAAAGAACTCATACAGTTGTTAATTCTTCAGTGACATCAGAGTCCAAACCTGCATTAACAAGAGTCCTCTACCTTGTAGTCCTCCTGTGACTTTTCCCTGCACAGGGTGGGAGCACATAGGCATTGTAGGAGGGCCTGGCTGTGTGCACACACCACTGATGTGGCCTCCTTCCTTCCTTCCAAAACCCTCTAGCACTTTCTGGTTCCAACTTCTTTGCATTTTACCAGGTATGTATACAATATCAGTCCTCTGTTTAATGAAAGAAAATAAGCTCAGCTCCAAGCCTCAAAGACATTTGTCTATGAAAACATTACAAGAATGAGGTATATTTTTTCTTTCATCTTAAGATTATCCACTAATTTCCCGAAGAACGTGTCCATTAACGGCAAGTTACCAGTCCTAGTGCACAGCCAGAGGCAGTGTGTCAAACATGGGCTGAGAGCACCATGGTTTATAGTTGATTAAAAAGGAAAATAGGAACTGCTAAAAGTAGTCTGATAACAACAGCAATATTTGGTTTTGAAGAACAGAACACTTACAATCCTCAGAAGCACCCACAGCGTGTGTGGAGATTGTTGTCAAAGGCTGTTTTCATCTAACCCGGGCTTAGTGACTGCAAAAGAGCTTTTATCTGTCAAACAGTCTGAAAAAAAATTGATTTGTCCAGTAACCTGTGCCCAGAGAGTGGATCAGTGGAGCCTCTTCTTTTCGTCATACTTATTGAAATGGGGACATCTCTGTTCTTTAAAGATATTAAAGAAAACTTTCAAATTGACTGGTTCATGGGACTGCTCAAACTTCCCTCCAATTAAGGTAATATTTTTCTTTATTTCATTCTGTAATACCTTTCTTCTGCCACAGAGATCTGTGTAATTCTGTGAGCATAGTGCTGAGTATATGGTGGCTGCTTATGACAAAAATGGAGTCCTGTTGTCTTCCATTTATTTTGGATCAGATCAAAAACTGCCCCAGTGGACTAAGCTGGTGTATTGCAGCCTAATATAGAGACTAATGACTTCAGACTGAAGAGATCAAGGTCAGTTTTTGACTGCAACAGGTATTCTGGTATGTATGGGGCAAATATTTTAATCATCATGAGTGCTAGTTTCCCTAGGAAAAGAATTTTTAGAGCAGATGAAGTGAGTGTAGACTTTCATTTCCTTCTCTACTCCAGTACTAACCCTTTTGGAATCTTTTTGGATCACATGGGCAGAAGGAGAATACTGTACCATCAATTTTACCTCATTGTCCAATTATGGTCATGTCTTGTCCTGTTTTCTGAACTTCTCATAGGTTTTCTTTAATAATAGGTTCCTAAAGGTAACCACTTTTTTACCTAGAGCTTCACCTGGCCTCAAGTAGAGATTTGGGAGGTTATTAAGCGGTGGGTGTGGATTTCCATCCTTACACAGGCACCCTGTTCTGTTATACACCAGTAAACACCACTGAAGGTCAGTGGAATGTCAGAAGACATGCTGGGTGAATCAGACTCGTGGATGATGTGACACAGAACAGGTCAAAAGCAGACCACTCTGTCACCTGTGCTAGTCAGGGCAGGTGTGTTACTAGAGTAAGTTTAAAAAAGAAGCTCATGAGGATCGAAACAAACTAACAGTAAGGAGAAAATAATGGAGTGTGGCAGTCCCCCTGTTTTTCCCGCTGACAAAACAGATTATTTTCGTACTGGTTTTAGGTGACTGCCCTGCCAGGGCCTGATGATATTTTCATGTAATAGTAGTTCTGTTGCATTCAACAGGACCATTGTTAGCAGAGTAAATGTGAGCATGTTAGCAGAGTAAATGTGAGATAATTGCAGTTATCTACTGCAATTTATATGCAAAAGTAAGATTGAGTTGACTGCTGAATACTATGGCAATAAGAATGTACAAGGAAAACAGAATATTATCTTTACTTGACAACACATGGAAGGTATAATAATAAATAATATTGCCTGACTTCTATTAAGTGCTCTTCCTCATATGAACAAAGTTGGCAATGTATGTAGATAAATCAGTACCTTAATTGATAGGGAAACACTTACAAAGACAGAATGTTTATGTGTGCTCTGAAAATAACAAGCTGAAAACTGTGAATAAAAAAATTTGGCTAGTCTGAAACTGATACATGCTGTTCCAAACATCAGTTCCCTTAACAGAGTGTTCAAATAAGAAACTGTCAGGCTGTCAGGGGCACTAAACGCAGTATCTGTAAGCGCATGGGAAATATTCAAGTTTGTTGCCTGGGAAGGCATTCACTGGAAGGGTCACCCTGTGTTTGCTTTGTTTTTATGTATTCTCTAGAAATCCACTTCTGTCCAATTTGACCCAGCACAGCTGTTTGCAGCTGTGACAATGAGAGTGACAATGCAACTGTTTTGGTTTGGAAATGTATCATCGATTCTTCAGATCTGATGGTTCTATGTGACTTCTAGTAACCTCCTACAGTAGCTGTGACTTTGAGAACAGGACTCTACCATCCTCATTGTGAAGAATCATGGGCATACAAAACCATGAAAAAATGACCCCAAATTTAAAAACATTTGGAAAAATGTATCAAGTCAAAACCTACCTCAAGCAGACTTTTTATCTGTCTTGTTTTACCATCTGGAAATAAAATATATGATACCTGTCAGTTCAGTGAGGTGTTACTGAAGTGTGTCATATTGGCAAAGCAGATGAGTCTATGTTTACCGCTCTATGAGTTTTCATCATGTTCTCATGCCAGAGTCCGAAGCTGCTCTTTATCTGGAATGATATTTGATGAGATTGCACTAGGAATGAGGAGTGGCACAGATGAGAACCTGGGTTGCACCGAAAATACTGGTATCTACAAAGTTTGCTTTACTTCAAACTGTGCTGGTAATGATTAAGCAATCCCTCTTTTCTTTCTCAGACCCATGATTTTCGTTGCACAATTATCAGATCCTTTCTCTTGATTTTAGTTGTTTCCTTTGTGTTTTCTTCCTTCTTTCATGTTATTTCTCGTCTTCTCTTTTCATTGGTCATCTTTATTGAATGGTTTTTCCCACTCCCAGAAAGGAACCAAGGGTAAATTATTTACAGCTGGCTGGGCATGTAGATGTAGGAACTGGTAACCTTATAGGTCCTCTGATGTTCTGAATCAGAACTGTTAATAAGGCTAAAAATGAAATGAAAAAAAAAAAAAGTTGGCTATTAAATGAAACCGAGATTGAATTTACATAATGTAAAGTCTATAATGGAATATTTTTCCTCAGTATTGGACTGGAATTAAATCTTCAAATTAAATAATTAGATTAAAGAAAAAATAGTCCATCCCCATGTGCACATTCGAAAAGATCTCAGGTTTATGGGGTCTACTACCCAATTAAAGATCTGGACCAAAACAAGTCTAATTGATGACTCATAACTGGTATAACCAGGATAAATTTTGTGTCAGAAGGGGCTCAAAATAATATATCTGTTTTCCATCAGATGGATTAGTATTCTGGTTTGTTCTGGCACCTCTTTCACTACAATATTAGCTGTTGAATTATAAACTGAATCTAACATATTATCTAAAATCTAAACCGCAAGTTAGAACCAATTATAAAATTTCCTTCTTACTTTGTAATTCTTGTGTTGTCATGACTTTTCTGCTTCTTCCAAACATGGAAGTATAGTACAGATCTTTCTTGTAACAAGTCTTTTCAAAATTATTGTAGATGGTTTCAGGACTCTTAGGATTGGAAGCTTGGGAGATGAATGTGATCACAAGATAATATTTAGGCATCCATCTCCTGGTATATTCAACAGGTACATTTCAGGAGACTATTAGCATCACATGGACAAAGAACTGCACTTTCACATTCTAAATTAAGGAATGCGAAGATGGATGGACATCCCATAGAACAGATCAGAGGGCTATGTAGAATTTTGAGAAGTACAGTTATTCCAAAACTTTTACTCAGACAATAAAATACAGTTCTAAAATGCAATTCCACAGTATTATACTTATGTTCTTTTAAGTGCTTACCAAATCTCCAAATCTTAGGTTTCATTGTGGTGAGATTGGGACTATATTTTCAACTCCAAAAGTGTTATCTGTCTTTTTTGGTATTTTTCCACCTTTCTCTTGTATGAAAAGTATGAGCCTGAGTAACCTCTGTTATAAGGATCATGCCCTCAATGTCTCTCTCACCTGTAGCTGAGACAGTTTTTATTTTCATCTTTAACAACATAAATAAGTTTCAAATGAAATGAGTTCCCTCAAAATGCATGTGAAGTTCAGTGGTGCAACTGATACATCTGTTCTCTTTTTCTTATCCACCATTTTACATCATGTATTCTAGTTTTAAAAGAAGTAAAACTTTTTCAATTAATTTTGCTTATAAATTCCTGGAAAACAGTGATAGAATGAACTAAATATGAAACAGTTATTGAGAAAAACCACAAATTGTTACTTCTGTATGAAGGAAACATAACTTTCGTCTCTTTCTAGATTTATGGGCTGTTGGCATTCACCTGATGTTGAGTACTTCTCTAAAATAAAGAAAACCAGACAGTGTAACGGCCATTGGAGCAGAAGCATAGTTCCCCTCATATGATTAATTACCATCATTAAAAATGATGCCCTGCAGTAAATTTCATGTTACCAACACAAGAGCATGATCCAGGCATTTTGTGCTGGGATTTGGAAGGTTCAGCATTGTCTTTTGTATGTCTGTTTACACCAGTATCTGTAAGAATAGATTGAATCATGTCAAGATTAGGATACAGTGTGACAGCTGGGTAGTATATGTACTGAAATAAGTGTTTTGAGCGATAGACTGGTGAAAATGAAGAGCTATTTTTTTTCTTTAGACTGATGTGATCAGTGCTAATGGAGATTGTTTCTGAAATTGAGGAATTGTTGGGGCTTTCAGCTTTGGAAGTCTTGGAAGCATCTAACAAGTATGTTTCAGTATAGAAGGGGGAATACATATCCTAATTGCCTTCAGTTAGAAGAAACTGAACCTAATGTCCTGTGCAGGCCTGTATGTTCCTAGTCTAAGCAGGACAGCTTGCTCTCTTGGTCTCTGTACACATGCCTGTCATAGCATCCATTGCTGAGTTGAATAATGTATAGCTGGTAGTAACTGGTAAGTTCCAGAGAAGGCAATTAATGCAAGAAGAGCTTAGATTGCATTAGCATCACTGTTAGGCTGTCCTGGCTATTTGTGTTTAATCACAGTATCACATAATCATAGAATGATAAGGGTTTGGAATAGACTTTACAGACCATTTAGTTCCATCCGCCCTGACATGAACAAGGACACCTTTCAGGTTGTTCAGGGCAACCTATACCACCCTGGCCTTGTCTAGAAATTCTACATCATTTTTCAATCAAAATGTTCCACCACCTTTAACACCACAGAAAAATTTTAATGAGATCAGTAACAGCACAATAACAAGATTCCTCTTGTATCTTTTAGCTAATTGCATACCCAAAGAGCAGAGTATTGGAAATCAGTTATTCTGGACTTTTATTCTGTCAGTGAAGGACCCACTGGTTAAAATGTGGGATATAAATATGACAGGCATGTTTTTTTAGTATAAGGGTAGTCTTCCTCGAAGTCAGTGAGGAGTGAGGAGTCTCCTCACTGGAGACAGTAAGAAGATGGTCCTTGTATTTTCTTCAGCTGTTGCTACATGAACATCTTAATCAGAAAAGGAGATGAAAATGAGTGCAAGCAAGGAACCTGCAGTAGTGGTGGAAGATATAGCTCAGTAAAAACAATTCTGAATACTGCCAACAAATAGAAGAACAGAGATGCATTTTTCAGATCTGGTTTAGTCTGGGAGAACTGACTATGCTCATTGCAGGAGTAACTGAATGTAAATATGTTCTGTTCTATAAAGAAGGGGGAAAGAAATAGTCGTAGTTCCTGTCATAATGTGTTTTATTAAATGGAAGGGGAAAAGCTGACTTCAGAAGGCAGAGAAAACATCAGATAATGTCAACATCCTCCGTCAGGTTAGTCACTGTGCGTTTCCTTTATACTTAGTTGAGGGACAGAAACCACTCCTGGAGCTTAAGTCATCTTACCCTAAAGCTGATGTCTAGAAATAGGTCGGCTGAATCACTCCACCTGGGAGCTGAGGACAGCTATCTCAGAAGTTATAATCTGTGTTGCAGACATCTCAAATCAGTGAGATGAATCCCAGCCTTAAGGTCTCTGTTCCAGCTCAGAGTCTTGCACAAACATCTATATCTGCCTGGGCAGTTTCAGTTGTTCATCTGATCTGGCATGACATGAAACAAGCAGCTTGAGACATGAAATGCCCTGCAAAACTGAGTGTGTTGGGAAGCTCTGCAGTATGAATGGGGTGTAAGTGTGTGTACAGAGGCCTTCCTCGGACTACAGAAAGCAGTCTTTGGCATTAGTGATGCCACCATGGAGTGAAGTTTGACTGCTGGTGAGGAACTAAGCCAATTTTTGGGACTTTATTATTGATGGGATGTGGAGTCCTATTTGCAAGTTCTGCTGGCATTTCCTAAGCTCCATGACAGGTCCAGTTATGACTCTGGGACACTTGAGTAGGTCTGACACAAATACTTTAGTACCATTGCAGTAGTAGTTCCAGGTCTGAGACTTGGTAAGTGATGGGACAGGAGTTTTTCCAATTTTTTGTAGTGTTTAAAGATTTTTTAAAGTAGAAACTTCTGCTTCAAAGTCCCTGAGTCCAAACTGTGCAAGTCTGTGCAATGATTATGATTTGACAGAGATGGAAAACTCTCTGAACATGGGCGTAATTGTTGCTTACTTGTTGCAATGCCAACTTATTCTGCTAAAGCAGCCAAAATGGTTTAAAGCAGTGATTGATTTTCTGAAACAAATCCCAAGTGTCTACAGCAGTAAACCAACCTGATGTTGCTGGATGCATGCAGCTAGGGCACCACAGTCAGTCCCCAAATCATTGTGACCTATTGTGTCACATGCCACTGAAATTAAGCTAATAACACTATGTTAATATAGAAAGCACTGTTTTGAGGCATATGGCTAGAGGAGCCAGATGATTACAGTTCTTAAAGGTTAAAGTTGGCATAATCCATGTGGAATTAGTGCTGTTGAATGTGAGACAGTGTGGATGACAAATCTGTTTATCTAAACTAGGAAATAGAAATAGCCGGTGGAAACCTCACAGCGGGGCAGCTGAGCAAGCATTGTCTGCTTACATGAGCACAGATGGTGGGGGCAAGTGAACTTCAGGAAGGTGAATATTTGATGAAATGGAAACGAGTATTTCAGCACACTGTTAACTAATCCCCATCTTGAGCAATAGCTGATGAGCTTCGCACCTGGAAAACTTCTATCAATAACTTCAGGGGCTTTAATCAGCATATTCTGGGTGATATGACAAGTCTCTGAATCAGTCTGTTTATTCCCTGATGTGCCAACAATTTTTCGCTTCAACAGAGGTGTCATAACTGCCCCAGAACCGTGTTTCATATTTTCTCTTCCTTTTTCCTTTTTTTAAAAACCCATCTGAATTGTAAGCTTTCATTCAAGTGGATTACGTGGCTTTTAGTTTCATTAAGTAATGTCTGAGTTATAGCGTTTTCCCTTTCTCCAGGTATTTTTAAATCCACTTACCACTTACTCATTTTCCCATTATCTTAGAGGTAATATTGTTTTGTCTAGGAGCTAAAGAACAATACAAATAAGAAAAAAGACAGTTCTAATAAGGCTGAAAGGTTTAATCTCTGGTTAGGATTCATTTTGGGTCTGGATGGCTGTTTAATGTTAACACTGCAAGTGGAGTGAAAAGTGAATGTAGTTCCAGCTCAATAGGCACATAATGTAATGTTACCTTTGTAAGTCTAATAGCCAAAGTATTTTGCTGGTATGATAGGGGATTATTTGTCATCAACAGATGGCAGAAATCCCCTTGCAAAAGGGATCAGGAAAGATATTCCAATTCTTTGAACAGGCATACTGAAATGTGCATTAAGCAGCACCTACAGAAAGAGTGTTCCATTTCAAACAGGACAGATTTTTCCATACAGGAGAGGCAGCCTCGACCTGGCCTAGAGCTAATGGAAACATGTCACTTCATTAGTGCAACTGAATCTAAAGGGAAAACTATGATCCAAATGGTGTTATAATCACTGGTTCAAGGCATATTGGTGCTTTACTCAGATATGTACATACACATATCCCATCCCATTCAGTATCCAGAATTCAGTTGGGAAAAGATTAAGAAGAATTCTCTCCTCATTATGCATAGCCACAGCTTGGTCTCACCAATATCCCAAGTCAGTAGTGTTTCATGTTTCTAGAGAATTTCAAGCTCTGTGACAGTCCCATAGTATTTTAATTGGAGGTGCTACAGAGGTCTGCATGAGCACAACCCAGTTTTAGTTGTGATTTTTTATGAGTTTGGGGAACCAAAATATTACTGGGATAATCCCATGAAAGAAGTCAGAGCATCACTCAGGTTCATTTCCTTGGCATATCTGTCAGGGTTTCACTGGTATGTAGAACTCAGTATCCATAGAGTTAGTAACTCTGAAGAAGATACAGTCTTTGAATCATGCCTTTTGGGGCAGAAACTTCTGTCAAAAGTATAACATTTCTGTGTCCGTTTCCAATGGACTTAACAGGTGACACTTTAAGGCCTCAAGCTGTATTTGCTATTGTCAATCTTAGACTCATCCATGTAAAATCCAAAGATCATATCCCTGAATCTTTGCCTTCAAGAGGATGTTTTTGTCAAAAAAAAAAAAAAAGAAATGAAACCTAAACAGTTATGCTTGCGAACTAAAAATTTGAAAACATTATCTATAACATAACTCCTATTAAAAAGGGATCAACTTCCATGTTAAAATAATATATAGATCATGATTTTGGATGTCTGGTTTGCAATTTTGGGATACGTGCAACAGATGATACACATAGAAAGACTTATTTTATCCAACAGAGTAGATTATGTTGCTGGTAATCGCAATGTTCTTTGGCTAGTAATTGCAGTACAGATTTCAATAAAGTTATCAGCAGATCGAACTAAGTAATTTTACTTTTAAGAAAAACTCTTGGATCTGCTTTGTAAGGTGAAGATTTAACAAGATAATTTGTACAGTCACTTCATTGTTCTTTTCTGCAAAATGCCATATTGTAATAGTCTTATTCAGCTAGGACTAATGAGCTTACTGACTCTTAAAACATCAGAATTATGTCCACAGGACATTATTAATGCTGCATGAGTTTGAAAAAGGTTATGATAATTTCTAGAATACAAAGAAATTGTCATTTAGTCAAACCAGTGCTTATAATTAAATTCAGTGAAATGCCCCACTCTTGCTGGGGAGAGAAGAGTTGTATGTTTTTCATTCTATTGGACTTTACATAATTCTGCAGTATTGCTAGAGTTAGAATGAAATTTCTGCTCTGTATTAGGTAGAACTGTTTTTTCAGTCAGATACTGAGTATCTCCCTTGAAAGAAACGGTTACTATTTTAATGTATTTTGGTATCTTTTTGTTCTATCTAATATAAAAAGGATGAGGGATTTTTCTTTCATGTGAAAAAACTTTCTACCTTCTCAGTCAAAGAAATCGACATTCTGACTTCAGTGCAATTTCTTTCATATGATGCCGGTAGGAACAATGTAGAATATGGATGTTTATTTACAAGTTTTTTATCAGTATTACTTACCATTTTTAATTACCATGCATCTTCAAGAGCTTACACACTGAGGTCCAACTTTGGAATGAATGGGGCTACTCCCATTCAGGGAAAAAAAAAAAAAAAGGCAGATTAAGAAGAGTTTGTATGAGGATAAGCAAAAGAAACCAACAATATTTCTGATGTTCACCACGAGATGTGTTTTACACTACCATGACATTTGATGAAGGTGTGATAACTGCACAGTTAAGAAGCATGGGTGTAGGTGTGGCTGTTTGTATAGAAGCAATTTATAAGATGATCACAGGAGAGACAAAATGTCCAATGTATTTTTAGCCTGTGCTTTCTAAGCAGTTGGTGAAATAAAGGCTATCTTGCTTTGGAGTGAGAAACAATACAGACGTGACTATATTAACATGCTGCTGTCATCATAATAATTCTAAATCATCACTTGTCTTTGCATACAACTCAAATATGACCCTGGGCTCTGAATGAGCAAGTCATGAATATTTTAAAAGAGTATTTGTTCCAGATGCTCTATGTCTCTATGATCTTTTTTAAGCAGTTACTGAAGTAAAAAGAAAACGTGACTGTTAAGTGTGCCAATAAGAACACTTTGGTTTGCTGACTATTTGTGTCTTTTCAGAAGCGTGACCTACAATTAAAGCAAGATGGAATATAGGACTGGATCACTTGGCAGCATTTCCCATAGAACCAACTTCAACACAATCCCTTTTATAATGGCTACTCTTATACCTGTACAAGAGTACAGGTACGGAAATACCCTGTATTTCTGAAGCAAGTAACCTTAGTAACTCCACTGATTTCAGTTTTATTCCTGTTCCACCAATGTTATTTGTGAAATTTGTTCACAGTTTAGAAAAGTCTTATTTAAAATGATTATTGAAAAATATGAAATGTGTAGAAATACACAACACATGCAGATGAAATTTTTACTCTAATACAATTTACATCATCCCAGCAGGAAGCCATAGTAACAGCAACACAGTGGAAAGTTTCCCATTGTTTTTGCCTTCTTATAAGGAAGGATTATATCCATATTTTCCATCACCAGTTGTATAAGGATATTTGTGTATACTTCTTCTGATCAGGTCAGTAACTTCTCATTGATTTGGAGCTGGTGTTTCAGATGATGTATTGTATGTTTTGCCTCCAAAACTTGGGAAAACTTACAATGTTATTTACAAAGTAAAAAGGGTATTACTCAGTAACTCTTGCTTAAAAGTTGAAAAATCAGAAAATTGTGTTTATGTCTTTTCTAATCATTATTATAATATAAAATAGAAAAATTTCAATCTTTTCTAAATATCCAGAAGCGACAAAAGAAGGTTTTTGTTTGCTTTTCAGAAATATTATACATACAATCTCATATTTTGTCTGGGACAAATCTGTAATATAGACTAACATCATTGTCTCAGTTTAATGAGACAGAAGTGTTTTGCTAGGGAGGATGAGTTAGAAGGAAGACCAAAACTCTTCCCTCTAAGCAATTGTAAATCCGAAATAAGGAGATTCCAATTGAGAAAATGTGGAGAAAAAGAAAATAACAGCCCTTTATTAAAGGATATATGTGCATTGGCAGATCAACAAAAGAACACAAAACAAAACCCCAACCAAACAATAGCCCTATAACCAAAAATCCCTTTCAATGAAAAGTGAACAGTTCAGTTTGTGCTTTTTGGTGTAATTCTAACCACAGTCAGCAGGGGGCGCTGTTGGGCTCTGGCGGTCACCACGTGGAGGCCCCGGTGTGCTGGGGGGGGCCGAAATGGAGCCCTTCACTCCCCCTCTCCAAGGGAAAAGAAAAAGGAAGGGTTCTTCCCAAAGGAAAACTCACGTTGTCCACTGCTGGCCATGCGACCTCCCCTCTCCTCACTGAAGTGACCAAAACAGCTGCCAAAGACACAGGTGCCGGGGGAAGGAAAAAACAAAGGTGGCTCTCTTTCTCTTCCCAAGAAGTTCCTCTCCGATGAAGTCCAAACAGGCCCACCCCAGCAGGAAGAGGGAGTGTGAGGGGAAAAGGGTAGAAAACCAAGTGCCTGCAAACCAGGCAGCCAGCCTCAGAAAACCAGCACACCTGTCGCTCGTTCCCGCAGCCAGTCCAGGAAAAACCTTCCCCCTCCCAAGGCTATTAGCTTGGAATGTCAAACTGTTAGTCACTTCTTTTGTGTGTTTGCAACTACCCAAGGCAAAACCAAACTGCTCATTCAAACATCAGCCCACCCCCACACACACACTGTGAGGCAGGGGGAAAGGGAAAAAAAAAAAAATCGTGTTTAGTTTTAGAGCAAGTAAACCCGTGACAATCATTCTGATCTGTGATATGTAGATCTGTAAAATAACATGATAAACAATAATATTCCAAAATTTCCACAGACAACACCATCAGTAATTAATTTTATTGTTTTAAATGCAGTGTAATTTAAATATGGTCTCAGTGAATTTTTATGTGTGGAAAGAACTCAGGCAAATGCCAGGAAGAGTATCTTTTCATATAAAAGAATAATTTGATAGATTATGATACACCTTAGAATGCAGATCCAGATGATTCTCTTCCAAAGGGCACTAGTAATTCATACCACAGCCTAGTCTATGAAAGTGAACCTTGGAATGCCTGGGCTTCATTTCTCTCTAGCATTTCATATAACTGGATATTGGCTGCTGGAAGAGTTCATTAAACAGGTAAATGGCTCTTTTATGAGTGATTCCTACAGTGATTGTTCTGAAAAAACCACTTTGGAATGATGATAGAGACCAAATTTTAGAAAACAGTGAATGATGGTAACCAGCCATAGGAAGAATGACAATATGCCTAAACCATGTGATATTTGGCATTAGCCAAAAAGTAAAGCACAATTGCTCTAGTTTCTTAGAGAATAATTAAAGCATTTCAGGTGCTACCAAGAACATTCCTAATGAAGTACATTCCTAATCACATCTGCTTGTTCAGCAACATCCTCTGCCCTTGGATTTGAAGCAGGGTTTTTTACCCCTGTTGAATTCACACTTCTCATCGCTGTGTCTGTCATTTGCTACCATTCCTACCAATGTCTCATGTGTTACATTGATGGAGTAGAGAAGGACCATCAGCCCTGCTCTGTACTCCTGAAAGTCTCTAAGCTAAGCCTCTAAATTACTACAGACTGTTCTTGAATTTCCTTCTGACCTTCTGTCTGCCTGCTCCTTGTTTTGTGTCTCTCCAGTGGCTGTTTATCATGGATTCCAGCTGCTCCTTCCACTCTGCTATTTTTCTATAACTTGCCTGACACTTCCTGAATCCTGAGACACATTTCCTTTTAAAATTACACTTCCTTGTTCTACAGCTCTGTAGTCTTTAAAATGTCAGTAGTGCTCTATTTGAAAATGTTTTATAGGAAAAAAAAGATAGAATTTCTCAGGGAAAATGGGAAACCTCTGTTTTTCCTTGCCTTTCTTAACTCAGAGGCTTCATAAGCTTGATTGAGGGTGTTTAAGGAGTATTTTGGCCCATCCTATTCACAATGCACTTTTCAGGGTTTTTCAAATCAGATAGTTGCACACATGGCAGAATACGAAAATCTTGGACATGTAGCAATTAATTGGTTGGTAAAAAACAGACATTGTTTTTATCAACAATAAATTAAACTTTACAAACATTTCATAGCCTTCCTACCAAGGTCAAGACAGGCAATAACAGACAGTTGTAAGCCACAATCTTAAAAGAGTGATAGAAGTCTGTTCTTATTTTTTTTGCTCTGTGCTTATTGAGACATCAACAAAAGAAAATGACAAAGACAGGATTTTAAAGGATTCTCTCTCTATTGAAAGGAAATGAGCTGAAGATAATAACTTCCCTATTGTTGCTTAATAATGCATGGCAAATTGTAATAATAATAATGAAGAATTATTGGGAAATTATGAAGAAATAATAATAAAATCCAGAATTAAGGTTCCCCATGGAACTCCTATTTTTCTTTGTTGTGGATAAAGATTTATTGAATATATGATATTAAATTTTTTTAAAATCTTGTTGAGTATTAAACAAGCACACAATAAATTGATTAACAGTTGGCAAAATTACCATCTTCAGGAATAGATATCAGTGTGGATACCTCACCTGATCAAATTATTTCTGAAAGGACTTTGTACAGTATGATGTGAATTTAGTCAGATTCAATATTTTCACCCAAAATTTGAAATAATCAGAAAATCTTTCCAGATATTTTATAAGTTTGGGCAAATAATCTATATAAAAAAAAATGCTTGATAATGAAGACCTATTAAGAACAACTTTTCTCATGGTGACAAATGTTATATTAGTCATCTGGAATTTAGGATTGCATGTTGTGCTTTTCTGTTTCATCCAACTTGTGCGTCTCCCATCCCCTCACTCTCTGCCTGCATGAAAAAACCCAAGAATTCTGTAGTTTTTTGATAATTTAGCATCCATTTTTCAAGAAGACAGTGTGCACAGAAAAAACTTGGTTTTTTTGTTTTTTTTTTTTCTTTACCCAAAGAAGCCATGAGGAGCCTTATACTCATGGCCTTTGGCAATGGTGAATGCAGGTTCTTGGTAAGCCAGGTCTATAAGGCACAGGTAAGAAAACTCAGAGTAACTACTGTGTGTACATGAATTGAGATTATGCAGAGACTCATAATTTTCTCAAATATCCAGGTATTTTCAAAGAAACTAACAAATCTGTATTGAATAATAACTGACAATTTCCTTAGCAGTCTCTAGGGTTCCAAGGCTTTTTCACAGAAGAGCTGCCCATCTTTTTAACAAGGGAAAACATATCCTTTTTTGTCTCATTCAATGTGTCACGGGTGAAATTTTGCCAAAATATTTATCATAGATATCGGAAATTTCAGCCCCCAGGGGTGAAGTTTAGGAGATGTGGAAGGAGCTAAACTGAATATTTTATCAGAAAGAGAGGTCGCAGACAGTCATAATCCCATAAAAGATGAGCTAAAACCAGACTTCCTGAAGCTCTCCTTGAGCCATAAGTGATGAGGATGCCAGATAGATGAAACGACTGTGAAGTACTTGCAGTCAATGCATAGGCAGTCCTTTCACCTTTCTTCATCTGAGTGAAAGAGTATTTCAAATTGCCATATACTGTCCCATGTTCAATTTTTGATCCTTTTCCTTCTCTCATCCTGGATAGCCTCAGACATGTGTGGGAAACTATCAGTGCTCAGACATCCTCAGAACACTTTACCCAGCACGGCAATACCACGAGTGTGTCAGATATAACCTTACTCTACCAACCAGTTCCCTGCTGAATTCTGAATCAGGTTTAAGAACTGGGTGTTCACATTCAAAACCTTCCTAAGCCCGAAACAAAGAAGTTTAGGAGGAAACCCATATCTACCTGTGCTCCTGTAGCACAAAGAAAGAGGCAAGGTCTTACCTGGCAGTCTGAGGAATTCCCACTATTCCTGAGGACCACTATACGCATTCCATCTCCCACACTGATTCCATGAAGCATTACTCTATCCTTGTGTTTTCTGTTGTAAACACATAGCAACATGCATGCTAAACAAGCAAATAAACAAATGGAAAAT
This sequence comes from Oxyruncus cristatus, assembly GCA_013399855.1. Lineage (NCBI taxonomy): Eukaryota > Metazoa > Chordata > Aves > Passeriformes > Cotingidae > Oxyruncus > Oxyruncus cristatus. The sequence goes on from VXAY01000098.1 coordinate 961,314, forward strand.
TCTTTGCCAATACCAGACCCTCCCCTCCTTCTTCCCTGGGGAGAGAGAAGAAAACAAAGCATATGTGACAGATGTTAGTCATGTTGCTTAATCCATGAGTAAAGACACTAAGATGCCATGGAAACGACCATGACAAAAAAGACATACAGAATAACTGAGCTTGCAGGAGGTCTCAGGAGATCGTTAGTCCAACATCCAGCTCAAGGTGGGGTCAGCAAAAGGCTTTGTCCAGTTCAGACTTGAAAACTTTCAAGAACACACCTAGATGGGTTTGACAATAGTATGGAGATACAGTGGATTGAATGTATTGGAATACCCTTCAGAAAGTCTCCTTAAATACTGAATTTTACTATGTTCAAAGAAGCCTGAGATCAGCACAAGAAAAAAAAAGTGGAGAAAGTGAGAAATAATATAGTAAGTTTATAATAAAAAAAAAGACTAAAAGAATGAAAAACTAACACCTTAGGGAAAAGTACCATTTAAAGAAAGTAATTTGACTGCCAGGGACCATAAATCTTAGGTTGTGGATGACAAAGGATCATATAGGTTAGGGACAAATGTCAGGGACTGCTGTAAGGTTTGCTAACATAATTCTTCAAACATACTGTTGGATTTCTAAAATGCTTTGTAAGTGTTCTGATTCATCTGTGGAGATGCCTTGCAAAGACTAGTGAAATAACAGCCTCAAAGTGTCAGCTCAGCCTTAATGTATGGGCAGATGATTTGCAAGTTCTCATTTGCAATTTTCAGAGAAGCGTTTCGAGGCAAGCCAAAATTAGAGGTTGGATTTACTCTAAGAGACTCCACTGTAAATTAAGATGTCTCAGCTACTGCTCTGTGAAAGGCAGGACAGCGATGAGCTGCTTCATACTGTGCTCGCCCCAAGCCATGTTCAGGAACCACAGATTCACGAGGGCCTTTAGCACCTGCTCTTAGAGTACTTAGAGCCAAAAAGTGACCACCCATGATGGCATGCAAGGGTGACCTGGGTAAGGGCAATGCTGTAATGCATTAACTCTTTGATCTTTGGGAGCACTGAAGCAGGTTGGAACAAATTTGGAAAAACTGGTGGACTCAGAGTTTGCAGTCAGCTGGGACTATGTAAATCTGATTGTTTCCAAAATCACCTGAGAAAGTGACGAAAATGCTGGAAAACAACAAGTGGTGTGTGCTTAAAATTTTGCTTCTTGGGAATATTGTTCTGATGGCAAATAGTGCAGAGAACTATGGCTATCTTGGGAATTGGTTTAAGTAGCCCATTTGCCAGTGTAAACCACATCTCAGCTGGAAACAGTGTGGGAGAAATACCATACTCTGTCATCAGCCAAAGTCAAGACAGCAAACTGATTTCAGTGATGACTTGCTGTTATTTCTTGAATACTTTTTTGATTGGTTGTTTTGTTTTCTTAATTATTCTAATTGGAACGCTCTGTTTTCAGAGGTTTAATTGGTCAACTAATCATTTGCTGCTGTAGACACCAAAAAATCTGATCATGCAGTGGAGAGAGATATGCCTGTGTTACTTAAGGTTGGTTGATTTAATACAATGCTGATTATACAAAATCATATAGAACAGTTTGGGTTGGAGGGGATGTTGTAATGATTATGTAGTCTGACCACCTTGCAATCAGCCAGGACATCTTCAGGTAGACCAGATTGCTCAGTGCCCTGTCCAACCTGATTTTGGATGTTTCCAAGAATGCAGTATTCACAACTTCTCTGAGTAACCTGTTCCATTTCTTTACCACTCTCTCAGTGAAGAATTTCCTCCTTATATCTAATCTTACCTGCCCTCTTTCAGTTTGAAGCCATTCCCCTTAGTCCTGTTGATATATTGTCTTATAAAACATCCTTCCAGCTTTTATGTAGCCCCCTCTAGGCACTGGAAAGTATTCTCCCTGGAATCTTCTGTTCTCCAGGCTGAACAACCCCAACCCTGAGCCTGTCCTCATAGGAGGGGTGCTCCAGCACTGTGTACATTTTTGTGGCCCTCCTCTGGAGCCAGCTCCAAAAGGTCTATGTAAACCGGTCCACAATAAAGATACTGCTGAGGACTGCAGCCAAGGACCTCTACTTGCTGCTGTTTCAGCACCCACACAAGCTGTGCTGTCTGGGTGCTGCTGGGACCTCACAGGCTGGCCGGACCTGCTGAAGGAGCAGGTCTGCCATGGACTGCCACAGAGCAGCAACTGCCCCTCCAGCTGATCTGCACCAGCTGAAAGACACTTAGCCTTATTAGCTCCAACTAAGAGGATGGCCTGGAGGGAACGGAGGTGCAACTGTCCTCATCTGACTTCTCTGAAGAAGACATATACAGAAAATGCCCTTGAGCATTGCTGCCTTGCAATGGAGTGAGGAAAAGAACAGCCCAGTGGAGTGGAAACCTCTTTTTTAGCTCTGTAACTGTTGCACATCAAAGCTTCCTTGGAGGAAGGAAGGCCTGAGAGATAAAAGGTTAAACTCTGAGGCAGTAGCTGTTTCAGCTTTAATGGTAACAAGGAGAATCATGTTGGTTGCTGGTGGAGCTGGGCTGCTGTGTTTAACTCAGCTTGGGACAGATGATGGTGCCTTGCAGATGAGAAAAGGGATACTTTAGTATCTTTTTTTTTTTATTATTATTCATTTTGCACAAGGGGACATGCTAGAGCAAAACCAGAAGGGCTGTCTGGTAAGTTACTCTCAGGCACTTGGAGTGACTCTTGGGTACAGTCCTGTGCAGGGGGTTAGCAGTTGGAACTGAAGATCCTTGTGGGTCCCTTCCACAGGGATTCTGTGATGTAAGGTGTTTGTTTTCTCCCTGCAGGAACCTGGTTGGGAAGAAAAGAACAGCTGATGGGCCAAGTCACGGTGTGAGGCTGAGGCTGCATGTGGGACTCTGGAGCTCTGCTGCTGTAGGATGGCTCCTCCAAGGAGGAAGGTGAGCCGTGGCCAGCACAGGAATACTTGATCTAAGACAAGCTCCTGAGTGAGATTTCTACCCTGCCTCTTGCTATTGCTGAATACACAACATAGGAAAGGTTTTAGCTTAGAGTGTGACTGTAATGTGTACTCTGCCTTGGGTTTGTGGTGACTGGGTGCCAGTCTGTCTGTGACACAGTGACAGAGAAGGCAGGGGTTGGGCAGCCCTCAAGGTCTGTTTTCATTATAAGAAGGCAGGGGGTGTTAGAAATCTCTTCCATGCCATGAAGTCAGGCTGCAAAAAGTCAGGCTGCTGTGTCTCCCAGGAGGGTGACAGTGCTGCAGGGCCAGTGACTCCTCCTGAAAAGTGTCATCTGCTCTTCACATCTGAAACACAGTGGCTGCTAGTTAATGATCTGTGGCCTGTACAAACAGTATGGATGCTTAAATTTTAAAAAGATGGGAAACTTGATAATGTATGAAAAGTACAGTGATGGGGGTGAGATTTTTATCTGTTGTATTTTACATGGAGTTTCTGCATTTACAAATTCTTTCCATATGGGAACTTCACAGTTTGTAAATACAGATTCGTTTGCTCTCCTATTTTGACAGCTCCAAGTTTTGTGTAGTCTTAATGTCTATGGTTTTAAAACTGACTGATTTTCTGAGTGCCCTGACCTCTTGTATGCAAACGGACACCACATTCCAGCTATTTAAGAAGCACCAAACTTTTCATTCCAGCAACTACTCCCTTGTCTTCAGAAAACTTGATTTAGCTCCTGAAGCTTGGCCTAATCTGGTGGTGCAGGCTGACCTCCAAATTTTGCAAATGGGTTTTATAACTTCAATATTTTAGGCTTTCTCCTGCTGCACTTGGTGAGAAGAGATATCAGGTGGTCCCTGGGTCAGCACTTCTGTTTTTTCACTGAGCATTGTTTACAGAGCAACAGATAAAGATCTGGTTCATAAAAAAAATCTCAAGAACTTTAGTGAAGTTTGATGCAAAGAATTATCTCTGTACTACCAAGTGCTTTCGCTATGGTAAATGACAAAAAGAAGTTTTTTAAAGTGCTTCATTTTGATATCACAGCACCTATTCTAAAACCCTCTATTATATTACTGAAATCCAAGTCTTAAAACACTGTTCCATTTACACTTTATAGCTACCAAGTATGAGCACACTATGCATGGCTGTCTGTTTCCTTGTTGCTGAAGAGAATGCCTTGCCAAATACTGAGATGTTTAGTTAAGCCCTAATGTTCCAATAATTGTTCTTTACTTCTTGATGCTGAATCCTGTGGTTAGGAATTGCAACATCATAATAGGCAGTAATTTGTTTCCCTTAATTCCCTGGGAATGGATTTCCATGCTAGAAGGGGAAAATAGTTATTTAAGAGCTATCTCTGTGAAGGAGAGAAGAATAAAAAGACATTAATGATACTTGAAATAGTTAACTCATTGTCTACAATGATATATTTTGGCCCAAATCCATTTTTTTTTTTTAGCAGTCAGCTTTATTGATACACCTCTGAGACTGGGGAGAGGGTTCAAAGCTTTTTATCCCCTACACTATGTCTGTAGTGTGAGCACAGCTCTCTACCATTGGGAGATTATGAGAGTGAAAACTTGTATTCCCTGGCTCTGCTCTCACTGCTGGAGCTGGGAGACCCAGCTAGAATAGTGTCTGGCTCTGGGTCTCCACATCAGAGGAATGGAGGACAAAAAAACAAGGAGATGTTGGCAGAGGGGCAGAGTTGGTGTTGAACAGAGGTCTAGAACACACTCCTGTGAAGATTTTGAGGGAACCAAATCTTTTTAATGTGGTGAAGGATGATACTAAGGGTTGATCTGATAGGTCCCCTGTCAGGTAAAGATGACAAAACTAAACATGGTAGTGACAGATAAGGCAACAAGGAGCAGGGTCAGCAAATTATGGCTTGGCTTGTTCCATTTTGGTACTGAGAAAAACTTTTTCAGTGAAGATGTGTGCCAGGACTTTAGTCAGATAAAACTGCTGGGCTGGAAACCTGTGGATTTTCATGGAGTGATAGACAGAGAGGAAAGGGAATGAACCAGTCTGGTGCATCCATAGTTGTACCTTTTCATTCAGCTCTATATACATTCTGTCTAGTCTTCATAGTTTAGTCCATGTTTCTTCCTTTACTATGACTTTGATAAAGAGCACTGAAGTGAGTGATGGTGATGTAAAGCATTGCATCAGAGAGTCAGGTGGGGTTGTAAATACTGAGTTTGGTGTGATTGGAGCAATGTTGGCCAGAAGAGAAATGGGAAATACCCTGAAAGAATAAATCTTGAAGGAAATTCTTTCTTTTCTGAGGTAGACTGTTTACTAATATTGTCAGAAACGATAAGTTCTTTGCTTCTCTCCAAAGAGATTTTCTGATCTCTGGACAAACTTGCTCTTGACATATGCCTCAGCTTACGGTCTTCAACATTTCCAGCTGAATTCATTGGCAGAACATAAAAGGTGGTCCCTCGTGAGTGCTGAAACATACCACCAGTAGAAAATACCCTTAAAAGCCAACAGTATCAACAATGTAAACTTTTTGTGTCAATTTTTTTTTCTCCTGCTGTCATTTGAAGAAATACAAGAAAGCACAGAATATGGACAGCATTTTTAACCATGATTCCATTAGGCTGAGGCTGTGAAATTTTGGGAAATGTGGTGGGGTTTTTTTCCCTGTTGTTACCTTAACTGTGAACTTCCAAAAAACATAAATTCATCATTTCTCACAGTTTGGCACATCTGGCAAGACTTACTTGGGCGGACAAGTGGAGGGGTTGGGGAGTTGGGTGTCTAGGTAGTGATGCTCTACAGAAAGCCTTGTCTTGCTCCAGCCATCACTGCATTTGGCTGAAGCTATTCCTGCAGCCACCCTTTGTATAAACATTCAACCTTCAAGTTTTTCACAAAAGGATCTGCCACCACCCAGTGTTTTCTCAAAAACAGTTGATGGGATGGGGTTAAAAAAAAAATGAAGTGGGGAAGGATGAGTCATTTTCCTGGTAACAGAATTAAGACAAAGAATTTTTCATGCATTCAAATCAACCTGTTTTCCAGAAAAGAAAATGTAGACAAGGTAAGTGTGCATCTTGGCCAAGTTCACATGCAGTAGTATTTTGTTTCTTTGTACAGAATGCTTGAGAAACTGACTCAAAGGGAACAAAGTAGTACATAAAGATGAAAAACAGTTGGAACCACTGGGTATGATTCAGTATGAATCAGTGAATCAGCAGGCTTGAGTACTTGGAATAATTTCTAGTGTGATACAGCAGACCTTAAGTCACTGGACCAAAAAACTTTAATGTGAATAAACTCTACGAATTTCTGTAGTTTGAAGTTCCTGTGATTTACTGTTCAAAAATATGAAATACCCAAGAGAAAGAATTTCATCATGGGGCACAGGGATTAGTCTTGGCCACAAAAATTTAATCCGTTTTGTCTACTTTCATTGTTAGAAAACGACAGGGGGAATCCTGGCTGCTTCCAGCAGCCTAGGCTAGAAAGAAGGTATTTCAGGTGAGTTACAAGGGCTTGTCCCAAACAAACCTAATAAAATTAAATTTTTTCCAGATGGTAATTCAGCATTTCACCAGAAGTCATTCGCAAGATAATTGCCTTCGAAAGTCTTTTAAATTTGAAACATTCTGCTAAATTCAGTTTTTTGGGGTGGCCCTTTGGATGACAGGTTAGAAATGAAAACTTTAATAATTGTGACGAAGTATTTTATTTAGACTCTTTAACATGTTTATCAACTTCTGTACTAGCATTCTACTAAAAGAGAACACAATTACCAGAAAACAACAAGGAACCAAGCTGTTTCAGTTTCTGAAATTTAGTCTGTGAAAAAAACCCACTACTTTTGCTCTTTTGTTGATGTACAGCTGAAACCTGGGAGGTTACTTAATGGTCAGCTATGTTAAGATCTGCAGATCTGAGTCACTAGAATGTTGAAGAGTTCCTGAAAGATCTTGCTACATTGTATGCCTTCAAAGGGTGGCCAGGAATGATGCAATGTCTTCAACAGATCACACAGCAGCAAGGTCATTAAATCAGCGTGGCAAGTTTCACAGCAGTTTGAGCTGGTAGCAGTGCATCTTGAAATACTATATTAATACTTTTAGTCCATTTATTGAATCCAGTGAGGATGAATTACTTAAGTCATACCACTAACTTACTACAAATGGGAGTTCCCAAGAATTGTCTTCTCTCTCAGGCTTGTTAGTTTGTACTTAAAGGCTAAATTACAAACAAAATGTGCTGCTAACTGCCAAATAAGTAATGGACTCTACTATTCTGAAGGCTGGCCCTAAAGATGACACCATCTCATTAAGGAGGGCTTTTAATCAGAGTACTGACAGCAAGGGGTTTTTTGCTACAAGTTTGCTACAACATATTCTTTAGTTTCTATTGGTACACAAAATAACGTACCAGTTATCCATTCAATCCGTTTGCCAGATGCAAACTTACAAAAGAAGATTGCACTTTTTATTTTACTGGATGGGTTGTGGAGGTTTGTTTGTTTGTTTATTTTGGAGTTTTGTGTGTTTGATCGGGTTTTTTTAATACAGCTTTCCTAAGTGGATTAATAAACAGCATACTTTATTCACCAGTGTTAAGTATGGTTAGAGAAATGACCTATTGAGTGACATGGCCCTCTCATGGACAAACACACATGGTAGTTCACAGTGGAATAATTTATATAATTAACAATCAGACGAGTACAATCTAACTGGGAAAGGGGTAGGGTGGGAGCAGCAAGGCACCTGTTTCCATGGTAATTGAAGTGCTTGTAATCAAGCCATTGGGTAGGTAAATCCCTGCTCTGTCCACCACTGGTATTAGCTGTGTATTTGAGTCGGCTCTCTTTGGTTTGTGAAAGCAGAAGTCAAAATGGTCAGCTGTCATGTAGTCCAACCTCCTGTGTAACCTCTATGGACAACAACATTCCTTGGTGTCTAAGTAAAACTTTCTTAAATTATGAAAAAAAATAATCCATTCTTGACTTTGTTTTGATAGGTTTAGGCTTTTAAATAATAATAATAAAAGCACCTTGTTGTTAATTGTTTTAAGCAGATGCAGTTTATCTTCTGCTTGTTAGGAGAGCAGGAAATCTCTCTTAAAAGCCTGGGAAAGCTGACCTGGCAATATGCCCTAATGTTCAAGTAATAAGGGGATCTGGGGAGAAAATTCCAGGAAGAAATATCAAAAATACTTCTTATGGGGAAACTGATTGTCTCAATGACTAAATACTGCTATGCTTGTCCGGCTTGTGCTGAGTTCAAACCTCAGGTGTCACATGTCTGTGATACTTTCCCCTTCAAATATCTTTTGTGTGAAATATCCAGTGTTCATGGTCTTGTAAAAGGCAATTTTGTTCTTTTAAACATTTTGAGGTCCTACTATTCTCCTTGGAGGTCTATGAGATAATTAAAAAGTAAATAAATAAATAAAAAAGCCATAAATCAATAACACCTAAGCAACATTCAGAGAAGCCCCATTAGTATTTCAGTTTCTTGCTTTGTTTCTTTCTTTCATCATAGAATCACAGCATGACAGAATATGCTGAGTTGGAAGCGACACACAAGGACCATCAAGTTCAACTCTTAGCCCTGCACAGGACCATCACCAACAATCACACCATGTGCCTGAGAGAATCATCCAAACGCTGCTTGAATTTCTTTAGGTTTGGCCCTGTGACCACTTCCCTGGGGAGCCTGTTCCAGCACCCAATCCCTCTCTGGGTGAAGACCCTTTTTCTAATATCCAACATAAATCTCTTCTGACATAACTTCAGGCCATTCCCTCAGGTTCTGTCGCTGGTCACCACAGAGAAGGGATCAGTGTCTGCCCTTCATCTTCCCCTCACAAAGAAGTTGTAATTGCAATGAGGTCTCCTCTCCTCAGTCTCCTCTTCTCCAGGCTGAACACACCAAGTGACCACTCCTCATATGGCTTCACCTCAAGGCCCTCCACTATCCTTGCTGCCCTCCTTTGGACACTCTCTAAGACCTTAATATCTTTTTTATATTGTGGTGCCCCAAACTGCACACAACGTTCAAGCTGAGGCCACCCCAGTGCAGAGCAGAGCAGAGCAGGACAATCTGCTCTCTTGACCAGCTGATGATGCTTTGCCTGATGCCCCCCAGGACACAGTTGGCCCTCCTGGCTGCCAGGGCACTGCTGACTCAGATTCAACTTGCCATTGACCAGGATCCCCAGGTCCCTTTCCACAGTAGTACTGCTTTCCAGCATCACATTCTCCAGGCTGTACCAACATCCAGGGTTGCCCCATCCCAGATGCAGAATCCAGCACTTCCCCTTGTTGAACTTCATATGGTTGGTGATTGCCCATCTCTATAACTTGTTGAGGTCTCTCAGCCTTTGAGAGAGTCAACAGCTCCTGCAGTTTGGTGTTATCTGCAAACATGCTTAGTATCCCTTCCAGTCCTGCATCCAAGTAATTTATGAAGATGTTGAAGAGCACAGGACCCAAGATGGAACCCTGTGGAACTCCACTAGTGAGAGGTCACCAGTCTGATGTCACCCCATTCACTATAACCCTTTGTGCCTGACCTGTGAGCCGATCGCTCACCCCCCAAGGCTGTGTTTATCCAGCTGTGTGCAGGATATTTTGTCCAGAAGGATCCTGTGTGAGACAGTATCGAAAACTTTCCTCAAGTCCCAAAAGATTATAATAACTGTCTTTTCTTGATCAGCTAGGTGGCTTACCTTGTCATAAAAGGAAATAAGATTTGATAAACATGACTTTCCCCTCCTGAAGTGGTGCTGGATGTGACCAATGACTGTATTGTCTTTTGGGTGTTTTTCAATAGCCCCCAGAATAATCTTGTCCATAACTTTACCAGGTACTGATGTGAGACTGACAGGCCCGTAGTTTTCAGGGTCCTCCTTGTTGCCCTTTTTTAAAACTGAGACAATGTTCACCAGCCTCCAGTCAGCTGGCACCTTTCTGGATTCCCAAGACAACTCAAAACTTATTGCAAGAGGCTTTGCAACGACATCAGCCTCCTCTTTGAGGATTTTTGGATTCATTGTACCCCATTACTTTTCTACAGAGGATATTGTCTCCTGGCTGCTACCAATGTTGTAGTGTCTTCGCAACTTTTCCCTTTTCTTCCCATGTGTTGTACTACTAAAAGTCATAGGAAGATTTTTGCCAATTATGTCCAGATTGATATAAGTTCAAGTTCTGCTTCTCAAGTTGCAAGCTTCAACAGGGTCTTTTCTGTGTCAGTCTCATAGCTTTTATTCAGAACATCCTCACCTTCTGAATCTGAGCGGAAGGATTTGTCCTCATTATACTGTAAGAACAGATTGAGAGTGATCACAGTTTCCCCTTTCAGTTCCTTTCTTTAAAATTGAAGAACTATTTTCTGCTTAACACCCCATGAAAGCCCTACTGGAACTTTATTTCTTGATGTTTATACTTTCCAAAAATATAACTTTTACTCATCAGCCTCCTCCTAAACTTCCTGTAAGAAGGTTGAAGTTTGTTAGGTTGAAGGTAAAGCAAGATGCTTCCTATAAAGGAAATGTTACTGTTCCTTTATGTAAACTCTAAAACTTGTCCTGCTGAGGACTGAGCTGCTTTCCATCGAATCAATAAACTGAGAAATTGCCAGAAAAATAGTTACTGTTGAATAGATATGTTCATGAGAGTGAGAGTTTACACGAGCAGAGAATGGGAGCTCATAGCATGGACAGCCATCAGAAAGTCCTGTTGGTGAAGTTTCAAGGGCAAAGAGTCTGGCCAGTACTATCACCCTGTGGACTAAACCTTTAACCTCTGATGTCAACTTGTTCTCACTTACTGTAGGAAGTCCTAGTGCCAATGTCTGAAACCTTTATACAGTAGCTCAAAAATGTAGCTCTCCTCTGCAGTAGGAGAAGAAACAGGCTTGGATAAAAAACACAATCTTCTGCTACCAGGATTTCCAGTTTATCTGCTGTAGAATGACTTTTTTCTTAAAAATGTTCTGTATGGGTGAACACGCACGAGCTGCTTTCAATTCCTTGCCCTTTCTGAACTCTCTTGGGTTTGTATAATTGACCTTCCTCTTTCCATCTTTGTGGTCACATCATTCTGTAGTCATAAGCAGCCTCCACAACTGTGTCAACCATCACATTTCTGACAGGGCTTTCATTATGGAATGAGGACATACTTCCCCCTAGGCGTATCAGCATGCAAATCATTCCCTCTCCTGTGACCTTGTCAAATATTCTCATTCAGCCTTTATTTTTCTGACATCTCTAAGCAGTAATAACTAATTGACTCCAAAGACTTGACACCAGACAAAAATAAACCATATCATATCTATGCTTTGGTGATGGGAGCGCAGGACACACTTTGATCTCTGTTACATATGTGTCAGTAATGCTGGTCCTTGTTTACAGTGAATGATTGTCCTGGTATGCTTGTGAGCAGAGAACCTGCCAGTGGGGACTGAAATGTCAAGGAAGTGCCATTTGACAAGAGATGTGCCTGACACGTCTTGTCAAATGCCATGCCAAGTGCATGGCTTGGGTTTTTCTAAAATCTGAGTTAGATGAAAGATTTGTTCAAGTTGGTGTCTGCTTGTTAGTGGGTGAATGGGACTGAATGTCCTGTAGCTGCAGTTTTACTTTGGTTGCCAGATGACAGTGACAGCCTTTTCTGCAGGAGCAGAGGACAGTGTGGCAGCCAGCAGGGTTTTGTTTCTTCAGCCCCTTCAGGAGTGGGCCTCCAAGAAGACTTCTAGAAATAAAAGTGTGGTTAACGAAAGTGTGGTAAACAAAGCCATGTTATGGAGATTGTAGTGACACAATAGGGAGCATGGGCTTTGTATTTAAGGCAGCTAATATTGAAGAAGAGGAGTGAGACATCACTCAGATCTGACCTAGTAGTTATTTTATTGCATTCTAATCAGTAAATTAGGTATGCAAAGTATTTAATAGGTACAGATGTATTGACGGTCAATATTAAATACTGCATTTAAGGTCTGGGATACAAATATTATTGTGCATGCTTACTATACTTATCTTAAATGTTATATGCATGCACAGAAATGTCACTTACCAACCCATCAATGTCTGATATCCTGTTGGGATCCCTCAAACTTGGAGCATAACCGTGAGAAGGGTCCCTTCTCAGGAGAAAATCACCGCCACGCAGACAGCTGCTGTGGAGGTAGAGCTCAACAGTCCCTGATAGGTGCAGGTATTTATAGTGTAAAATGCTTGATTTGTAGTCAAATTTTCTACGATGATAATGCAGTTTTGTCCACTTATCAACCTAATCTCCAGCCAAACCATTTACCTGTATATTGTTTGGTGCTGCACTGTTGCTGACAGCCTCACACAGTAGGATTGACTTTGATCTGGCCTACGTGTTGAACATCTGCCTGGACCAAAGTTCAGTTCGTTTGAACAGGAGGAGGCCATCCATTACAGCTAATGAAGAAGATTGTGGAGTTACTGAAGCCAATTCACCCTTTTCATGATACTTCTTGAAACTTCTTGCTGGTTCTCACAGTTCAAGAATAGTCTTCAGACGTGGTAGCAAGTTCAGAGCACAGAAATGCAGTTTACTTCACAGCACATGTGAGTACATTGCAAGGCTTTACAAAACAGGAGGTTTTGAAGGCAAAAACATCAGTCTTTAAATACAATTAGTCACATTAATGTAGCTTCCTTCCATAAAGCCAGAGGTACAGATTTCTTTTGGCCGTAAATTGCTGGAAACTCAAAAGACACATAGAGGAGAGATGTGCGTCTTCTTGTTCTTTTTTCTTCAAGCACTTGCTCCTAGCCACTCTATTGTCAGATCTGTCCCTAGTCTCATAATGAAGAAGTTCCCCAAAGCCTAGTTCTCTAAACACAAGTAATTGGAGATGATGTACTAGCAAACTGATAAATACTGGAAAATGAAAAATGTGCCCTTGAGGTTTTTCGTTTGTGCCTTCTGCAGCTGAGAGCTCTGACCACTAGAGAGCCTGTCCTGCAGTTCTCCTCTCTATGCATTTAGTTTTCCAGAAGTAAATCCTCATCTCTTCCCCGACAGATTAAATGATGTGTTCTTTTAATCAGTTAAAGTTTTTAGGATATTGCCTCTTCTGACTGCTCGTTCCCACAGGGATCTGGTAGGAATTAGGTTCCTAGATGCTGTTTGAGGATCTGGACTGAAGACAGTAACAGATGCATTATTCTGTTCAGCCTCAGCAGTCCCCAAAAGCCTGGTTCAGTATTTGCTGACCCCTGCAAGAAATCTTTTTGTTGAGCTCTGTGGGCGCCTTGTCAGGTTCTGTGTTCGTGGATACACTGGTATACAATAACAATGGTTTCTAATCTTGGAAGTTTATTGTGTATAAGATTTTTCTTCCTTTCATTGCTTCACAATTCTCACTCATAATTTTCTCCTCAGTGGTGTATGTAAGTATTTAACAGGTGAAGGATTTTGGCTTTCTTTGTCTAGTAATGTCACTCTCTCATGTTACCAGAGAACATTGCAAAAATAGAGCAAAATGAGGGTATACAGCAAAAGTAAATATCCCTCCTATGTAAAAAGGGTAGAACAAGTAAATCATTACCACATTGTTTGAACCAGTTAAGTCAGTAGCACCTACATGCAGTTAATTAGGATCAAAAAGGAGTGTTTCGGCCTTGACTCGTGTTTTTGATAAGAAGATTGATGTGTTCTCAAAGCAAACACCACTTTGAATGGTCTGTGTGGTGGCGTGTGTTTTTCTCCTGTGGCTGAACAGAGACACCACATGATATGAGGTGAATGTATGGGATCAAGGCACGAGTTTAGGATGATCCTGGGAATTGCAGTTAACTAAAAGACAAACACAGGGTGCTGTTTACAAAGGAACCCTAATAAAAAGGGAACATCAGGAAGATCGGCGGACAAGTCCCAAAACCGAACTCTGTGTGTGCAGCCTCATTTTCTCTTCAGCACCCATACAAAGAAATGAAGCAAAGCTTTTAAGTGTGTAGCTACAGAGAGCGTTAAATACTTGTTATAATTGCCTCAATTAAAGGTAGATCATAAAATATTACTTTTGAAAATCAATCAGGCAGTCTTTTCCCACCTTTTAGACAGTTTAATGTAGTTTAGAAAAAAATCTGTGCTTTTTCGTTGCTCTGTTGCATGAGTTTATCTTCAATAACACATCCAGTTGCTGGAAAAGTTATTGTTTTTCCTCATACTAGAGATTACTAATGTAATCTGAGAGATCAGAGGGATCAGATGAACACATTAAATAAAAATCTCCTTCTCATTATGATATCCTACTAAGTAGAAAACAGATGACTGAGAGAAAGCATCAGGGAAATTAAAAATCACTTAAAAGCACATTTTTCTTAACTAGGAGAGTTTCCTCAAATTCCTTGGAGATACTGGCTGCTCTCTCTGGCTTTCATTCAGAACAGCATTCCTGCTCAAGTGCATAAGGACACACTTATCTCCTCTTGAATCTGGTGGTGCTGGAGTCTGTGGAAGTCTCCATCTGCACTTGCAGTGGAGGATACTGCACAGGGCTACACGAAACTGAGCTGTCTGCTGGGTCTCTGCACGTTTTGTTGAGCGTGGGAAAGAAGCTTAGTGCATGTAGACCCACAGAACTTGCTGCCCACATTACTTATCTCTCACTGCAACATGCCTGTGTCTTACTAAATTGCATTCTCGGGTGAAGATGTAAAGCTGGAACCATCCAACTTTGATCAAAATGATCAAAAGATTTATCTGAAGGATGACCTTGGTTAGGAATACTGTTTCCTTATTCAAACAGCCTGTTGTTTTTTTTGATGGCAAATAAATAAATTCCAGAGGAGGTGCTATGACAGCGATTTTCCTTCCAGCGCATTTGTCCTTTTTAAACCTCCTCAGCCACATTCTGGTTCACACTAGGTTCATATGTCATCAGTGTAGTTTGAATACAGTTGACAGGACGACATCGCACATCATCGGCACCTCTTGGAGCAATGCTCTCACTGACAGGCTTAAATCAACATTCACAGCAGTCCACTTCATAGGGAATACCAGTTATATAAATATTGCTGTACAAATCATTGATTTCTTTGATGTACCTGGTGAGCTAAAATATAAAGTGGAAAGATGTCTGTGTTTCGGTTACACTCCTAACTGATACTAGCTGGGATACTTGTAGATCTAAACAAACAGGTTTGGGTAGAACAGGCTATAACGTTTTGGATAGCTGTCGGTTTTTTATGTAAGGAATAGGTGGGGCTCATAAAACTGCTCCTCTGGGTTTTGTACTCCTAACCCAGGTCTTAAAAAGCTTCAGCCTGTCTCTACAGATATCTAGGTGTTCTGTTTTAAATCTCCAGATTTGTTTTAAATGTAGCATACACTAAAATACAACTCTCTGGAAAGAAAAATATTTCCAAAATGAAAGGGTATAGTTATGGAGCACCAAGCCTTCAAAATTTAATTTGTTTTTGTGCTTCTACTTTACCACTTTCCTCCAGCCTCCCACTTAATAGCATAAACCCTTCAGTCACACCTGTGTGAAGTATAAATAAGACATTTGTTACATATCCTTTGCAAGGTCATCTTGGCATAATGGAGCATTTCACACAACATACTTTCCACCTTTCTTCACTTAGCTGAACTTACTGACTACTTGTGAGCAGTGGGCAGGATTTTTAGGAAATCTTTAATTGCTTGCTTGAAACTTTTATCGTATTGTTAGGATCAAACACAAGATCAAAACTTTTAAAATCCTATGTTAAGAATAAGAGTGTTCTGGATGCTTTTATAAAGCACAGCCAATTTTTTTACTAAGCTTGTATTTCTTAGCAAGTCTTACACCTGCTGTCTTGCTACAGATAGATCTGTTGTACTATTCATTGAGTAACAGTGTCCCTTACAAACTTCAGTTGCTGTTGCCAGTTTCAAGGCAAAACAATACTACACTTGAGTAAAAGAGGTAGCATTTTATTTTGTGTATTCTGGGAGGAGAAAGAAATTATTGCAAACCGAAGCAGACATCAGGTCCTCAAAAACACCACCACGAAAGAAACAGTAAAAGTTCTTAAAAAATAAAAAGCTAGTGCAATAAAAAAACAGCAAAGGCTTAATAAAAAATAAGAATGATAATGATTTTTTTAAAGTCAGCAACTCCATTTCTGTGTTCCACTGTGGGGAGTAAGACTAACACTGGGACAGAAGTTACAGTAGCTGCAGGAATCACTTTTGCAATTTCTTTACCTCCACTTCTTCAAGGTATTAGTAGGGAAGGTTGTTAGTCAAAAGATTACCAAGGTTAAATAGTAAAATTATTTTAAATGCAGAAGATGTTTGAAAAATTATAAAGTGAAAACTTGCAAAGGGAGTTCACTTTATCATTTTATATGATATATTTTCACTACAAATTCTAAGAGTAATATTTTCAGGTGATGCATCCTCTCCATCATGCAGTAAGAGTAGATTTCCAAGCAGGATACTCCTGAAATAGATCAATCACAGTGTCAGCTGGTAAGGAACTTGAACAGCACAGCTTCTCCTCCAATGTACAGCACAGCAGTACTCAGACATGAACGACAAACTGTGCTCAAGAACCATGGTCAATAACCAGAGAGCAAACAGTGGAGGGCATATGGTGCTCTATGCTAGTCTGACGTGTTCAGAAATTAGAATTTTTTCAAACCAGATAAAGGTCTAACCATAGTCCTATTCTGCATTTGGAGGAAAAGAAAGGAAATAATGTTCATTTACATAATGACTTTTTATTTAAAACAAGAACTGTGTGGAATGCTAAACTACAGCTACTGCAGAGTTTTCTCTCTCTCATAAAAAAAAAAAAAAAAAAANTTTCGTCCTCAAAAAAAAAAAAAAAAAAAAAAAAAAAAGGATGTTCCCCTGGATTTTCAGTAAATCTGAGAACAGCATGGAATTTCCAAAGAAGATAAATGAAGAAAGTGTTGCACCAAACTCTAGGACAGGGTAACAGGCTAGCCAGGATAATCAGAACCTACATGATAACAAGTAGATTAATGGAGCCTCAGACAACAAAGAAGAATGAAGTCATTTAATGAGTCAACACAGGTTTGTGGAGAATAGATACTACAAAACAAATGTCATTTCTTCTGCTTTAATGGCAGCCTTGGTCAATAACAAAGATGCAACACTGCACTTCTGAGAAGTATCTGATACAATAGCCTGCAACATTTACTTATGCTTGCAGTTTTCTAGTTTCTTAGTACAGGTGGATCAAGAATTGTATTATAATTGACCTTAACACTTGACTGTAACTCAGTGAGGAGTCAAAATAGCATTTTGTAATTTAACCCTGTGGTATATTAATATTCTATCAGGGAAGAAAAAATATTGCTACTGTTACTACTGAAAAGAGTGGCTGTTGATGTCAAGACTGGGACATGGGTAAGAAGATGGATGGTGGAGGATGTTGGGGACTGACTTATAACAGATTGCAAATGAATACCATGTGTTTTTACATGCCTGACTTCAAAATGTTTCCTATGAGGAAAAAAAGAATCGTATCTCTGAAAAGTCATATCTGTAAAAATAAGGATTCTCTCTCATGCAATAGCAGCATGAAAAGAAAAAAGTTGAGTATCATAGGGGGCAGCCTCCTAGTTGTGAGTTGCCAGCACAACTCTGAATCCCAAATGATTCATGCTATTTTCAAGTTTGTTAATAGAACTGGGGAAATTCATACCACCTCTGTCCTTTAGAACTTGTTGTGAGCGTGATTGGAATGCTTGACAGACTTTGATGCCAACAGCTTCTTAAACTGAGGAGAGCTTAGAACTATATCCTGGAAAAGCTACTGAAACTACTAAAGAAAATGTCTCCTGGTGAAGAGAAGAGGAAAAAAAAAAGAGAAGGAATTAAAAAAAAAGTTAGGGTATAACCTATGGACAGTACCTACCAAACTAGAAAGACCACAAAAAAATTTTATCTGCATCTCATAAATATTTTCAGGTATCTTTGGTATTTGCTTGAGCTTTTGAGGTTTCAGATCGGCAATATCCTCAAAATGAGTTGTCTCTTAAGATACAGATGTCTGGCAGTCAGTGGGTATTTCTTCCAGGCAAGACAGGATAACTGATCAATTCTCAGGAAAAACCTGAGGGAAAAATGTGAAACTTAACTTCTATAACATTCTTAAAACTTTGATAATTATAGATCACATAAAAATGTAGCAGAATAACTTCTGTCAAACACACTTTCCACTGAAATAATTCTTGTGTAACAGAGAGTTTTGGCTTGGGTTTACTTTAGCCAATGGATGTCACTGTTGTTCCACTGGATGTCAGATATGGAACGTATCTGCCGGTACTGAAAAATGCCACCTGTGCTGAAATAAGAGAGAGATGAGTACAAGCTGCTGGTAGGACATTCTGCTGGAAGAGATGAGGATGTAGTTTAAGGTATAGCTTAGGAAAACCTACCCTATCACCATAAAATTGATACCATTTCCTCAGGAAAGCTCTTGTACTACTGTTCAAATGTTGACTGCACACAGCAGTTGCAGTCTGATGTGTGACTGTGTGACAGGTGTAGGAGGACTGGATTGGCAGGGGAGGAAAGAAAGCTTTGCATTACATCTTGGGAAAGTTTTTCTTTGCTCTGAAGTGAGAGAATGTTGGTAGGCTTACACTGACAGGTTCACAGGAAAGAAAAGAATGATAACCAAAAGAATGCTGATAAACTTATTCCTATCAAACTAGCATAATAGGGTGGTCAAGATAATGATGTTAGTAACTAATCGTAGAATGGAAAGGATCAGCTAATACTGGGTGACAGCCTTGAAAGTAGTCAGTGTAAGGACAAAACCCAGAAGGAAGTTGACTTTCTTGTTTCGTGAGGAGCATAAACTTCTTTTATGTTTGAATCTCATAGGGAGAGAAATCTGAAAACAGAAAAAATTTTAGGAAGAGGAACAGAAAAAGATGTAGCTATAGGAGCTGAGAAGAGTTAAAATCAGAGCAAGTGCAAATCACTCCACCTCTTATCATCAGTTATATCCTTACCAATAAATTACAGTGGGATAGGACTCCATCTTAGGTATAAGAGTATGAGGACATGGAGACCCTGTTCACCTACGTTGTAACAGGAAATCTCAGTGTCCTTGTCTGAACTGCCTGTCAGCACAAGAGGAAGACTTCTCCCATTCCCTGAAGTGCTGGGACAACACTGGCTGGCATAGGCCAAAACTATGTCAAGAGAGGTGCTAACAATTACAGTAGTTACATGTTGGGACCTGAGTTTTAAACCCTGCCCGGGTTTGGCTTCTTAGGATAAACTGATGTGTTAAGGTAGATGAGGGAAAGGCCTCCTGATCCCTGAGGTCAATGGCCGACTGAAGAGTCATGACAACCCTGTCCCAGTGCACACTTTGGTCAAGTCCAAAGTAAGACTTGAACTTGCACTTGAACAAACTGCTGTGAACATCCTTGAGCAGTCTGCTCTTCAAATGCAGAGAAAAATCCCAGGAAAGTTAAGCACCTGGCTAGTACTGGAAAAATATTCTAGAAAAATTTCTGGAGGAAAGGTATGGGGTTACCAATAAAACCTGAAAGGAACTAGGTTAATGACTGCACAACATGGTGTTTCTCCCAAGATTTCCAAAGAGGATGATGTTTCCTAGATCTTGGCTGGACTTTGAATGGTGTACCACAGAGTGCCGTGTTTACTCACTCATCCAGGTATGGGGAAACTTCCTTGGACCATCTCTCTCCTTCCCCTTACTGGTGACAAGCTCTCTACAAGACCTTGTCAGTTAGTTCCTCTGCAGCACCGCGGTGGCCGTGTCCATAGGGTCTTGCAATGTGAAGTGCTAGATGGGCTGCATGAGCAGAGACAGTAACATCATCCCTGTCTGGCAGCGTAGCAGATCTGCTCACCACGGAGTCAGTGGTGGTGTATTCTGTTTCCAGGTATGTCTCTCAGGTTTAGGTTTGACAAAGATTTTTGAAGATTACTGGTTTGCTACTGTGCTTTGGGACATACAGGCTGTCTTGATGGAGAGACTCAAGTGTGCACATGCATATATGAGCTTCAGGGAAAGAGAAGTTTCAGAAATTAAAGGCTGTCTGATCTGATTTCTGGAAGCAGTCCCTTTGGTGTGCTGGATGGAAGACTGTGAGGAGGTGGGAGAGTTACAGGGTTTTTCTTGTTCACTGATGATTAAAGTGTGGTTTTTATTTCCTATCTGAGCACCTGAATTAGCAGAGCACCGTATCGTGCTGTCATGTGGAAGGAAGCCAGCACTAAATCTGAGTGAGGGAAGCAACCAAATTACCACTGTGTCTTACTGAGGCCCCATTTTCCCCAGAGACCCACTGCCAAGTGCTGTTTTGACCAGACCTGCTAAGCTGAGGTAAAGTCTAATGTCTGCGCTGTGACTTGAAGTGGTTATGTGCTATGCTGAGAAGTCATAAACAGCTCTTATGTAAATGGCTTATGAGGGAGTAAGGAACCTTTAGCCATGCTAGAAGCAGATCTGAGCTGATAACTTCATACCACACTGTTCTCACAGATTATTTTGTTTCATAGAACAACAACAAAACAAGCTTTCCCTCCCTTCCCCCAGCTGGGCACAGGGGTGGGAGGTTGTGGCCTCCAGGAACAAGGGAGATATTCACATGCAGCTGAAGGATTGAATTCAACAGGCTGAACAGGGAGGTCTGGACAAAGACCTGGTGTCACAAAGCAAAGTCATGCAATTCCTAGTTTCGATCCTGCATTTGATGTAGGTGTGATGGTGGCTAAAACTGTCTCATCATATTCGAGAGACTTAAGTCAATTACTAGAAGTTTCTAACGATTATTAGTAATCCCTAACTGATAGCAAAAGCAGAAAGATGTCTTATTAAAAAAGAAAAAAAAAGAAAAGGACAAATAAAGCAATTACTTTCTTGTTTAACTTGTACTGTATGCAGTTTTCTAAGGGAAGAAAAAGGAGTCTGCCCTTGCCCAACGCTTGGGCAGTTAAAAGATCAAGGTAGAATTGAAGGCTGATACAGCAAAGATACTTGAAACTGCCAGTCTTCCCAAAAATTATTTTAGAAATCTTACTTTTTGCTTTTCAAATTTAATGTCAAACATGACTTATTTGCGTGAATTGCATTCCTTTACTTAAAATACAAGACTGAGTTTTCGTGGAGACATAGCTGAGAGAACTAAAACAGCTTTTAAAAGCTAATTTTAGAAAAACTTTAATTGTTTATGTGTGAAAAGTCCTTTGGAAAATTGTTCAGTGAGGTAAGAAACTCAATGACTTACCATCCAGGAGCCACAACTTGGAAAGACTTAATATGGGCTAGTTTCTTTTTGTAAATTTGAAATTACCTGTTATGGTTCTACACTGGTTTCTTTTCTGCAGTCACAAAAGCTTACATTTTGTTAGGAGATTCAGAATGATTTCAAAATTCTAATTTGTTACCAGGTATAGTAGCAGCAATGAGTCAAAAACTCCTCAAATGCAGTAGTTACTCTAGATTTTCTCCCTCCCCTCCTCCATCTTTTTGTTCAAAAGCAAAGACACACCTTGTAATTGATCCAGAAGGAGGAGTGTTGTAAAAAACTGGAGCAGCAAAATGTTCCTGTTCTACCGCAAAATACTATCCCAACTAGAGACCTGCAAATAGTTCTGCTGAAGACTGACAGAGAGAGAAAAATTAAAACTCTAAATCTGCTAATGGGTAAAGTTAAGCATGAACTCTTTGATAAACATTGCTACTAATGAAAATTTTATACAACTGATTCAGGCTCTAAGTTATTTCAGTGATCATTATTTTCAATATGCTTGTAGCCTCCTTGGTTTGTACCTACTAGTATTTTACTTCTTCTCTGTATTCTATTCCTAAAGTAATTTTATTTTTCTGTTTGCACACAAACAGAAACCTTTTCTTCTGCCAAATAATTTCTGTTGTCTCTTCTTTTTCCTCCCTTCAGTTTCCTACAAAATTGCGAACAACAATTAGTGCTGTTTTTTGAACAGAAAGATCAGAATCTCAACTGATCACTTGTTCTTAAAATGGTCTCTACAGACCAGCTAAGTCAGTACATTAGCTAATGTTGGCACTTTGGCCTGGCGAACCAATTCAGATGATCTCTGCACTGTCTGCACACACAGATACCCTAAAAAATCCCTCCAAAACCCCCAAGTGCATCAGCTGAGTTCGACTACAGCAACCAAATACATCTGCAAACTCAATTTATCTGACTCAGTTTAATTTAGTCAACAGCGTCTGGACTTCTAGAAAACGTTGTTTGCCCAGGGTAAAAATGAGATTCTAGTAAATAAAAAACTTTGAACCGTGGCAAATTCTGAGACAGGCTTAATGATGTGACTTGGTGTTCCATTGCAAAAGCTTGGACACCCGCTAACGAGCTATTGAAAACTCAGACAGAAGACCTTCATCCAAAAGTCTGGAACAATTTCTTCCTAAAAATACTGTTTCTAGATGAACACATTGAGCATGTCAGACATAGTCCAGAAATGGAAATGCATCTGCCTTCAAGTCAAACCATAAATCATGATGTCTTAAGGCCCAGACCCAAAAGTCTACAAGATATCTTGGCAACTTATTTTGAGTTCCCAGATACAGGCAGCTATGGATTTATCCAGAGCTTTAGCTGCCTGTCTCTCCATAGCAATAGCCATTGCAATGTGCAGCAGGATGCATCAGCACTCAGAGCTATGTACTAGTGGCATAGTGCCTCTTGCACATTTAGATTAGAGCTGTACCATCTGTCCCCTATTTGAAGATTAATATATCCAATATATTTTTGTAATACCAATTACTGTAGAAACTGAGAATGTAATAAATGCATAATGCTGATGCGACTTAGCAATTATTTCTTGCTCCTTTTGAGTATGGCGGCTTTTCATTTCTTCCCCCCACCGCCCGCCTCGCCGCCCTCCCCTGTC
This sequence comes from Oxyruncus cristatus, assembly GCA_013399855.1. Classification (NCBI taxonomy): domain Eukaryota; kingdom Metazoa; phylum Chordata; class Aves; order Passeriformes; family Cotingidae; genus Oxyruncus; species Oxyruncus cristatus. The sequence continues at coordinate 984,161 of VXAY01000098.1, forward strand.
TCCCTCCATCTTCTGTTAGCCTAGATAGTTCTTTTTCCATGTCTTTCATCACGTCACAGTGTCTGCCAGATTCACTGCTGAATACCTCTTAGTGGGAGATTTTCTGTTGACCAGGCCAAATGCAGAGATGATGCTTTCTCATGAGACCACTATTGCCCTTGACAGTTTTACTGTTCATGATAAGCAGAGCTGCCATTGGCAGCTTCTTGTCCCAAGTAGAGAGCTGGAGAGGACACACAAAAAAAGGACTTGATTCAACTCTTACACTTCCTGCACCTAAGGAGCCCACAGGGTGAACTTTGTTCTGTTAATCTTCAGCACATGGAAAGAGCTTAACTCTTTAGGATCCATTTGTTGAGTAAAGAGCTAAATGAGGTAGTGACAAAATGCTGAACTAGCTTGGTCCTTGTCTTCAGGGGAACTTGTGTCTTTGGTGTGCGGGAAACATGTTAACCACTTCACAGCCAGCACACCCTTTCTTCCAACAGCTGAGGAGCTGGAATGTCTCCCTGGAGCTGAAAGCTGCCTCTTTGTCTGCCTTTCCTACTGAGGAGCTATGAGCATTGGCCTGCTAGATATTCTTGCATTTTCTTACATGTTCTTGCTGAAGCACTAACCTTTCTTTGCATAGAATAATAATCATTATCCTAGATGACTGAGCCAATTAGGCTACAGCCTAATGTTTAGGGAAAAGGCTGGAGGACTTATTTACATTTAAATCTCCTGAAACCTCTCTGAGTTCTATAACCATGGCGCTGGTAGCCAAGTGTTGGGAGGCTGGGAGAAATATGCCAATTTTTAGGCAGTGCAAGTCCAGCGCAGCACCTTTCCTTCACTAAGCTGAAAATCTCCATAAGAAATTCTATAAATGCCTGGTCTATCTTACTGGTGGCTTCTGAGAGCTCTTTGTACCTGCTCAGTTAGGATTACCATACAGAACTAATAACATTTTTCACATCAATTGCATAGCCATTGTTACTTCTAGTACTAATAGGACTAGTTATTCAGCACACACTGTAGAGACTACCTTTTAGCTATTTTTAAAGCCTTTACATCAGATAAACAGCACATGACTTGTCTGTTGCACATTTGTCAGGTTAAGAGTACAGGCGCAAATAGTTTGGAAAGAGTCCCCTTCTCTGCCTACAGGTAGCTGAGAGGACCGGGTTAGATTAAGAACACCTCTTCAAGCATCTGCTGACTTCAGCTGAGGCTGCAAGTGCTCAGAGGCTGTTAGAGCCCTCCTCTGCTGCTATCAAACAATTATCACTAGAGTCAGACCTAATGTCAGGGAGCATGTGCTGCCAAGATAAATATCTGTTGTCCTCATTAATTTGCACTAGATTTCACAGGATGAACTGCTGCACAGCTGAACTGCAGAGACATTTTCAGAGTGATCTATACAAAATTTAACATTTTTTTATAAAAGCTTCCTTCTGCTATTCTTTACTGCCCTTCTCTTTCCTGTATTCTAGTCCGAGCCTCAATTCTTTCCCTTAGTTCCTCTCTGTTTGCAAACTTTAAACTTTTTTTATATTTTCACTGAGGTGAACTGAAGAATTATCAAAATATATGAAAGACTTTTTCTCTATTTCTTTCAACGGAGACTTTCATTCAAATCCCTTTTGTTTTGAATCACATTTTAGTCAAAATTAGTGTCAGTCTCTGGTCAGAATTTAAAAAGAAATTAAATGAGGAGCTTTGGGAGTATTTTGCAGCTGTTTTCCCACTTAATTGATTAGCTTTTCTTACATATTTGGTGACTAAAAATTTTTAAAGAACTAAAATTTATTTTGCTTTTTTGATTTTCTCAAATAATAACTTTCTTTTTGAAGTAGATATTTTATTTTCTTCAAATTCACAATGAATTATCTGTGTCCTCTGAAGTTTCATAACATAGAACCACCTCCTGGAGCTTTCCCTTTTTTCATGCATATTTTTTATCGATAAACTAAAGACATTTTAGGCTTTTCAGGGTTTTTTTTACTCACCTCTCCCATCCCCCATCCCCCAAGTTAGTATTGGGTATGGAATCCTTAAATTGATAAGTGACAACTTTTAACATGGAAGACTTATGTTCTAAACTTTGAAACCAGAGCATGGAGAGGTGGGGGATGTGTAACCTCTCTCACTTCCCATCAGGTTTTGTGGTGATTTCTCCCTGTTCAGTTGTACTCTCATTTGAGAGAGAAAATAGTAGCAACTGTAGAGACTAGGGATCAGAGATTACCTGGCATGAGCTCTTTGATTCACTTCCTCTTTCGTCAAAGGTCTTGCTTAAGTCAAAATATTCGGCACGTGTCCCCATGTTAAGGTCTTAGCCTGGGACAAGCAAGAGGTGAATTGTTATACTTTCAAGATGCACAAGATCAAAACCCATGATATACTCGAGAGACATGAACCTGTGTCTCCGAAACACATGGGTATGAATCACCTAACCACTAGGGCATTGTATACGCAAGGAGGGAATTCCTCCTCATCCTTCTGGTTTATGTTGTGTTGCATCAAACAAGTTTGCCAGATCAACTCTCCCAGAGCAAAATAAGCAGATTAATTCTTATTTTCTCTAATTGTATCAAAATTTGTGTCTAAGTTTAGAATTTACTCATACTTCATAGTATGTGCGCCAGAGAGCAGCAGGAAGTCAGGAAACGTGTCTCGTCAATGTGTCTTTTCGGCTGTTAAGGCTAATTACTTAATTAAATGTATTGGTAAGAGTGTAGCCAGCAGGTTGTGGGGTGATTATTCCCCTTTATTCAGCAGTCCCCAGTCCACATTTGGAGAACTATACACAGATTTAGGCCATGGGTACAAGAAAAGTAGTTAACTGTCTGGACAAAGTCTAGTAGATAGTCACTGGGGCTTCGAGCATGATGTACAAGAAGAAGCTCAGTGAGTAAGGTTTTCTTAGCCTGGAGAACAGAGGGCTAGATCAGAACAACTGGAGTTAACTGTGTTCCACTACCTGATAGAGTTAACAGAAAAGACGGAGCTAAAACCTCAAAGATGCACAGCTATCAGCCAAGAAGTAATAGTCACAGATTGAAGAGCATCCATGTGGATATAAGAAAAATTCTTCCCTTGCAGGTGTCTAAGCCCTCATCAGGTTCCCACAGAGGCTATGGAAAGTTCCCTTTTGGAGGTTTTTAAAATCAACAGTACTTAGAGCAATCTCATCTATCTTGGAAGCTGGGCCTAGTTTGAGGTGGGTGTTGGATGAGATGACCAGAAACCTCCATTTTTACCTGAAGTATTCCGGGATTTTTACCAAGGAAATTTATATCTGTGAATGTGTTTGTAAGCCTTCCAATATCACCAGGTCTGCTTTTGATTAAGAAGCTGTGAGGTCCTGGCAGCAGCCCCCAACCTCATATGGGTCCAACAAACTGGATTTACTGCTTAAACGTGGAACACTTTGTACAGCATCTCCACTCTTACTGCTCTTACGAGGCAGAGCCTGTCTTCTTGCACATAGGTGGTGGGTGCTGTACCCAGTGTAGAGTCATATTATGCACTAAATACCTGGCTGTCCAAGAGTTTTATGCAGCAACACTGCCTATGGCATAGATATCCCTGAAGATGGACCTCCCTACTGGTATTCCAAAGTGAGCCAGCCACAGACTAAAAGCCTTGTAGATAACATAATACTGAAGCAGTGCCTAAACAGGAGTTACTTAACATTTCTTGTTTGCAGCAGGCACAGTATTCCTGGAATTTGCCTTCTGTGCAATCTGTGGGAACTTTTGAGCTGTTGAAACTCGAGACATGGAGTACACCTTTGTAAATTTTGTTCTGTCCCTGTTATATGTCTAATGAAGGAAATCCAGTGGGTAGAAAATAGTATTAGGCCAAGTAATCTGAATTTTTCATAACAGAAGCAAATACTTCCACCCACTCATTCTCTCATACCCTAAGCTGTGAAATTTAAGTATAGAGTTTGGGTGTGAGGATGGAGTAAGTCATATACTCAGATGTTGATGGCTTGGAACCTAAAGTACACATTAAATTCCTTATGACTTCCATGAGAAAAAATTACTAAAAGCTATTGATTAATTCTTGATTTATTATATTACTTTGGTTCTAATTAAGTTTACATTGATAGTCTTATCCATCATGAGTTGATGAATTTAGATGAGGTATGATTGCCTGAGAAGCCTATACAACAGTAACCCATAAAATTCTTTATTCCAGGTTTTTGCAGTTTAATATTCCCAAGAAGCTATTTTGTGGTTTTATTTTTAAAATAAAACACATGCTTTTCTTCATTGCAATTTCACTCTTAACTACTCAGAATTAATGACTTGACACACCAAATCTTACACTTGTTGCTTTTCTTGTTTATTTGTTCCTTTTCAAATAGTTCATAAACTAAGTTTGGCATTATTTATTGGCCTAGGGCCATATGACTTTGGGCAAAGTTTTTAATGTATTGGTATCCAATAAACCCCCTATCATTAAAAATGCAAACACCAACATTTCTGCTATATTAACTCACATCCCATAATTGCTGAATCTGGATTTTTTTTCCTAGTTGAGCTCAGTTTATTGATCAGTGCTTCAGGACTTAAATAAATGCATCTATTGGAAAGAAGTGTCAGCTGAGAGCTTAAAGTGTCTATCTGTATAGATAGATAGTTGAGCACACAAATCATTGCATAGGCTGCTGCAATGACAGAAAAGATGTTTAAAACTGACCAGCTCTCTGTACTGTTTCAAATTTAAGGGTTCTTGTCTGTTTCCATTACTGCTCAACTTGGCATCTTGGCTGGAGTTTCCTCAGTGTTATTGGTGATCAACGCCTTTACATAGGACTGCGTTTTGCTGATGCTGCCAGCATTGACTATTATGGACATCTATCAAACCTCCTTGCTACAATACCTTTGTCTTAGCTTATTTGCAACTTGGCCAAATATCAACCTTTTAGGCTACAATTTACCGCACAATGATATGGGGCTCCCTTAATTTCTTTTTCCAAAAAGTTTCAGCCAAAACAGTTCAGCCATTTCCAAGAAAACGCTGGAGAAAATACATTGTGTTGCAATGTTAAAACAACTCTGGCAACCTTTTCTTCAAGTAACTGTGTATTGTCCATGCTTTGGAGCAAGGAGTTGAAAGCTGGTCAGAGCGCTGTGGCCTTTTGGTCAGGAAAGTGTGCCTTCCTGTCCCCATGAAAACTTGTGACATAATGTTTTGGAAACTCTGAATCTACATGTGCAGAAGTTTTATTTCTTGGCACTAGGCAGCTAAGATGAACTTAAATGACATGGTTTTGACTGCTCTGGGCATGCAATGTTTCACTAAACTACTCTGTATACCTGGAAAATACGTGGCCACAAAACAGCATTTCAACTGTACTGGGTTTTTTGTGTACAACATAAGCAAAAGGGGAGATAACTATTTCAGAGAGGAGGGAGACACAAATACTGAATAGAAATAGTTAAACCACGGTGGACAAAACCAAGATGGAAACAGGTTGAAGATAATAATCTGTAGAGGTGATTTGCAGAGGAGTAAGGATGTGCAAATGATAACTGCATGGTGAAGGCTAGGAGAGAATGCAAAGGAAGAACATACCAAAGACACTTCAAGAAATTTTTCTCTTCCAGGCTGAGAGCAAAAGGGATTCATTTAAAACATCTTGCACTCATGCTTTTGCCACTTTCAATATGAGTTTTAGTCTCAAATCTCATTTCTGATTCTGTGTACCATTTATGGGAACACTTTTTATTTTCACTGAAAGTTACAGAGCTCTGGTTTATTTGCTGTCCACTACTTAGAGTGGGTTCAGTATACGATGTAATCATGGAATGGTTGAGATTGGAAGGCAGCTCTAGAGTTCGTCTCAGCCAAGTGACCCTGCTCAAGGGTTGCCCAGGACCATATTGAGATGTTCCTTGAAGACCTACAAGGGTGGAAATTTAACCATCCCTCTAAGTAATCTAATCCCATGCACTGTCACCTTCACCAAAAAAAAAAAAAAAANAAAAAAAAAAAAAAAAATTGTTTCCTCATGTTCAGCAGGAACCTCCTGTATTTTAGTTTGTCCCTATTGTCTCTGTCCTTTCAGTGGGCACCACTGGAAAGACCCTGGTTCTTTTATGTTGCCTCCCTGCAGATACCTGTACAGCTTCATGTGGTGCCCCTTGAGGCTTTTCTTCTCCAGGCTAAATAATCTCAGCTCTTTCAACCATTCCTCCTATGGGAGATGTTCCAGTCCCTTTGTCGTGCTAGTGGTCTGAAATCCATGCTGACTACCCCAAATCACTTTGCTGTCCTCCATGTGCCTACAAGTGGCTCCTAGAATTAGTTCCTCTATCACTTTCCCAGGCATTGAGGTGAGACTGACTGGCCTCTTGTTTCCCGAGTTCTTCCTTCTGACCTTTTTGAGGATGTGAGTGGGACTTGCTTTCCTCTAGTCTTTAGATACCAAAAGCAGAGATCATTCAAAATAATGTGTTCTCACACTGACTTCAGTCAGCTCCCTCAGCACTCATGGGTTCATCCTATCAAGACGGACGGATTTATGTGTCCACTAAGGGGAAATCTTCCTTGTTTTAGACTTTACCTGGTTTCCAGGGCTTTAGTTTGCTGAAAGCTGGTCTTATTAGTAAAGACTGAGACGAAGAAGGCACACAGAATCTTAGCCTTTTCAATTTCTTATGTTAGCAGTGGACACTGCTCCATTCAGCTCCAGGCCCACAGTTTTCTTAGCCTTCCTTTTGCTACTTAAATAAATAAATAAACAAACCCTCCTTGTCTTTGACATCACCCACCAGATTCAACTCCAGGTGGGCTTTGGCTTCCTTAGCTGTATCTCTGCATGCCAGGACAGTGTCCCTGTATTCCTTCCAGGTTACCTGCGCCTGCTTCCACTTTATGTATGCTTAATTTTATCTTTTTTTTCCAGAAGTTCCTTGCTCATCCATTCAGGTCTCCTGGTTTTTTTGCTTGTCTTCACAGTCATTGGGATGGACTGTTCTTGAACTTGAAGAAAGTCTCCAGAGTCTGTACACTAGTGTACAGCCACTTGAGAGAGACATCCCAGCTGCTGATTTCCTTAAAAGGGTCCGAGGCCTCCCCATAATGGTGCCTTGCAGGAGCTTCCCTGCTTAAATGCGGAAGTGTGAGGTGACTCCACTTAAGCCCTGTTTTCGTCATGTGTTCCCTATCTCTTACACCATCCTAGGCTCCCTGATTGTAAACTCTGTTTATCACTGCCTCCCAGGGCTGCTGGTAGTTCTCTCCCCATCTTTTCTAGCTTTAAGTGCTTCTCACTGTCTCAGTAAAACAAATGTTTTGGTCATTTACGAGGGCATTTACTTACGTCACTTTAAATTTTGAGTGCTGAGCTCTGTGACCTTAATGGGTTTTGCTTGCTATATGAAATTAATTTTCAGAAGACTTAGAGATGGAAGGTTCTAAACACAATTAAGTAAAAAGGAAGAAGCATTAATGTTTGTTTACATGGCAGACATGGTGCCAGGAAGGGAGTAAAAAACTTTACACTGCAGTTCTGCTTGTGTGCAGATATATTAATATATTTCAGGGATTGTTGCCCAAAACCTCTTAAAATTGCATTTTTAAACTCACTATGTTCGTGTTGTTTGGGAGATCCTCAGGAAAGTTACTGTTTTGCTCAAGATATATCAGTGTCTCATCACCATGGTACTTCTGAACTGTTTCTACAGAGAACAAGGAGTAGGACTTCTGAAGTGCCTCTTAGACCTGGGAGAGGCTTTGAAATTCCTTCTACCCTTCCTCTTGCTGTCACTGATAACCCTGTTCAGTTGTATCTGCATCTACATTACTCACCTAAACAGTTGCTTGATTTAAATACCATTTGAACATCGGTAGTGAATATTCAGATGCAACTGTTCACTGTTCTTACACAAAATATCTGAAAATATAAGTAAGAAATGGAATCATGAAGTTCTTGATTGCAGATATGGCTCTTTTATACAGATTCTAATTTGGATGAGAAGCATTGGAAGAAGGTATGGAGTATTTTCTTGACTGGCCTAGAGAACATCACCTATAAACACAGCGTGAGTCAGCTGGGCTTAGTTTTACTTTGACAAATGGGAGGCTAGGGAGCAATCCTGTGGCAGTCAACTTTAGGAAGTGTTATAAAGATGATGTAGCTGGACTCTTCTGAGAAGGTGCAGGTGGAATAACAAGGGACAGTGACCACACATTGCTCCTTGGGAGGCTGGTTGTTTTAGGCAAAAGGGAGGTGGTGCAGCTCTGGAGCGAGTTGTGCACAGGGCCATGGAAATTTTACTCTTGCATCTGTCATGGCTTTGTGCAGCCAGTATCAAAAACCTCTAGTCTGGTGTTTTTCACAGACTGACTTTAAGTAGCTTGTGCTGGATGGCTTCCAGGAGTCCCTTCCAGCCAATGTTTCTATGATTCTGTGTGTATATCTGTGAGCTTCTGCTTTACATCCTCTTGATTTTTGACATGTCTAAGGCCAGAATGTCAAAGTTATTTAGATGCTTAACTTCTGTTGAACTCAATGGGTGGCATGGAGACTTGAATGTGGAAGGGGAGGTAGAAAAATAAATTTGCCAGGTATTATTTTCTCCATCCTAATTCAGTTAAACTAAATCCTGTATGCTGAGTGGTCAGGATTCAGCTGTGAGGAAGTGTGGAACCTGGTGTTGTCCCTCAGCAGGAAATGGACATAAAATCGTATCATGGAGTCAGTCATGGAAAGGAAGCCATGCAGTAACAGTACTGAAAATGTACGAAGTGGCCACATGAAGTTAGTCGTGACTCTTTTACTCTCTCTAGTTAAATTAAATGGAAGGTAATAATGAGAGACTATTGAGGTGACAGCTTAATTTTCAGCAATTTCAGCAATGGATGAGATTTGGAGATGAATGATTCTTTATTTTTCTTCTAAACATAGAAACAACTCTTTACCTTTCCCATGTTTACCTTCCCCTGGGACAGAAGAGAATTATGCAATGGCAATAGCAGTGAATGGAAGACTTCTTTTAGAAAATTGATTTTCTTATATCTCTATCCCATAACCCACATGTTGCTACGGAGCCTTTAGTGTCAGTTTGAGTTGCTTGAGTCAGCTTGTTGCCTTCAGCTTGAGTGTCTCTGACTGGGAATATAGAAGGCCAAGGCTGACAACTTCCAGCAGCCTGAATGTTCATTGTAGAGGACTACATTTACAGAAAACTGGATAGTCAAAGCCAAATAATTTCTGATAAATCGGTTGTGGTGCAGGAACAGAAGGATCCAAGTATGCCCAGAGATCCAGATACAGAAATTTGAAGACTGCACAGGGTTTCTCCACCTTTAAAGAATGAAAAGTGTTTTCTTCATTTGGAAGCTTCCTATCCCTTGTAATATAGGCTCTAAAAGTTTATTTGTGTTTCTGTATGTTTGTGCACTCATCAGTGTTGCACAAACACATCTTCCTCTTAGTAGACTTGCAAGGCATTCTTTCAAGGCCTAGTTTTAGATGAATAATCCTCTTAGTTCTAAATGTCCTCTGTCCTCTGATTATTGTAGTATCAAAGGGTTTGTCTGGGCTTGAAATTTTATGGAGGTCTTCAGTGATGGCCAACTAACAGCTGCAGAGCAAGTTGCTTACCACAAATATTAAGATCACAGATTTTTTCTAAAATACATGCTCATGGCACAAAATTTACTCTTAATGAAGTTACAGTGAGATTCTAGGCCAGGGTAGTATAGCTAAAAGTGAAATAAGTTATTTAAAATGCCTTCATTTGCTAAACTATAATTCATTTTTACAGCCAGTGAGTCCTATCCTATTTTTAATATTGGGAAAAAATAATTGTTTTTAAGCAATTGTTTTTAAGCAATTGTTTTTAAGCAATTGTAATAAGCGTGCAACTAAAGCACCACAAATGTGGATGGGAACCATTTGAAGTATATCCCAATGTCACATTTATGTTCATTCTGAGGAAAAATACGAGTTGAGACAGAATATAGAAACTTCAATAAGTGCATGGTAATTTTTCATTTCTTGGCTGAAGATCCAACTGCTAGTTGCTCAAAAACTGGGGTCAAACCAAGAACCTCTATCCCTAGAGAACAGATTGCTTGCACTTGGTTCCCAGGATAGTTTTGCCAGGTTTCCCAGTCTCCAATACTGGCACAAAACTTTAACAACACCCTCAAAATGGCTAAATTTAAAGTAGATAGTTTCTTGTATAGAGAATTCATGGGGATTTTATGGGTTAGTTAATCTATATACTCACTTGAAATCCAGGGAGAAAAGTCAGTATTAGGTAAATAATAATTATTTTCCTCTGCTCTTTATCTAATATGATCAGGTTTTAGAATTTTCTTGTGATTAACTTTTGTGAACTCTTAGTTTATTAATTAATAGTGAGAACTAGTAGTTTTTACAGTGCTTAATATATTTTCATTTTTTCTTGACATACTATCTGAAAGAGCTCAGAAACTACTTAAAGTTTGATTTTGACTGTTATCGGTCCCATTCTACCTGAATTATGAAATTACTGTCATATTTACATGAACCAATTTTTATTGTCCTTGTGATTAATGTTTTCAAGGAATCAAAAATAAGATTATGGTTAGAGGGGCAAAGGAAAAAGGTGGCCTGCTGCATATGTTCTGAAGTGAAAGTTCTCCTCAAAACTAGGGTTTAGTAAGGGGGGTCTGGTACCTAACAGACTAAATTACAACAAAACAAAACTCTTGTTCTCAAGGATAGTCTTCAGTTTTATTATAAAGATGGTTTCATTGCAATTCAATTACAAACTAGTAAGATAACTATCTTATAAAAGTAAATTTAGCTTTATGGGAGAGTTGAGAGCAAATTACGTCAAAAAGCCCTGCATCATTTTTTTGTTATCAGCTCCTTGTCAATAACATTCAGAATTCTTTTATTTCCCTGTATGAAAAAGAAAAATACATGCTTTAGGGTGAATATAGCTTTTGTTGCACAGAATTTATAAACTGTTTTATTTACATAAGATCTTTTGCAAAATCTGTATGAAAGGGACATGCTACAAAAATTATTCACTGCACAGTGTTGCACAATCATATGATGTGGTCCTGAAAACGGGAATTTGTAGGGGAAAACTGCTAATCACAGAAAACAGGGCTAGAGGGGACTTCAGGACTTCATTAAATTATCCCTCTGCCACAAGGCACGATCAACTGTACAAAAATTATTACTGAGAGATGTCCTTAAAGACCTCCAAAGACAGACTCCATAAACTTCCACACAACCCGTTCCAAAGCTTCGTTCTCCTTGCCGCTAGAAAGTTTCCCAGACTATAATAGGGCTTGTTTTTGTTTTTGTTTTTTAATTTATCTCACTGTGCTTTTTCCATTATGGTGAGTATAGGCAATATCAAACTTTTTTCTTCTATATTTTTTAAAGATAATGAAGTACACTGAGTTCTATATGAGCGTGTAACTATCAAGATAGCAACAACAATTCCAAAGCCAGGATAACTCTACTACGTTGACTGATAAGAAAGTAAAGGTTACAGAATTATCTGTAAATTGAGAAAATGTAATCTAAACTCAGTGGGAGAGGCTACTTTTTGTCCCACTTTTTGACCACCTTTTTTTTTCTTTTTCCCCAAGCACACCACTTTCAGGTATTATACTGGGTTTACCTTTTTTCTTGTAAAAGTTGAGAATATTTCCACCGTCCAATTTTGTGAAATAAGTTCCAAGTACAAAGGCTTATTTATTTTTAATGTGCCTTGGGAAGACTACAGGGCAGACTCCTGTTGCAAGGTTAAATCAACACGTTGTACAAACCAAGAACATGGAGTTTTACTTCTAGATACTGTATGGCATTTGGAAGTTATGTAATCTTTAATTTGCTAAGACAAGCAGGATAGCATATCTGCCATGCAACATTATCATGCCTGTCCAAACAAAATAAAATCAAAACCAACAGATTATTTAGGTGTGAGCATAACACATGGATTCAGAAAGCTTTGAGTACATTCTTCCAGGTCAGTTGCAATTTAGGTGAAGGATGTGAAAAGAGGTTTTTTTTACATCTAAGGTGCCTCAGATGTTTGTGTTATTTTTGAATATTGTTGACTTCTTTTTCCTTTGCTTTGTTAATGAAATGACAGAACTTTTGTGTACTATGATAATGTAATCATGGATTTAAAATTTTTTACTTCATTATTAATATTCAAGTACATCATCCTCAACAATAATAAATCTCTTCCTGGAGGAAGTGGGAAGTGGTTTCTGTAGCATTCCTTAGTGGAATAAGAGCTCAGAGGATGAAGAAATAAAGATATCACATGATGCATAATGTAAACCCAAACCAAGACCCCTCAACTTAATGTAAATAGCCAGCAGGTTGTCTTTTACAACAAACAGTTTTGTCAAAATAAGGCTAATACCTTCCTTAATGTTGTTCTTGCTGTTTTTGTTGGTTTTGGGAAATCATGAGATCAGCTGTAGGAGCTTTAGAATGTCTAAACTTGCTGCAAATGTACTGTACTGTGAAGAGCTGCATTCCAAGTTTTCAGTCACGCAAGAAAAGAAAAAGTTCCAGTAAGTATCTCTTTCAAGGTCATCTTGCGTTCATCACTGAGACCAGATTGTCAGACACACTTAATACTAAGGCAATTTGATAGGACTAAAACCCTTGAACACTTACTATGTTAGACCTGGGGGCATCAAAGCCCAAATTCCAGATTTTCTGAACTACTTGTATTGTGAATCTAACCCAAGAGGCATCTGGGTTATGATTAAGATTCTTGTGGTTTTTTCCACTCTAAGTTTTTCAAGGGATTGGTTGTCTGCTTCTGGGCAGGCCAGAATGGTTAAATCTTGACAGTTCTTTACTTGCTGTCAAGCACCTAACACATACCTAGTCTCCCTGTACTTCACAAGGAAGGAATTCTACCCTTTACCTGCTTGTTGGATACATCTCAACCCAATAACCGACCTTGATGGGATTGCTGTGTTTCACCTCCAGTAATACATCACTGCCCCCTGTTCCCTCTTTTCACTTTCCCATCTGTTGCTTACAGCATTCACCCAAAGGCACAGGGAGGAAACACAGCCCAGTTGGCCAAAGTTAAGAGTCAATAGGAAGGCCATGAAACTACAGATGGGATCTAAGTGGGAATATGTATCTTTTCATGAACTCCTTTTAATATCAAGAGTGCTGATTAGTGATCTCAAAGCATGACCTTTAAACCTGTGAAAGCTTCCTTCGCTGCTAGTACATGTTAGTACATGCTAGTACATGCTGGCAGTTTTGGAAATCCTTGAGTTCTCTGTAAGCACATTATCTAGCCACGAAAAGTGCAGTGGCTCTCAGAAGGAAGTTATTGAGTAGGTTTTGCTAGTGGAATTATTTGAGCATGAAAATTGCAAACTCTTCTCTGATGTGCAGTTATCTTCAGAAAGTTACTTAAAGCAGAAGTTTTGTGAAATTGTCAGGAAAATAGTTATCCTCTGTGTGAAAGTGATAACACTAGGAAAAGTATGGTGCTCCCTAAAGACTTGCTTCTTGCATGAGGCATGGGCAGAGTCTGGGAGATGAGGTTGAACCCAAAAAAGTCCTATGGGAGATTTCTGCTTTTTGGTCTGTCAATGTAATCACAACTATGATAAATGGTTCAAATTTTTACTTTATCTGTATCCAGAAAGACATTTGCAACCAAATGTCACCACCTCAGGTCATCTTTCCACTGATTAATATTTTCTTCAAGTTCTCAAGTGAACAGTGAGGTTTCTTGTGAGTTCTTTTTTTAAACTGTATCTGTCATGTCAAGGTTAAAAAGTTGTGGGTAAATAAACATGCTGTTTAGGCAGAACAGCTAATCTAGGGTGAAGATGATTTATATGTTCTGAGCTGTAAAATACTGGAAATTCTCAAGCAGAGATCAAGCCTGTGATAGCACCATGGCACTAAAAAATAATCTTCCAGCTAATGTAAAGGATTTTATTATTGTTTTGTTAACAATCTGCATTTTAACAAGTCTCCTAAGAGTCAAGATCATCTTTAATGTAGTGCATTCATAAATTATGGAATTGTAGGTCATATGAACCAGACCCAATATATTTCCCTCTGATAGTTCACTGTATTTTCATTTGATTTTTTCTCATGAAAGGTAAAGAAAGTAGTTGCCAAGTTTAAAACTAGGTTTATCCTTTTACTGAAATCAGTGGGAACTCCTTTCCAGAGTCCCTTTGGAATTTGGATAAAGCCTTTTTACCTTTAAGTGAACAGTTCAGCAAAAGACCCATGATCTCAATCACATGCTTTCATGGCAGAGGGAGAAGGCAGAATAACACATTAGTCATTAATATTTCTGTTTCATGGAATCATAGAATGTTAAGGATTGGAAAGGATCTTAAAGTTCATCTAGTCCCAGCTCTCCTGCCAAGGGCAGGGACACCTCCCACTAGACCAGGTTGCTCAAGGCCTTATCCAATCTGGCCTTGAACACTACTGGGGTTGGGGCATTCACAACCTGCCTGGGCTACCTGTTCCAGTATCTCACCACCCTCACAGTAAAGAATTTTTTTCTAGTATTTAATCTAAGTTTCCCCTGTTTCAGTTTGTACCGATTACTCCCTGTCCTATCACTACACACTGCTGTGAAAAGTCCCTCTCTGGCTTCCAGTAGGCCTCTTCAGCTTCTGAAAAGTTACTATAAGATATCCACACAATTTTCTCTTCTCCAGGCCGAACAGCCCCAGCTTCTCCTGTCTATCTTCATAGGGGTGGTGCTCCAGTCCTCTTATCAACTTTGTGTTCCTCCTCTGGACTTGCTCCAACAGTTCCGTGGTCTTATTTTGGGGCAACAGAACCATACCCAGTATTCTAGGTGGGGTCTCACAGGAGTAGAGAGGGAGAATCACCTCCTCAACCTGCTGGCTGTGCTTTTTTTTGGTACAGTCCAGGATTTAACTGGCTTTCTGATGCAAGCATACACTGCTGGCTCATTTTGAGGTATTCATCAGCCATCACCCCCAAGTCTTTCTCCACAGGGCTGCTCTCATCACTTCTCTGACCAACCTGTAGGTGTGTCTGGGATTGCCATAACTCAGATGTAGGACTGTGCACTCTGCTTTGTTGAACTTCATGAGGTTTCCATCAGCCCACGTCTCAAGACTGTCAAGGTCCCTCTGGATAGCATCCCTGTTATTCTTCATATCCCTGGCCAGACTCAATTCTAGCTGGGCCTTGGCTTCCCTAACTTCCGTCTCTTCCCGTACAATCGTCCTCATTACCATCTTCTGAAAGCTTCTTTTTTTTGCTCTGAGTTTACTCAGTAGCTCCTTATCCATAAATGGAGGCCTCCTGGCATTTTTGACTGATTTCCTCCTTGTTGGGATGAGCTGGGAAGCTCATTGCTCTTGAGCTTGGACAAGGTGATCCTTGAAATTCAGCCAATATTCTTGGCTCTTCTGCCCTCCAGGGCTCTATTACATGGGAGTCTACTGAGTAGGCCCTTAAAGAGGTCAAAGTCTGCTCTTCTGAAGTCCAGGGCAGTGAACTTCCTGCATGACCTCCTCACTGCCCCGAGGATCTTGAACTTCATCATTGTGAGGTAGTGGATTATTATTTGCTCAAACCAATGTGTGTATGTGTGTGTCTGTGTGTATTTGAAGCTCAANTCATCATTGTGAGGTAGTGGATTATTATTTGCTCAAACCAATGTGTGTATGTGTTTGTCTGTGTATTTTGTGACAGGTCAAATTTCACAAAATGGTGCCTTGCCTCAATCCAGCCCCTTAGAGCCTCCTTGGGCAGCCACAGAGAAGCTGTCAACCCCTGAACACCAGGAGCACTGCCCCATACCACTCACCAGAGCCCCTGACCCAGCCCCAGATTGGCTGGCACAATGGAATTCCCACCTGGGGAGATGGGGCTGGCCACAGGGGTCAGAGCAGATAAAACTGACGCCATGTGGCCATTGCATGGTCATGCACTGTGGTGCCGTTTCCTGGACTCCTGGTAGCTTGATCTACACTGGATATGTGGTGGTAGTTATAATTGTCTCTTTTCCCCCTCTTTACTTGTTCTTCTTCGCCTAACCTCCTTTCTTGATATTTGGGTAACTAAAAGTTGGGTGGGTTACATTTTGCTAAGCTGTATAGGTTAGCATGTGCTAAGTCATTGCTTTGTGGAAAGCTTTATTTTGGTTGAATGTTGCCCTTTAAAGTTGCCAAAAGCTTTTCTAAAGCTTGCTGTTAAAAGTGTGCTGTTTGACCTCCTGAGAAATGTGTGCAGTGTCTTCTCCCATGCACTCTCTAAAGGTATTAAAAGAACTGAGGGTCCTTTTAATAGATCCAGCTAGCAGACTTTTGGAGCCTTGTATATTTTAAAACCCCTTCAATGAGCTCATGGTTCAAACCTGGGGTCTTACAACCATCTCTGGCTGCCTTGGAGAACCAGCTCCTCATCTTGGTGAGTACAAGGTCCAGCATGGCACCCCTCCTTCTTGGCCCCTCAATCACATGTGTAAGGAAGTGGTCATGGACACATTCAAGGTACCTCCAGGATTGCTTGTGCCCCATCATGTTGTTTCTCCAACAGAGAGAGGGGTGGGCTGTGGAGCTGTTTACATCTTTCACAGATGTTCCTGGCAATGCCCTCTCAGCACCTAATTGGTTCACCAGGGTTTCTGGATCCAGAGAGGGCTGTGGGCTCCTGATTCAGTGTCCCTGAGCTCAGGAAACCTGCTGTACACCTTAATCTAACACTCGTCCTCAGACTTACCTTGCTGATTTTTTGGATGACATCTTAGAAGTCATACATTGTAATGTTTCCTCTATGTGATATGATATGACACGATATGATATGTATTTTTATCACCTATTCAATGGGTGATGTTCTTATAACCAGTTTCACTATCTTAACATTTTATGTAAGAAATCATATGTGTGCACATACATATAGATATATACGTATACATGCATATGCAAATGTTAACCCAAGGACAGATGCTTTGCTTTTATCCACCAGTAAAAGTTAAGGCATTTCTTACCTCATTCACTTGTTGAACATAGAATGTCACATTTAAAGAACAAAAAAACTAAACAAACCATTCTGTTAAAGACAAATGTGTGCACTTGTCCCATTCAGTGACCATGTTCATCCAGAAAAAATTAAAAGACAGCACATACTCTATGGAGCCTGATGTAGATAGAACTCCCTCTGCAGAATAATCCTTTAACTGTTAAGATCTGGTGTCCTACCTCTTTCCTAGTTTGAGTGCAGTCCAATTCCACAGAATAATTATATCAGGAGAGGTTCATATATATAAGAATGACTTCAGCCTTTAGAGCACTGACTAGTTTTTGCCATCCTTATCCCTGTTCTGATACATAATTTCTATGGTGTCTTTGGAGAAATCAAAGTAGGTGACACCAAGGCCTGGATGAGGTGATGGAGATGTATAGCAGGCAGGTGAACCTAAGAATTAGGATGTGTGTATAAAAGCTCACTCTCACTTGCAGAGCTCAGGTGGCTGAGACTGATGGGATGAATTGTTAGGTCCCTAGTTAAGACTCCTCAGTTTTAATCCTAGTTTTTCCTTTTGCCATATTCATGTGGCCTTACAGTAGGGATTTGATTTCAGGTTTATCACATTCTGTGACATCCCCAGCATGTACTGGTGCATGAGCTTGTTTATCCCCTGGAAAAGGAGCCTAAACCATGGCTTGGACACCCTCCCCTGGTGCTTAGGAGGTGTAGGTTGGAAAAGTATAAGTTAGGTGTGTTGCAGTAATTATGTCAGATTAAAACCACCTCTCCCTCCAGTAAATTCTCTTCTCTGGATTTCCTGTGCTGTTGAGACAATGTTGGAGAGTTTTCCTTGCAATGGGTAGTTCTTTAAAAAGAACAACTCTTTTTGAAAAAAACACCCGATTGAGAGCAACTGAATGTTTCTTTGGCTCTCTGAAAAGAGACCTGGTCCTGCAGGAGTGGCAGTGCCAGCATGCCTCCATCCCCAGAGCCGACCGCTCACTCCCGTGTGCTCAGTGGGTTTCACACCCAGGGATGGCTGGGTACAGGAGCCTGCTGGAAGATGGTGCTTGGTGGCACTGGAACTCGGGTACTCCTCAAAGACTGGTCACTTCCCACAAGCCTTCTTCCCTGAGCTGGGATCTTGTTGCCCATGCACATGTAGTGCTGCCACAGGGATCTGCTCTGGGACCTCTGGCTTGTTGCTCTTGGGGCAGGCAGGAGGGCCAGCTCTGTTCCCTTCTTCCACAGTCAAAATCTCCCTTCAGAGTGGACATGCAGCTCCCATCATCCACTGCTGGATGCAGCCAAAGGAGAATCAATGGAATCACAAGGCCAAGCAGGCTGCACTGCTGATTTTTATCAAGTAGGTGGGACATGGGTCATCTTATGCCTCTGACTGCCCTGCCTGCTGTGGCTGTCTCCTGCTGGCTGTCACAACACAGCCACTCTCCTCCAGAGCTTCCTCAGCAGCTGACATGATGTCCTGCAAGGACAGTTGTGCCACATGCCTGAGCTTACTTCATGCTGAGGGGAAAAGGGTGGAGAACCTAAGTAATTGACGGGACAGGGAAGTTCCAGGCTTCCCAAAGAGTTCTTCTTTCTTTAGGATTGAAAAGCAGCTGCAGCAGCTGATCTGTGAGGGAGCCAGACCACTGAGCTGACCTCCACACCTACCCTCTTGTCTCCCCCACAGAACAGTGCCCACCAGTCCTAGCTCCCAGGCACACAGCATGGCTTGAGCTAGCAGAGAATACCTGAAGCACAAGGTGGTCAGGGAAGGCAGAAAAACTCACCAGAAGCCTTCAGTGAGGTCTGTGGCTCCAGGATAGATGCTGTGCTGGGCCCCACAGCCAGGCAGGGATGGGAGGAGTGACAGAGGAGCAGTCCCAGCTGAACACGCAGTGGGCTTCTCTCCCCAGAGATGAGTGTCAAGCCCCAGCCCATGGTCCTGCTCAAACCTGTTCTGTGTTTGAGCTTGCAGAGCCCTGGGCAAAACATGTCAGGAAGAACCTGCAGCTGCTGAAGAGCAGTAGGGCCAGGGCAGCCACAGCTGTTCCACAGTGACAGCACAGGGTTCTAGGGGGCTGCCCCTGTGACCATCACACAACGAGGACAGCAAATGGCCTGAAGGGAGGGAGCCCCTGTTTCACAGGACATCAGACATCCTTGTGTGCCCTTGTACGGGGGAGTCTCAGGCTTGCCAGGCCCTGTGTTGAGAGACTGGTGGCCCTGAGCTCAAGGGCCAGGCAATGGTCAGCAGAGAAGTTCGAGTGGGGGAATCCTGGTGATCTCTTCAGTGCCAACAGCTCAGCCTGACTCTGCTCCTCAAGGTCTCTCAGATGAGAAGGACTTGTACCTTGTTACCTGGTGGTCGCAGAATGATTGAGGTTGGAAGGGATCCCTCCATTTCCCCTTGGCAAGGTCAGCAAAAGCTGAGGACCATGTTCAGACAGCTTCTGAAGATCTCCAAGGGTGAAAGCTGTGCCACCTCTCCGGGAAATCTGTGACCAGGTTATGATCACTCTCAGAATAAACAAGTGTTTTCTCATGTTCGGGATGAACTTCTGTTCCCTGGACTCTGTCCTGTGACTTCATTTCTCTGTTGTGCTAAAAGGCCCACAACACAGTATTCCACATGTGGCCTCTCCTGGACTGGGAGAGGGAAAACATGACCTTCCTCAGCCTCTTGGCAACACCCCTCCTAACGCAGACAAGGACACCATTAGTCTTGAGGGCAGAGTGGCTCACATCTCCCTTGGCATCCGCCTGGACTCCCAGGTCTTTTTCTTCAGACTTGCTTTCCAGTATATCAGTTACTATTTTCCATCTTTGCCTGGAGTACTGGTGCAGGGCTTTGTACTTCCTCTTCTTGAACCCTGTGGGGCTTCCATCAGCCCACTTCTCCAACCTCTTGGGTCCCCTGCGGATGGCAGTGGGACCTTCTGGTGCAGCAACCACTATTCTCAGTGTTACAAAATGCAGGTAGAAGTGTGAAAACTCAGTTCGTAGCTGATTTCAAAGCCTTGTCTCATGCAGCTACCTGGAGCTGTGGCACTCTTCCTACCACTTACTAGAACTGCTTTAACTGACTCCTCTTTATGGTTTGCGATACATATACCTTGGATTTCGACATGTATGAATTTGAAGACTACTAGGTTGTTTCCTTCCTTTTTTTTTTTTTCTTTTTTTTTAGTTTTTTCCTAGAGAAGAATAAATTATAAATGCAATTTCAATATAGCATTTTAAAGCATCCTGAGAACAGACTAAGTAAAGAAGTGCTGTGATCACTACC
Source organism: Oxyruncus cristatus (assembly GCA_013399855.1). Lineage (NCBI taxonomy): Eukaryota > Metazoa > Chordata > Aves > Passeriformes > Cotingidae > Oxyruncus > Oxyruncus cristatus. Next base: position 1,004,437 of record VXAY01000098.1, read on the forward strand.
CTCTTCCCTCACACAAGGGACACAATTGTGACATATACACTTATTTCTTTGTCTCTCTAAAAGAGGAAATTGTTGTTGTGTCAAACTGACAAAAGGCATCTGGAACAATACTGCTTCAAGACATGACAGACAGGGATAAAGTATTTGGCTGTTTCCTGGAAGATATGTTTATTCACTTTTTAAACAAATTGAGGCTTTATTAAGCTTTTAGATTTATACTGGCCAAATTGCTTTGCAATGGTTTTCTACAATGGAACATCGGGCATAAACTTCATAAAAAAGATGGGTAAAATAATCATCAATTACTTTATGAGCTTTTTTCTCTATTTCTATCCAAAATAACAACCTTATCTTGATGATTTGCCTACCCTTAACACTACTTACTTATCAGTTTGATATTTTGGATTGACAATTGTCACTTGTATGTGAAACTTAATGTGTTCATCTCGTACCTCCAAATCTCAATAGTTGGTGAATTTACCTTTAAACAAATACTTTTGAGCACAATGACTTCAGCAAAAGATGAAAACAAATACAAAATTTACCCCAAATGGCTGAGCTGAGAACAGATGGTGAGTGGTTTCTATGCTATGTGATCAGTAAAACTGGCTTCTTACTCTTATGTACCAGAGCAAGTCAGCTCTACTGTGTTCTCACCTGACTTCACTCGCAGTTCAGCAGGGTCATCTCCCTGCTCAGACCACCTTCCCACCACTTTGATTTGCTCTGCTTATTCTCAGCTATCTAGAAAGCTAAATTATTTTTACTTCCTTCTTTCAACTTTAAAAGAGCATAGACTTCACTACCTAATCCCTTGTTTCTCTATATCCTCTTATTAAAATAATGAACAATTTAGGTAACACCTCTGTTCAAATTAATTATTGAAGTTTACCATTACAGTCACTGTTCCAAGAGTCCTGTGGTATTGTAGGCAGCTGTAAGGCAGTTAGTCTGTGGTCTTCTGTGACAATCAGCAACATTACCTGACTGTAAGTGAAGTCACTATTGTTTCTTCAAACCTACATATAAATATTTTCAACCAAGGATGTCTAGGGAACATCTGCAGTTAGGTATGTAGAAATGAAGGCTGTAGGCAAAAAAAGGCAAAGGTAAAGCTGCACATGAAAGCAGAGAATTCTTCCAACACGTTGGAAACAGATATTCCGTAAGGAAAGATGAGATTGCACTCAGTCAGAGAAATTTTGATAGCTATATAGTATGTCATAGTATATTTCAGCCAAAATAAAAATATTTGTTAAGATAAAGTTTATCATGCTGTTTAGGTTGTATTGGGGCAGGCAAGAAAAAATGTACCTGTTTTAAATGTTTAAAATATTTTGAGTTTCTATTGTGATAGTTTAGACAGATTTTTCATTGTTTTTTTAACAGATTTGAAAAATCCTTTAAGATTTCTGTGGCAGCCTGAAATTTCTAAACCAAAATGTCTTTACCTCCAGACTATTTTTTAATTTGTATTTTCCATTTCAAAGAAAATAAAATTAAATGTCTAAAACTCACACATGTGAAATAATATTTCCTTCAATATAATCCTACTAAAAAACTTTACCAGCAATATTTTAAGGATACATTGCTAAACAAGTTTGCAGCAGCTTCTTTCTTACGAGGTAATGTGTTTTGAAATAATGTCACAGAATAGAAGTTATGTAGTGTTCCATGCATCTTACTATCTCATACTTTGTTGATCTATCTTACCATAACGTAATTATAACTTTCATAGTAGAAGTGCAAAGGTTTTCGTATTTGTTTGACTTTTCATTGCTGTATTCACAGCATATTTGCCCCACCCAATGCCAACCAACCAAGCTGTTTTTTTCGTGGACCTCACGTTCTGCAAAAAAAAGAAAGATGACATTGACTCTTTAACTTGTGGTTTAGAAGCATGATTTTTGTCAATTCCCAACAAGTGAAAAAAAAAAGTCTGTTTTTATGGAACAGATACACTTTATAAATGATATTTAAATTGCATTTATTGTGTTTGTCATTTAACTGCTTCAGAGAAAATTACATGGTTTCGATATGATTTGAGAATACTGGGTTCCAAAAGATTTATTTTTAACGTATTCCAGCCTGTGGATTTCTAATGTACCCAGGAAGATCATCCTTCTACAAATGGCCCATTGGAGTCTAGCCTAAGGTTCATCCAGGGTTCAGATACTTCATTACCACCAGGCAGGAAATGAGCAAGTTAGACTTTAGACCAATATTGCTCTGCAAATAGCAGGAGAATTTGCTGACTAACATCTGATCTCTGATTCATCACTTACAATTAACATTGCTGTTATTCGAGACATCTAGAAGCACTGGAAACACCAGCAGTAAACATTTCATCTATTTGCTAGATAGTGAAGACTGAGTATGGAGGCACAGGTAGAACTAGATGGAAGACTGGGTAGATAAGATAATGTAAAGGTGAAGGGTGGGGGCACAGAAGGAAGACTGTAGAAATTACATAATAGCTATGCCACTGCAATGTTGATGTATTTGTAATTAACATATAAGAGTTCTTTGATATCTGATTGGGATTGAGACATCTTGTGTCTCAGCATGAATATTCCCATCATTTCTTTTTTGGACTTGCACTTTCAGTAGCACCTGATGTGTATAGTAGGCTCGCTGCTTACAAATAGGACTTAGAATCATAGAATCACAGAATCAACCAGGTTGATTGTTTTTCTATATCCTCTTATCAAGGGACATAGGGACGATGAATCCACCACCTCCCTGGGCAGCCCATTCCAATGGCTGATTACTCTCTCTGCAAAAAATTTCTTCCTAATATCCAACCTAAACCTCCCCTGGCACAGCTTAAGGCCATGCCCTCTTGTGCTACTGCTGGTTTCCTGTGAGAAGAGACCAACCCTCACCTGGCTACAACCTCCTTTCAGACAGTTGTAGAGAGCGATGAGGTCTCCCCTGAGCCTCCTCTTCTCCAGGCTAAACAACCCCAGCTCCTTCAGTCTCTCCTCATAGGACTTGTGTTCAAGTCCCTTCACCAGCCTGGTTGCTCTTCTCNACTCCAGGTGTGGCCTCACCAGCGCTGAGTACAGGGGCAGAATCACTTCCCTGTTCCTGCTGCCACACTGTTCCTGATCCAGGCCAGGATGCCATTGGCCTTGGTCACCTGGACACACTCTGGCTCATGTTCAGCTCCTGTCAATCAGCACCCCCAGATCCCTTTCTGCCTGGCTGCTCTCCAGCCACTCTGTGCCAAACCTGTAGCGCTGCAGGGGGTTGTTGTGGCCAAAGTGCAGGACCCGGCACTTGGCCTTGTTGAACCTCATCCCAGCTCTCCAGTCTGTCCAGGTCCCTCTGCAGAGCTCTCCTGCCTTCCAGCTGATCGACACTCCCCCTCCAGCTTGGTGTCTTCTGCAATTTGCTAATGGTGCACTCAATCCCCTCATCCAGATCATCAGTAAAGATATTAAACAGAACTGGGCCCAACACTGATCCCTGGGGGACACCACTAGTCACTGGCTGCCCACTGGATGCAACCCCATTCACCACCACTCTCTGAGCCTGGCCATCCAGCCAGTTCCTAACCGAGCAGACAGTGCTCCTGTCCAAGCTGTGGGCTTAGTTACTGAATCAGCATCCTAACTTTTTTGCTAGGTTCTTGCCAAGATCACTTAATAGGCCCTGATCCTAGAAGTTAGATGGGAGGCAAAGCATGTATCTCAATGAACTTATACCAAACTAGAGATTTGTGGAAGAAAAAACTTCATATAAGACCAAGCCAAATCTGACCTAACAGTTGTTTTTTTTCCTTGTCTTGTGAAATGTTGCATCTGACCTGTACTGTTATAAGCTATTTACACAATTATTCACAGGAATAATTCTATTCAAGAAATTACTTTTTTTCTATAGGAATCCATATGAGGGGAAATGACTGCAAAAACTCCAAAAATTGATTAAATATAAGAAAAACATTGTGCTAAAGATCAGATTTAGACAGTGTTCACTTCTGGTGTTATTTTTCTATGATTGTTGTATATCGTACAAGAAAAATCTACATAATTATTTGTACTATGCACAAAACTAAGGCTGAATTTACCTTTCTATTTTAGATTATCTATGTAACTATAAAATTGTGCGTCTGTAGACTTGTCCTTCCAAGTGTTAATTCCATTCAAAACACCATTGCCCGTGGTGAACCCGTCAGCTGAAGGGAAGCCATCCCAAAGTCAGTAAATATGTTTATGTACATTGGTTGTTATGATGTAACCTAGAGAAGTAGGGTCCAAAGGAAGAAGTGAAAAAGCTCATTTCCTCAATTGCTATAAGTAGCACATTCTAAATTAATTCTTAGGGCATAGTTTAAGAATATATAACAAAGCTGTTTTCCTATTACTAGCTGTTTCCTACGTGCATGATTGCCTTAGTCAAATAGCAAAGTTTGTATGTAACTATTTGAAAGAGTGGATACAATAGGAAGGTATTCTTTTCTATAGAAATTCTAGGAACTATTTTAGTTACTAGGGGTTCTTTTAGTAACTATAAAAAAAGTGTACATGAGAGTGATGAAAATGAGCAGTATTGAAAAAGAAATATGTTATTTGCTATTTTACTTCTGTTCTACATGCATCAGATACAAATACTCGTTGGGAAGCAAGAAGCATTGTCAAAATACTGCCAAAATTCATTTTACCAGAAGCCTTGTGTTTTACTCACTGGTAGTGAGTGGCAGTATCACCTTATTTCTTGTCCCAGCAGCATTTCAGCACTCCAAGAAGCAGGGTGCATTCTAGGAAGAGCTTAAGAAAAACAAACAAACAACCAAATAAATAAATAGATAGATCTGACTACTGAAACCTTACACAAAATGAAGTAAGTACTCAACAGTGTTGAGAATTTGGAAAGCTGTTTTATTCCCAAGATAAGCAAAATTAACAGGACTGATTATACTAAATATGGTAGTTTGAAAAAGGAATGGAACTGTTGGTATTGCCTCCCAGGATCTCTATCATTAAAGTTCACATTCTCTCCTCCGTTAATTTCAAGATGTGCATTGCCTTGATTTCAGCAAATCCTCAGTATGCAAATTGTGGCAAGTCTTGAGAGACATGCCACATGTCCTGGACAGCTGGACAGGCAGCTGAATGTAAAAATCTCTACTGGCATTTAAGACATTCTATTCTTTTGTAGAGATTCACCTCAATTGTCCTGCCTTCTTAAGAATGCAAATACTGATCTCATAAGGAAAGCTGCTGTATTGAGGCCTTTGAAAGCTGTCCATACTGGTGTTCCTATGCATGTGTCACACATGTAGTTCCCACACCTTAAGTATCTGATACCTGGTACATCCTTTTTTTAAAATGTCTATGTGATATGTGACCATCCATATGTCTGTGGGTTTAGTTCTAGCACAGTTGCAGCTTCTTTGCTTGGCACCTTTAAAAAAATGTCTCTTGCCCAGTGATGAGGTTTGTTCCTTGTTGCTGTCACAGAGTAAATCATCTGATTTCTCTGCTACTCTGGAGTCTCTTACATGGTTTTCCTTGCTGCTGGTCTTTACTAGGTCTGAGAGAGGAAGAAGTACTTAAGAACTCTGGAAGAGAAGGTTATTTTGGACAACAAGAACCTGTAGAGTCATGCAAGGCATCCTCTTGTAACCCTGGGGAGAGTTGCTGCAGGCCAGAGGTGTTTCAGGTGACAGCTTAAGGAGAAAAAACACTAAGAAATTTATGTTCTATGCTTAGTGCCTACAAGATGATGTCATTCTCAGTTTATTCACTGAAAAAAGCAGGGCTGATAGAATGGTCTTCTTATTAATCAGTTATTAAAGGAGGCTGAAGGGATAAATAAAGAAAGCTGGTAGACATACTCCCTCAAAATTCCTGTGAGTGAAGATGAGAGAAAAAATTAATGAGGGGGAAAAACTGTCATTATGGCAAGCTGGAGGAAACTATCTGCTTGCAGCTCTTGCACTTAGTGGAGATCTTTTCAATATTTATAAATACCTGAAAGGAAGGTGCACAGGTAACTGAACCAGTGGGGCCCAGTGACAAGAGGCAACATTCAGAAGCCATCCGGACATCGTCCTGGGCAAGTTGCTCTGGTTGGCCTTTTTTGAGCATGGTGTTGGACAAGGTGATCCACAGGGGTCCCTTCCAATCTCAACCATTCTGCGATTCTTTGTAAATCGACAGATACTTATTCTTCCTCACAGCAATAACAGCAATGGTGGTGAATGAAAGCAATCACACACCCTGTTTTTCTGATTTGAAGCAGAGGCCAAAGCTATAGGGCAAATTCTCCACAGAGGCCAAGCTATAAGGCAGTGGCAAGGAAGGGTTTCCTGTTGTTTTAGGCATGTTTCTCAATCCTGGAGAGCAGATTCAAACTCATAGTAGGACTGGGCTTCTCCCTAGTACATCTATCAGAGCTGCAGCATGGCAAGTTGTTATATCCTTCTGTGTGAGAACAGGAACTGAAACAATGGGCATTTTCCTGGTGAGGCACCACACTAGTGGTTGAGGTGATACTCGTTTCAGTTATTAATATCCCCTGTCAGAGACAGCCAAACAGACCTGTTTTCTTGGCAGTATTGGGCTAGGACAGTCTGAGTCAACTTATAAGCCCAAATTATTGCTTAGACTTCATAAAGCTGCCCATCCTGCTGCTGTAAAAGAGTTCATTTTGTGACAACTATAATTATGCAGCACAGAGGAAACAAAAATATCGTCAGTGTTATTTCATTTTTACCTAAGATAGTGGGAAGGGTACAGACCCTATAGGTCAGCTATTCCAGTATGAGAAAACTCTCTGCTGTTCCAAGAGCTGGCAGACATGTTTCAGACCAGTCTGCCTGCCTCATGGCTTCCCCAAGCTGCTACCTAATAGGCTTCTTTTTGGTCTTCGTTCTTCTGAGAATAAATTGGATGATTTGGTCTTTAGTGATTGCCCTCACACTAACTGCACTGCAGTTGCCTGCCTGTAATTCTTCCCCCTTAAATATTGTCCTACCTTGGGATTGCACTTTCCTTCTGGCAATTTCTTTTTTATCTCTGTGGAGGAGGAGGAAGAAATGCCTCTATGATGCTTAGAGGGCTTTGCTTCAAGCGGTTGAATTCTTGTAGCTGTCTGATCATGTTGCTGAAGTGCCACAGGAAATCTGTTCCTGTCTTTAGCAGGTCTGTGGTGGCCACAAGGGTTTGTTTCCAGCATCTGCTCTGACTTTGGATTCAGACTGACACAGAGGAAGATGTGCAGCAGAGCTCTGAATCAGTGCATGTAAATGTGAGTGGGTCTGTTTGGTAAATAATCACCACATCACGCTTAAACTATTCAAGAAGGCAAATGGGACAATACAGGGCAGGTTCAAAAAGTACAAAGAAATCAAGATATCCGTTCATAATTTGACAGCTATGTCATTAGTGGTTTAATAATAACAGCAGAAAGCCAGAGAAGGAGCTAGAAGTAGCAGAAAAGGTTTTACAGTACACAGCAGGGATGGAAACATCAGGAAGCCAAAAGCAGAACTCATGCACACATTCTAGAACAGAGAATAATTTTCAACTCCCCTAAAATGGGGAAGTTTAGCTGTAGAGGGGAAAGGTTTACTGCATTACTTGAGTGGAAAACATTCATTACCATCAAACCCAAGATGAAATAATTGACACAAGTTCAAAGAATTGACGAAAGTACTTTGCAATATGTCCTGCATGACTGAATGATCCTCTTCAAAGGCTGAGCAGATTTTTTTTTTTTTTTCTGAACTCACTTGATGGGGTTTTTAACCAGTTCTCCTTACAGAGTTTGGGGATGATTTTATCACCCCAGAAATCTGTACTTTTTTGGTTTTATATTATCGCACTCAAGAACCAACTCCTTAAGTAAAGTAGTTTGACTGTAAAAATAATAGTTTGCTATATAAAATGGGATGACATGATAGAACCTGCATTAGGGGGCCGAGACAAGGAAAAGTTTCTTGAAGTTTGGTCTGATGTAACTAAAATTCCTGAAGTATTATCAAAAGACAGGGAGTAACTGGGCAAGACGAACCCACTCAATTTTATGGATCTTGGTTATAGAATGACTCTACAGAGGTTATCAAACATAGTAACCAAGGTAAAATTCTAGATGCCAACTGCAGTAATAAAGTGCCACTCACCTCTGTGATATACAGAATTGGCGGTCAACACTGCAAAGCAGCTATGTCAGAACTTCTGCTTCAAGTGCCTGAAAGCCAAGCTTTTAAAAGAGTGCATGGATAATTTGCGTTATTCAGAGAGTTACTGGTCAAAGAGCAGTACATGCAAAAAGACCAAGACTAGAGCCTAACCTTTCTACCATAAACTTCATGTGGAAAAGTAACTTTCCTCACAAAACAACCAAAGGAAATGGTCTGCAGCTATGTTTAGATAATAGATGTCCTTGTCTTTCCCATGACTTTGTACCCTTCACAATCCCGTCTTCTCCCTGATATCATTAATGACTGGGTTCAGGCTTGCCTTGCTTTTTCTGGACTATTTTCAAGAAGTAATTTTGTGTTATATTATTCCTTCCTGACCTATTTATTCTGCATTGTAAACTCTTCTGTTACTTTAATTAAACTTGCTTGGGGGTAATGATTTTTGTTTTTAAATATGAGCATGTTGAATCTGTGGTTTTCCTAGGCTGTTGCTTGTTTGTTAAAAAACCCCTAAAAACTAAAACCAACCGACCAAAAAAAAAAAAAAAACCCACACCACAAAAAACAAGACAGTGCATTTTTCAGGGAGTTTCTCTTTTTTAGGAAGTTTCAAAAATGAGTCATTGTGGGCACCTGAAATCCAAATACATATATCTGACTTTCAAAAAAAGCCTTTCTGAAAGGCTCTGCCACAAATTATGTCTTAATGAACTAATTTAAATTTAAACAAAAACAAAACAGAACAAAACCCCATCCCTCCTCAAAAACCTCCAAACCCCATCTTCTTAACCACTTGCCCGAATGAAACGAGTATAAACACCACCAAGCTGTTTAGTTTATGTATCTGGAACTGTTACAAGGCTTATGGTTCTAAAAGATGATGGTGTACTGCACAGGGATGGCAATGCATGGGTCACCAGACCTCAGGGGGCTGCTAGATTACATTCTTCTTTAATAACGTGAAACATGGTTAGAAGTTAGATGAATCTGAGAGAGGCAGCATGGCAAACTTGGATAGTATGGTGATTATACTATCCATTATACTTTTCCCCTTGCAAAACAGCAGTTTGAAACAGTCACTGTTTTTGGGATTCAGGAGCCATTTCTACCAGATGCCTCTCTGGGAATGCTGTTCCTTCCAGTCTTGTCTTGTGGCACTCAGAAGCTGTTGTACTGTAGTAAGTACAACAGTACCCCCTCATTGCCTGTGCTTGAACTGAGTAAACTTACCTGAGTTACGGGTCTTTGAATATTTTTCTTACTTTCGGGTGGACTGAAGAGGATTAAGAGGAGAACAGCAGTTGCAGAATGTATACATTACTGTAGGAGTGCAAAGTAAACAAAGTTTATGCAGCTACTCCTGGCTATAAATGTCATTTCAGGAAAGTACATAAGGGTTTAAACTTTATAATTGCACAGCAGTTATAAAATCCAAACTAACTTAGTAAAGAGGACTGTTATGGAGGAGAAGAGGATTTCACCAATGTTAGCAGAGAACAGAATTCATTCACTGCCTGCTGTGTTCATTAAGCCTGGATAATGTGTTGTTTTCAGCTCCTTTTTCCCTTGGGCTCACCTCCAAAATCCTGGGACTAACATCAAAGGGTGAATCTTAAGTGTCAGCCCTCTTCAGTAACTGGTATGAAGCAGCAAGTCCAAACAGTTCCACCGCAGGCTGCTACCTTCCCACTGGAGGGCATTTCCTCAGCTTTGCGACTTAGCTACCCTGGGTCTCACTGAGTGCTTCTGAGCCCTGTGCACTGCAGAGGTGCTTCTGCAGTATGAGAAGGATTATTAAGACTAAGTTAGTGGGTTTCTGGCCTGGTCCACAGCTGGGAAATCAACTGTGCAAACCACTGCTTCATTTTTTCACCATGAACACTTCCCTTTAAGATTGCTGTTTCCAGTGAAATCCCCAGCAGTCCATTGGTGATGCTACGACCACTGTTTGGGATGTGGTGCTGGAAATTGGGTGAATACCATGGCATATATGGATGTCCCAAATGTGCCACCACTGAAGAGAAGTTCTTTTGACCATATTGTTAAAGCAGCTTTGATTTCAGTATTTGAACTGGTACCTTGAGATACTGTTGTAGATGGGACTCTGTAAAAAAAAAAAAAAAAAAAAAAAACAAAAAAAACAAAAAACAAAACCAAAAATTGTGTGGACATGGCTTCTACTAAAATACTATATGGGGTTTATTTCAAGCTACACTCAAGCTAAGGAAATATAACAGCAAATTCAAACTTGAGAAAGCTGTGTGGGTAATGTTCCTCAAGTCATATGGCCAGGACTCAAGGTCTCATGTATTAGGTCAGTAAGTGAAAGAGCAATGGCCATATTCAAATATGTGAAGTAGAACAAGCGCCAAGATGGGGAAACAAAGTTAAAGTAGCTTCTAACTCTGCATACCTGATCCATCTTTCATAGTGTATCCTAGTGTATCCTACTCTTGGACTGTAGCCTGGAAACAATGTGATAAGGGGGACGCACAAGGATCATCAAGTCCAGCTCCTAAGTGAATGGCCCATAAAGGGGTCGAACCCACAACCTTGGCATTATTATCTCGAGTCGCTAACTGACTGAGCTAATTTCAGTTTCAATGCCCCCTTTTGTTTAAAGAAAGATTAAGACAGTACTAATTAAGCATATTCCTTTCAAGGAACATATTAACCACAGAATCGGGACAGCAAAACCAAGGAGAAAAAAATGCCTGTATACCATACATTAGAAGCAATCTAAATTCTGTTATTTTATTATTTGCACATTCGCAAAGCAGTAAGTTGATTCTTTGCACAATCTGTATCACTAAGTATCAACAGTAATAAGTAGTGCAGTCACATGAAGCTGACCTTCTTCCACATTGCTACATGCACATCATCCACAGATAACATGCAAGCACTGGTAAAAGACAGTGCTGTACGTGAAAATTAAGTTATGCAGTAACCTACACTCTGTAATTTAAAGAAATACAACTTTTAAATTCCTGAGGCTTTTTATCAATTTGCACTTAATCCCATTCCCAGTCAGGTAACAATTAAGAAAGGACCTCAGGATTCAGTTTTTAGTTTTATTTTCTGTCATCCTAGAAATAAGAAATACTTCAAGACTAATATCAAAACATGCCAAATACAGAGATATTGCCATTCCAGTCAAGCTAGACTTTTGGCTAAGACATCAACCTTCATTGAATCAGAAGTACTTACAAAAATGAAATGTTTGCTAAACTTTGTCATCTTTTAATAGTATGGGATTAGAATATGGAAATGTGTGTGAAAGGTAAAGGTGAATCCAAGAAATGAGTAGAAGTACTAATACATTTAATTGAAGAAAGTTCAAGAGCCCTGCCAGAGGTGACTCTCTGTGATGGTAACTTTCATTAGACCCACTCCTGGAGAAAAAAACACTTGGTTCAGTCTTTCTGTCACAGAGGTTGATACTACAACTCCATTAACCATTAGCACAAGGAACCTATAAAATACGTATAATCCATAAAATTACTGCTAGAAGGGAAACTGCAAAAGCCTTTGTGTAAACACTGATTGTTTTTTTTTCATCTGCACAAAAAGTCCAGAGACCTCATTGAGATGACACAGCCAACATATATTTTTTTTTTCTTTTCTATAGAAAAGGCACAGTCTGTTTAAGGCTTTGTTCAGTCCCTGTCTTGTTTTGAGTGGGGTTCCTAAATGGTAGCAGAGTATACAGAGTAATCCTGCCCCAGTGGCAGAGCTGTGCACTCATTAACTTCACAGGGATTTGTACAACTATACATTTTATGTTCGGCGTATAGTGATGCCTTGCTCTATTGAGAAAATTTATTATGAGGGAGAAGGAAAAAGTCTTCAGTGCTTTCTGTCTACTTATTTAAGGAGACACATCAACACAGAAAATAGAAAAGGGTGACATGTCAACACAGAAAATAGAAGGAACAGAGATGTGCGACAAAATTTGCTTTTTGCAGTGATGTTATTATGCCTAGATGAATACTATTCCTTTACAAAAGAGGACTTTATGCCAGTGAGTTCAATTAACAAAGTATGTCTAAAAAGAGGAAAGATTTTCAGTAATGGTCTTATTTGAATTTCTCTGAGTATAAAATCATAGTCATGAAAGTAAAAACTGTTTTTTAATAAAGCCACATTGCCTTGCTCTTAAAGCATAGATGGTGGACACTTGATATGATGGACACAAAAAGTTTAAAAGAATGAAAATATCATAGCAGCCTGTTCATTTTGAATAAGTTTACCTTGACAATCATATCTTTGCAGTGGCTCTGCTCAGCCAAAAATGTATGTTCTATGCAAGAGGTGTGTTCTTGCATACAGTGTAAGCAACATACGTATTTTCCCACTGTGATGTGTTATCTTGGTAAAAATAAAGGCTGTGATGATCCTGAAATACCTAATTGCCTTTCAGCTGCAGTGTGGATTTTGCTGTTAATGATCTAAACTGCGCATTCGTTGTCTTGGTAAGGAATTAGATTGTGCTTTATGGCAAATATTTAAAGAGCGATGTGTTTGAAAACCTTTTATGTAACCATAACCATAAAACATCCTGTGCTCTACCTAATCCGTATCTGGGGTGTTTAAGCATACCTTTGGCATATCTTTATAACTGCTGGATTACAAAGTGAGGCTGGGAATGAGTCCAGTCTCCAGTTCAAAATATATCTGCTCATGTAGTAATTATTTAAACTTAGCCTCAGTGACAAAGCCCCAAAGATTTGCTCTAGTAGTCAGGAATAAGAGTGTTGGTGAAAAGGCTTGTCAATCCCCTGGCCACACCGGGGCAAGTTCCATTCTTCCCAGCCCAGGCTCCCAGAGGTGACTCCACTCTGCAGTTACTCACAAGCCGTCCCCTTAAAGACAGCTCCTCTTGCGCCAGAACGGGAGTGAGCTCTGCCGGTTCCCTCTGTACTCAGTGTGGGGACCAGAATACTTGTGTGCTGAGGAAGAAGAAGAAAAGTTGAATCATGAGTGTGCAGACAGAGGGTGATTTAGCTGTTCCACAGAGAGGGTCCACGACATCCGTTACATGGAGTGTTTCGCTAGGAATGTGGAACGGCTGGGAAATCATCTTTCATCTGTACTGTGAGGTTGTTCAGAACATGAGCTGCAAATTAAGCAGGCACTCAACTCTGGTTGATAGTCGAAAATAACAGAAAGAAAAAAGTCAATTTTTTTCTCACTGTGTCTGTGTAGTGATGATGACAAGAAATCTAATGTAATTATCTTAATTCTGATCAATGAAAGAGGAAGAATTGCCATGTTGTCCACATTGTCTAGTGCTATGATGTAAACTCTTGACAAAGTTTAGAATGCAGACTGCCTGTCTACTTTTTTTTTTTTTTTTCTGCAATACAAATCAGGAATCTTTCTCCAGTCTTATAGAAGGAAAATACACAAAATTATATATTTACCCTAAGAAAAGACCTTTTTAAGATTCATACTCCCGTCTTCAGATAGGATATGTTCACAATGCTGTAATCTTTTTCCTTCCACTCAGAGTAGTTTACCATTCAGTTCTGTAGCTCACAGTTGTTTTATTCCACTTAACCAGAATTCCTCCAGGAGTTCCTGCTGTCAGGCAAAACTCCTGGCACACAATAAGAAATTCAGGAGTCAGTGAAGATTGCTGCCCAGAAACCAGTCATCCTGGACTGAGTCTGGCACAGAAAGGGAGAGTTGTGAAAGAAATGATAGAAGCAAACAGTTTTCTTCCATAAAATTCACTGATGGCAGTACATACAGTAAGGGGTAGACTGAGTAAAGGAGGATTTGTCATGAGAAGGAGGAATGTTGAAGAATGCACAGTAAAGTAATGCTTTTCTATGCCTTGGAAAATGCTGCAGTTAGGAAAGACATATGCATATAAATTTGGAATAGAGAGTTGAGTTTAGTCAGTATGAAACAAAACACTTACTAGTGCAGGGAGAGGAAAGGAGAAAAGAAAGCATTTGAATTAACCAAAAAATAACACATTAATTCTGAAAAGGTGTCAAAGACAGGATAGGCTGTTGAAAATGTTATTATTGTTGGAAAATCAGCCCTGAATAAGAGTGCTCATGAAGAAAGTCAGAAAAATAGAAAAAATCAAGTAGTTTTGGAGAGCAAAAAATTCCACTACAGATGAGACAAATCTGTAAATCTGTTTGCAGCCATGTCCCTTCTTTTCTCTGATAACCTCATCATTAAAGCAGTGCATTTAAGCTGGTTCAGGTGGATAGTGGTAGACTAGAGCAGTACCTTAGATCATGAGTAGGATCATGGAAAGAAACAAAAATAAATCTGCAACAGAATATCATGATTTTCAGAAGGCTCTAGTTTGCATTGACTATATTGTAGACTTTAAAAATGTGAATGCAAGAGGTGACTTGTAGTTTCTGTAAGTCAAAGGGACAACTATTCAGAACATGTATCCCAAGCAAGAGTAATACTTGAAAGTAAAGGTTCCCAATCCAGATGAGTGAAGATCTGACTCAAAAGCATTAAGCAATGGTCTTATAGGCAATGTGCAAAGGAGTGGGTTATGTTAATTTGGCGAAGGGTTGCTGGTATTATGGCTATACATCATTTGGACCAGACCTGGCAGAACAGAGCAGATCTAGACAACAGCTATCCAATTTAGAACACAGGAAAATGAACTTGCATCTGTATCCATTTGCCTGGTTACACATACCCTACAATGCAAACAACTAATATTCTAATATTAGCTCATCCTAATTCTTTACAAAACTGAATTTGACTGCCCTCCTGGCATAATACTTTAAAACAGAAGGGCACTCTGGTGGGAACTGCTGTGACTTCCCAAGCGACAGCTCCCATTATACACAGAGTTTTGCCTGCTATTCCAGTACTGTTCCTATTAATAATGCATTTTGCTAACTAGATGTGCTTTTCTGTTTGGAGTTTGTTTTGCGTTCTCTGGTAACTGCAGCCTGTGCTTTGGCAAACTTGTGCATAAGAAACTACCCGCGTCACCAGCACTCTGTGCACTTTTCAAAATATTACAAACTTTTCTTTCTTTTGTGTAGTCTTATCCTGATAAACACGTGACTTACAAAATAATGTAGGAAGTAATCTAGTTTATCTTTTCACTTTTGAAAAACAAGGTGCACCCTTCTCCAAAAATATCCCCAGAAAGGAACTTTGCTGTGCTTTTTAAGTTGACTTTTTAATGATGGAAAAGACCGTTCATTATGTAACAGCTAGACATGCTTGTCAGCAACATTATAAAAAACTATTTGGATGGAAAGAGTGACAGATGTATCCCTGATGTTAGCTAACTGTAAACAATTTAGGAAGAATTTGACCCTTGGTTGCGCATGGGATAATTCCCTGTCTTCTCAGTTTGCTTTCCCCACTGGAACGGCACTGAGGGCCTCTTCATAACTCGGCAGAGATGTATGAGATAGTGGAAGTAGCCCAAGCTGGAAATGAAAAGCAGTTTGGAGAAATGGTATTGCACCACTGCTGAGCTGATTAGGCCAGCTGAGAGATGGAGATGAGTGTCTAAGCTGCAACACCATTTTGATACAGGTTTTGCCTTGATCCTGGGTGGACCCTTTGCTGCCCTGTCACCACCTCAGAGCTTGCCTGTAGTGTCACTTAATACTATCACTCTGCCTAATCCTGGTTAGTATCATCTGCAGTTCTCAGCGGTATATGGATCACCCTTACGATTTTGCAGAAGTGGGTTTTTTTGAAGATGTAAAACTTGACATTGTAGAAATAGATGTTTATACTGGTGCAATGCCAGCTCATGCCTGCCCAGAAGAAAAAGCCCCAGCACACAAAGTAAGGAAGGAGATACCATGTATCACCTTCCTGCGTTTCTATGGAGGTTGGTTTTTTACAAGGTGTTTTTTTATCTCCACAACTTGCAGATATCCAATTTTGCTGTATCTAGTCTCTTCCTGTCTGCTCTCTCAATGGTTTTGTATATAGCAAATACAATCATACAGATTTTTGACAGGTGTTCAGATGATTTCAATCTGAAGGGTATGGCCTAAACCATCTCAGACTATTTTCATTTATTCCTTCTGGGGTTTTATGTTTGTTTGTTTGTTTGTTTGTTTGTGGGTTTTGGTTTGGTGTTTTAGCCAGAAGAAAGGTATTTTAAAAATCATCAATAGCATGAAATCTTAGGAGAAATCAAGCAGGCTATGTATGGCCCTGTCTCTATCTAGACCCAAGAAATAGTTTGGCAATGCCATATACTTACATTGTATCAGTCCTAAACCATGAACGACCTCCTGGTTGCCAAGGCTGTGGCATCAGAATAAATCTAGTTTATGTGAGAAGTTTGATTATCACAGTGGAAATGCTTTTCGGTGCAGTTCTTGAAAAGAAAGCAAACATCAGTTTGCACTATGGATGCCAAAAAAATTTCAGTTTGTCTCTTTTGGAAGGGGAAACTTCAGAGTCCCAGGGCTCAGGCCTGAGCAGCTCTGGGTGTGTGGGAAGTAGGGCCCAACAGAGCTTCCCCTGCGCTGAGTGGCAGATACACAGGCTGACACAGGTGACCTGCAGACCTGGCAGCCTACTTGCTTGCACCACCACTTCTAATGATACTCTAAATTTCCGTGTTTCCAAACACAGCACTGGAAATGTACTACCAAAAACACCTTTGTATTTGGCCAGGGCATCATTTCTGTTTTGCTTGTGGCTGAACAAGGATAAAGATACTGGTTTTCTGAGACTTACGCCGTATTGTCTTAGGCAAATGCTTTGTAGTGATACTTGTGATACACCAAGGTAAAGTCTTTGGTGTTTTTAAGAGGATAACCTTTTCCCAGGCTTAAGATAAAACTGCTATAGTAGGCTTATGATAAAACTGCTGTTACTGTATTTTGTGTTCTTCTATTGTTATGGGTTGTTGCTACAAGAGATTAAAAGTTTAAAAAGAGTTCTCGTGAAACCAGTCCAGAGATGATGTGCCAGCAGTGAGAGGGATGATACAGATGGAGTTCTCTAGCTGTCAAAGCAATAGATGTGCTATTGAAACAGATAAACTGAGTGAAAGCATATTGTTTACAATGCAGGAAAGCAGGATAAAGGAAGGATAAATAAAAACAAAAATACTGAATGTAGTCCCTGATGAAAGGAAACTGATATGAAAACAAATTCTTGTTCAATGAACAACCAGCTTGAACATCTGCAAAAGGCTGCCTAATCTAGCAGGAAGAATATGTACTGGTATTTGTGCCACAGAAGCACACCCTGCAGTTATAAGCATGACAGAAAAAGATTTTCTAAACTTAACATGCATAATATGCAACACTTATTGAACATAACTATGTGCAGGAGCATCAGAGCTGAGACTTACTGTACTGGGGAGACTATGCTGATCATCAAACAGAATTATTGTCACATTGAAAGAACCCATGCTGAATTTGTTTTCATCAGGTGGACAAGTTTTTGATTTAAGCTCTGCCTGTGTTTCTGTCCACTGCCAGTCTTCAAAGCATCCAGAAGCAGATGGAGCTTTGCCTTTCATATGTGAACAGCCCAAGGATCACCTGTGGACAGCCAGGAAGGTGGGGTTGGCAGTGTGGCAGCCACCAGGCACTGCATGCAGATAGTGTGTCTGGCTGCACCTGTATCTCTTCCACAGTATCCATCTGGATGAATTCTTTCAGATTAGGAGCTTTTTGGCTACGCAACTTCTGCAGCACGGTTAAACCCAATGGGTTGCTGCCTTCCTAGTTCTTCACTCCTTGAATCAGGAATTCTAACTAAACCTCCTGAGTTACTTTGTAAAAAAAATGATTGTTTTTTCAGAGGATGACAAAGTATTAAAATTCTGCTTCAATTTCTCTGAAAATTCTCAGATCTCTGGAGGCATCTCTGGTCAAAACTGCTCTGTCTGGTAGCCATCTCTAGGCAGACCAGTACTTACAATATTAATTTAGGTTGCAAGTGATAGAAGTTCAAGCTGCTTTTTTATCTGGCATAGCAACTACAGCCATGATATTTCTAGGATCTGTGGGATTGGAAGATTTTATTTATTTTTTTCTGCATTTGAATTATCAATTATTTCTTAATACAGAGATCTTGTTACCTAGTGTTGCAGGAAAATTGACCTTTGACATAATTAATCATTCTGTCTCTTAGTGAATAGTTAATGAACAGCATACCTGACCTACTGTGGCCTGTCTTGCGATGTTCTTCAGAAATTTGGTACATGGGATAAAGACAAAGCCATGCCTTCCTTCTTTGTGTTCCAGCTGAGGGTGGTCATGGGTGGGTTACTGTTCAACAGAACTGCTGCCTCCTTTGGCTGACTGCACTTCCTGTCATGGCCATGAAAATCTTCCAAAGGTTGTCCTTTCATTGTGCATAATAAGAAATGGCACAGGAGATATATAATGGAAATGTTTTCAAGAACAGGAGAATTAATTTCCATCCCACTCAGAGTAAAATAGGCTTTTGCACTACAGAAATGACAAATTTTGTTTTCCAGAAACAATATAATTTATTGCAAAATAGGTGGCCATTTCCACAAAACAAAGGCTTACTGCAAAACTTTTTCTCTATTTGCACTATCTCTTTATTTCTCTTTTTCCTTCCTTTTTTTTTTTTTTTTTTTTTTTTTTTTTTGGCACTAGACTAAAATTGGTTAGTTAATTATAAGCCAGAAAAAAAGCTTTGATCCTTTGCTGAAGTAGCATAAATTATGTGGCATTTTATGTCAGACAGTATCAAAGGCTATGAACAAAAAACATTTCCATAATGAGAAGCCTTGTCAGTAACTGGGCATAGAAATTAATTATTACTGAAGAGTAAACATCTTTTTCTAAAGTCTCCTAACTTGCTCCTCCAAAAAGTTCCCTTTTACCAAAGGCAGGGGAGCATTCAGCAACTCTCTACAGGTTCCACATAGAACACCAAGCAGCAGGTACTAATTACAAAAAGAGTAAAAGCATAGAGTACACTGAGATGAGGAGATGTGAGACCTCTGATATAGAACATGCAAGATGGCCAGTAAAGCAGCAAATTTCTAGGCTAAGAGATACTATTTTAACCAAACTTTTCCCTATGGTAAACGAGTAGTTGCATGATCATTTTAATTGACCTTACTTACGGGTCAACATCTTTTCTCTAGTCAAGCAAATACTGTCACGTTTATTTTTTAGTACAACCATGATGATGGATACTCTTCTGATTTATTTGTTTGGCCTGACAGTCTCTATTTTGTGTGTGTTATTATGCATTTTTGAGAGGATATAAACTTTTCTACCTGCTAATCTCTGCTCTTTTTAATGAAGTGAAGTTTATGAGACTGAATGAAACATCTATGAAAGACTTGATTCTATTAGTCACTTAAAGTAAATTAGGATAATGAAGATCTATACAAGTTGTTCAGTAATGCATGCTTATGCAATTGCTAAGGGAAGGACATGCAGAAAACACACATGGAATGAATAAACACAGCAAGGGTATTCAGCTGGAGTCAGCAGATCATCAACAGATAATCAAGCACAGATGATATACGTTTGCTTATTAAATTCAGTCCTAATGTAAATGATTCAAATATCACTAAGGCTAATGGGAGATGCTGTCATAAAAGGGTAGTATTCACCCATCTGCTTTCAGGAGAAGAAAGGCAAATAACCCTATCAGTAGCTCAATTGCTCAGATGGATTCACTGTTCTCCTACATATGCACAGTCCATTAGTAAAACAGTCTCAAGTCCAGCTGATGAAAAAATGTGTAGAAAAGTGGTAGAAAGGAAGTAATGAAGCACTGCCACTAATTTCATTTAGTAAAAAAGGTGCTCTGGAGAGAAAAATAACTGAGCATGAATAACTTTGTCACTTGAAATAGATTATTTTTAAAGGTTATGCAGTATTCAATTGAGTTTGTCTGCAAATGAGCCCAGACTGCCATATACCCTTATTGTAGCCCAGGGCAAGGCAGATCAGTGAGGAACTTGCCATCCCTTTATTCACTGTGATACTCCTATCCATGCTGGGAGACTCCTTTAGAGGAACAACAACCTGTCTCAGTCTTGTCCACACCATCCACTGGAATTGTTCCCCTGCAGATGATGTCCTCGAAACCTTTCCTGAGCTTTTTTTTGGTGAATGATAGTTGGCATGAGCCAAAATTCTGTTAACACTTTGATAACCAATACAGAACTCTAACTTTTCTCTTGTTTAGTAGAGACAAATAAGTAGTCTTGTGTTCAGGGGGCAACCCCCCTGAACCTTTCTAACCATACAAAAGGACAGACTACAAAAATACCTTACTGCTCTTCTGGTTTTTTCTCACATGTTTTCTCCTTTATCCTGTGATATAGGGTGACAAGGGACCTGTTGGAGTCTTTGTGAGTTTGGATTCCTGTGTTTTTGAAAAGAGGGAAAGTGGAGTAAATCTGTCTCCTTTCATGGCTGGAAGCTGCTGAGAGCTCCAGTGAAAGAAAGACTTTAACTTCGCTCCTGCTCTTGAACACAGATTAAATATTAAAACTACATAAAGGTAAGTCAGCAAGAAGTTTGGCCTAGCCTGAGAAGTAATTTTGAAAATTTTGGACCCTAAAGCTGCAAGTAAAGGTTTTTCTAAATGTTAATGAGAGAAAGACGCACCAAGTCTGTTTGCAGATAGTGATATTAAAATTTTTGTTCTTTCTTAATGGAGACCTGTAGAAAACTCTCCTTACCTCTCAGTTTTACCCCTTTAATAAGGGTTGCTAGAGCCTGAAATTGCATTGTGATGTTCATTGAACAAGGAGGCAAGGACCATTTTTTCCTCATTATTATTCAGTGTAAGGTGTTCTCTTTTTTAAATGTTAGATAGCTCTCTAGTAATTGTAAGAGATCAGTAGGAAGTGCCCTTTAAAGGTCACTTTAGGCAGTGTAATGTAATTAAATGAATTACGTGGAAACATGGTCTGGGATCTCATTAACCACATTTATATCTGTCACAGGAAAGTTTACCCAGATATCAGTACAAAACACACCAGAGTAAGGTCACTTCTTAGAAGTGCATACAGAATGATATTTTATTTTTTTATATATATGACATCAGAGAAAGAAATTATCCGAGAGTTATTCTAGTTTAATCTACATGGACAAAAAGAACATTCTACTTTTTGGCATTATGTAACAACTGAGTAGAATGGAAAATAACTGCATTCTTTCCTCTTTTCACCTTGTTACAGTCATAATATCTATAGGCATGTTGACAGGGCTGGTTACAGGCACTCCAACCTATTACACAGCTGCCTGGCTGAAGCTGGAGAATGAGACATGCAGTGAGGCCTGGCACAAGAGGAAACCGATTTTTCTGTATTTTAAATTGATTTTAATAGTCCTGGGTTGTACCATGGACCATGCAGCTTCCTTAACTAATTTTTGTGTGGATCATAACAAAAAAATATGCCCCTGTATGGTTCCTGCATTGTATCTGGTGTACTCAGGTTTACTGTGTTCTCTGTATGTTGATAGACTGTTTGGACTTGCACCTCAGTTAGACTGCAGGTTCACTGCAGAAAGTTTCATGCAGTTTGGTTTCTCTGGGATGTGCCAATTGCACTTGCTGACAATTGAAATTGTCCTCATTAATTTTCATTGAGTTGCAGAGTGTCTTGTCCATATTGGAGTCAGATAATCTGAGACAGTGAATTGGAGCTTGCAAGGAGGAAGCCAGGATGACTGATGAAACTAACCTCAGCAATATTTATTCTGTGAGTCACTTCAGCAATGTGTCCCACACTCACTAGTTTATTGATGTTCAGTGTGGATCTTCTTAAAGCTCCGTTCACTTCCAGAGCCATGGGGTTTTTTTATGGCAGAAACTCAGCATTTACTTTTGATGACAGAAATTGTTAGCCTTTATGATTTTAAAATAAATCTTCTAAGTCACATTTATATGGCACAAAGTGATGGCAGGTAAAAGTTTTCAAATTTTAATAAATTGTGATGGTCTGATGGTCTGTTGGGATATGAAATATGATTTTCACAGTGTTTGACATAGACATACTGGTATAGTGACATGTATGAGAAAGTAATTTTCAAATCTGTTTGAGATGTATTATGTGGAAATAAAATGATCAATGTTCTTGGAACAGCTCCAATCATATTTGACACATTAACATGCAGAAGTTCTGGATACTGCTTAAGGGCTCTCTCTAGTTTCCAGAGAGTAAGGAAAGGATTTGTGTCAAAATTCCTGACCTGGAATTAGCAGAATTAGAGCTACAAGCTCTAAGCAGGTACTATGCTTAGTCCCTAGTGCTGGGTAATGTGGGTTAAGTGCTTTCTTTGCTGTAACACATTTCCCTACTGAGCAGACCTATTGCTGCTGCACTGTGTTTTTTTTTCCCACCAGAATGATTATCAGCTTGCAGGCAGTAGACAAGGAACACATATAATCAGAAAAAGCATCTAAACTAGAAGGCTCAGTCTTGGTTTGATTGGGTTCGGGAGTTTTTTTGTGGTTTGTTTTGATTGGTTGGTTGGTTGGTTTTGTTTTTGGTGGTTTTTTTGGGGGCCCATTTTTGTTTCATTGTTTGTTTGTTTGTTTTAATGGCAGCTTACAGTCGATATTTGAAATAGGTATTATAAAATCACTCTGGAAATGGAGTTCCTTTGCCCAGCTGGCAGCTATTATAATTAACCGATTTATGATCTTTTGAAATATGGAAATTCCATCTCTACCTTACCTCAGGAAATAGTCTCTAAAAGACAAGGACATCAGCAGAGCTGGGCAAGCTGAGTCACTGTGTAGTGGACTGATGAAAAAAAAACCACACCAAAACCCAGAAAACCTTCACAAATTTTTTCATTAGTGTGACTTTTTGTTTTCTTTTTTCTTAATAGCACCATTAAAGGTCTGCATCCCTGCTTATCAGCTAGTCTCCTCTCAAACACACAATGATGAAATAGCAGAGAAAGCTGTAACCCTTTAGAATCCCTGAAGAAGGGGTGTTGGGAATAAGTGCTTCTCTCAATGACTTACCAAGAGAGAAAAAAATGAAGTGATGAAATCTTTCCCACCTTTACCTTGTGCCCAGGTTACCTGGGCTTTGGTAATCATTGTGGGTCCCTTCCAACTAAGAATATTCTATGAACTATTGAAAAAAGAGATTCCTCCTTTCCCGAGCCACTAGGCAGCAGACAAAGAAGTCTGATGTTAAAAAGAAAAGGAAGGGGTCAACAACTCGGTCCCTGGGGAAGGAGGAGAGTGATGACCTTGTCATTCTTGCCTGCGCAATGCCCTGGGAGCATGTGCCTGATGAGATCAGTTGTGCTTCCATGTATGTATGGCAAGGTCAGCAGAGCCCGTTAATCACTCCTGCAGGAGGGAGTGATATACTGCTTCCAGTTCATCATGATAAACAAATTCTTAATCCTCTCTTTCCCAATTCATTCTGAAACAGAAGATAACTGAGAAAAGCTTGGCCTTTGTCCCATCAGTACAAATGCCTTACCCCTGGGCTGAATGAAGCACCTTGATTGTGCTGCACATGGGAACAAATATGCTGTGTGAGCGGCTCAGGGTGAAGGACCCATCCCGATTCCTCTGACATCGAAAAAGGTTCAGATGACATCTGCTCTGTTTTGAACATCCCTCTACATGTATGTGCCTGCTACACATACAAATATGTCCAGAAACATTTTAAAAATTGTATTTTGTATTTTTTCTATAAGAAATTTGCTCATCTTTCTGATAATTTAAAACGGTTCATCTAATAACTAAGATTAGTTTGACTCAGTCATTCCTAAAACTGCTACCAATAGTTGGATGAAAAATTAAATTAATGATTGAATTTTTGATTGCTTGTCTTCATGCCCTGTATTTCCTCTGTGTATTGATTCTTTGAGTGTATATTTTGTTATTTAAGGGCTGTCCCTTGTTCTTTAAGCTTTTGTTTTTAGTGCTACTGAAATTTGTTTTGTGCATGTGTATCTTCACTACTTATGAAATGGAATTAGGTAATCAAATCTAATCTTAAATTATGCAGCTTACAAACTGCCTGTGAATTAATGTGGTCAGGAAGTAAGAGTGATTTTAAACACTACATCTAAAAGAGCCTTTTTAAAAAATAGGTGGAGATAATTAATTTACCAGTTTTGAAGTAGAGCTTTAAAAACTGTATGAACAAGGTAGCATGGTTTTGCTGTCTGCAGCTACACAGATCACTTCATATCTTGCATTCCTTAATCTAAATGTTGAATCAGCCTAGGATTTTGTAAACTAGAGGTGCTCGAGTCATTATAAATGCAGAAATGTAAATCTATGAATCTAAAAAACCACTTTAAAAAATAGATTTCATGTGCAGAAAACCATAAAAATACCATGAACTTCAGTTTCACTGTCTTTAGTGTCTATATGAAAATGAACCTAGAAACTCCAAGGTTATTAACACCTTGGGTCTGAAATACATTTTATGTCTGGCAAATTACAATGTAAAATGTGTTGTGTTCTGTAGTATAGTTTCTTAACTGCTAGTACCAAGGGTTCACTGAAGGCAAAGTCACTGAAAGCACACTTCAATTGTGCTTGATATCTTACTAATTAAAGAGAAAATCGTGCTGTGAGAGACAAGTACTGTACTTCTGTCTCTCCTCTCAGACCATTTCTCTCTCACTGAGCTAATGGAGCAATTCTGTGTTTCAGTCCAGAAGCAGACATTCTTGTAATTGTCTGCAGTCTCGTACTAAATGCTTCATCCAATAAATGATTTTTAGCTTTAACTCATTTCCTCCGCTTCAATACACTGTGTTCAAAGATGTAATTAAAAACTAGTTCTGTTGCCTAAGACGAGTTTAGCCTAGCAAACAATCATTCACCATCTGGAAGTTGTGTTATACAAAGAGGTTATCTAAAAAGGAAAACATACTGGTATTTGATTTCCCCTGAAAGATATAGACTTCATTTTCATTTATTGCTGTAAGTTAGGAGCAATTCCACTGTATACTCATCATAATTGTATATTAATGTATGCTTTTATAATAATGTGGCTTGTATGAGGCTGGATGCGCAGAAGAGAGGAAAAATGAAAAGCCAGAAAGGGAAAAAACAACCATTATTCCTTTTCCTCTGAACTTCTTTCTACAGAATCATCTGTCCTGGTCATATGATAACAGGAGGTAAAACTTTCTTCAGCCTAATTGGGTAGGGCAGTACCCAGTAAGTAGGTAAGGGCAGCACTGAAAAAATATTTGTCTTGCTTTATTTGATGGAAAACAATGTAGGGCAAAAAGAAGGTTGTTGTAAACTGCATAGTATCATAGGTCTCATGATACTTAGCTTTATCCTAAAACAAAACAAACAACCAACCCCTAAAACACAAAACAAAACGGAAACAAACAACAAAAAATCCAAACCAA
This sequence comes from Oxyruncus cristatus, assembly GCA_013399855.1. Classification (NCBI taxonomy): domain Eukaryota; kingdom Metazoa; phylum Chordata; class Aves; order Passeriformes; family Cotingidae; genus Oxyruncus; species Oxyruncus cristatus. The sequence continues at coordinate 1,029,931 of VXAY01000098.1, forward strand.
CCAACCAGCAAAAAAAAAAAAAAAAAAAAAAAAAAAGAAGTCAACAAAAACTCTGGTTTCTCAATGCTTGTGTAAAGTTTGCTTTTGTTTTGTTTTGTGTTTCTATTAGCTCATTCCTGATGTTGGTAGAAAAACACGAACTGGTAGAATGAAAAGCACACTCTCAAAAGGCCCATAAAAGAATGCATGATTTTAAAATATGTTTATTTTTTACCCCAGAGTGTGATTTTTTGGTCATGGTAGAGGAAGTGATATATGACTTTTACATGCTTTGGTCTGGCCTTACTGAAATATGCAACTGCAGAGTTAAAGCCCCTGGGGTGATTACGTGGTACATGTGGGCCAAACTCAGAGCTCACTACTGCCAAGAGGAAAAGAGCCCTTCCCTTTTTCACATTCCCCTCACTCCTGCTGTGCAGCCCCTTCCTCGTCTTTGCACAGATTTTGGCATGTGGTCGGCCGAGCTGTAAGTTGATTTATCTGTCTAACCCAGGAGCAATGATCTGCATTGTATCGCCTCTCTGTCACATTAGCAATGTGATCTGGCTTACCAGAGGGGCTGTGCAGTGCAAGAGTGGGTGCCAGGCAAGGACTAGGAACACTGGCTTGAACTACAGGGTAAAGTGGTAAGAAAAGGAGCTTTTTGGTTTGGTGGCAGATAGCCATTAGAGTCAGTTGTAATAGCTAATAACTTCACCTTGAGAAGTGCAAGGCATCTGACTTGAACAGAATAGTAACATTAATAAAATCTTGATACCTGATGATAATAGGAGTTCAGGGCTTTGGTGATTTTCTGACCCCTTCTGAATTATCTCTTTTTTTAATGAGCCTTCTGACACCTTTTCTGCCTCTTCATGTGCACCCCTCAGTGAACCTGGTCATAGAGCTCCTGATGATTTCTCAGCTCTGGTGAGGATAATTTTCTTTCTGGTGCCCTTTCTATATACAGCTTTCATGGCAGCTGTATAGTTAATAAAACTATTGCAGGAGAAACTCGATGTAGGGTTGTTAGTGTTTATTTCCATTAAAACGTAATTCTACTGAAAAAAATATTTTTAAGTACTAAATAGGGAAATCTAATGAAACGCCTTGTTGTGGCAAGACATCTTTTCATTTTGAAGCAAGACTATTAATGCAAATTTAAAAAAAAAAAAATTGCAATAGGTATTACATGCTCCCAGGCAAAAACCATGTCATGTATAGAAACTGTATACCTTGCTTAGTCCACCTCTTAACATTTTATTCCTACTCCATATTTTTCCTCATTGAGAGCACTCTAAGTGTGGGGGTAGCTTTGGAGATTGACTTTTCACTTCAAGAAATAAAAAAAGCATGCTTCTATATATTTGAGTGACCTCGAAAAACTGTTGGTAAAGGGAGATCTTGTACAAGTGGCTGCTCTCTGAGGGATTATTTTCAGCTGCCTTGTCAAGTTAAGAATTGGAACCACTAAAGCAGTAACACAGTTTCAGATCTCATTTCAAAGATCTTCAAATGAAGACCTGCCAGTTGTGACACTTGCCCTTTTATTATCCTACAATTGATTGATATCATGTGGAAGGCAACAGTACCTGTGAAATATTATGCATCTTTTAAGCAATTCCAGCTGTTTCTGCTCTAAATAGTGTGACACTTACCATAGAAAATGGACAAAGAACAAGCAATTTGTTTTTCTAATATATCATTCCTAGATACGTAGATACTGTGGAGGTCTATTCAGGATGTACAAACAAACATATATATACATATATAAATATGCATATATACATATGTATATAAGGGTTTTTAAGAACAGCTTTATAGTGACACATACATTATAGAGCCTGACTTAGAACAGATTTATTTTTTTTCCAAGTCTCTAAAAGATATGAAAATATCCTGAACAATGGGTCCAAAATTAATATCTCGAATCATATTACAGGGAATTATGAGAGAATCGGCCACTGGCAGCAGCTAGGATCATATGGTTTTTCCAAACAGCATCTCCTATTGTTGCTGTCAGAGGGAGAGCACTGGATGTAAATGAATCATTGATCTGACACAATAAGATGTTTCTTATGATGGAAACTAAACCAACACTGTATTTGGCTGTATGGGATATGAACTTGAAAATCAGGCTGTGGTCATTATTTTGTACAAGGGTGCATATTTTTATTTGGTAGTTTTCCGTTCTTAATAAGGTACTTTGCAAGTGGTTATCTGTAAGTGTATAATTCCTGAACTAAGAAAGATCAAAAAGCATTTGAAAAATCAATTTATTTTTTTTCCAAATAAATTATGAAGGGAAGGATCTTCTGGCAATGTTGTCCATATAGAGGCTGGGGGAAAATTTGCAATATCTCCTTGCCCACATGAGAAACTCAGATATCAGGTAATTATTTTTAAACTATCATACAAAGACTACTTCTATTATTATTCTTCCATAAAAGGGCTTGCTAGTATAAACTGTATTTAATGACAATGCCCTGCCATTTGGCTTGGATCCATCTTTGCCTACTGTAGTAGCCCTCCTTTTGTCTAAGCCCTTTTTCATTATCACAGTGATCTTTGAATATCCTTGAGATTAGCAAGAAAGCTGCAAAAATTGTAGAGCTGGAAAAGCACATGATTTCATTTAAGCATTCATCCAGAAAAAAAATTTGATTTGAATGGAAGAGTTCCAGATTCCAACAAGAAAGTGAATGAACTCAAGAACTTGATCAGTTTTGATCAGTTGAAGCTGGGACTCTGTCCTCAGTTGAGTCATCTGAACCTATGTCTCTCATTTTGTAAGAGATCAATATGATGGAATGTGTTTCTGTTTTTCCATGAAAAATACTTTGCAACATTGTAAACAGTTTTAGGACCATTAAGATCAGATTTTTTTTTTCAAATGTATTATTACAGAGTATTTTTTCATTTATTTCATACAATATATCCATAAATTAGAATGATAGAATTGCCTGAGTTGGAAGGCACCTTAAACTTAGTTCCAACACCCCTGCCATGGGCAGGGACATCTTTCACTAGACCAGGTTGCTCAGAGCTCCATCCAGCCTGGCCTTTAACACTTTCAGGAATGAGGCAACTCTGAGCCACATATTCCAGTACCTTATCACCTTCACAGTAAAGAATTTCTTCCTAATAGCAAATCTAAACCTACTCTCTTATAGTTTCAACCCATTCTCCTTGCCTTTCACTACATGGTCTTTAAAAAACTCCCTCTCCATCTTTCTTGTTGGCTTCCTCAGGCAATGAAGGGCCACAGTAAGGTCACCCTGAAGCCTTCTCTCTTGCAGGCTGAACAATCCCAGTTCTCTCCACCTTTCCTTTTAGGAGAGATCCTCCATCCATCTAATCAGCTTAGTGACCCTTCTCTGGTCTCGCCTCAGCATGTCCATATCCTTCCTTTGCTGGGGACCCCAGAGCTGGATGCAGTGCTCCAAGTGGGGTCTCATCAGAGGGAGTAGAGGGGCAGAATCACCTCCCTCGAGCTGCTGCCAACACTGCTTTGGATGCAGCCCAGGACATGTTTGGCTTTCTGGGCTGTGGGTGCACGTGGCCAGGTCATATCCAGCATCTCATCCACCAGCACCACCAAGTCCTTCTCTCCAGGGCTGCTCTCGGTCTGTTCATCACCCAGCCCGTGTTGATACTGCGGGTCACCCCAACCCAGAAGCAGGACCTTGAATTTGGTCTTGTTAAACCTCATGAGGTTTCCATGGGTCCACTCCTCAAGCTTTTCCACATCCCTCTGGATGGCATCCCATCCTTCAAATGTGTCAACAGCACCGCTCAGCTTGGTGTCGTCTGCAGATTTGCTGAAGTTACTCTCGATCCCTCCATCTATGCCATTAACGAAGATATTAAATAACACTGGTCGAATATGGACCCCACAGGGACACCACTTGTCGCTGATATCTGTCATGACTGAGCTGTTGACCACTACCCTCTAGATGTGGCCTTACAACCATTTTCTTATCCAACAGTCCACTCAACAATCAAATTCAGAGAGAAGGATGTTGTTGGGGACCACTAGATTGGTTAGGCAGAACTTAAAGTTTCACTATTAATGTATACTTGAGTCTGAAAACAAAACCTAATAAACAGAAAATTAGTTCAATTCTGAGTAATAGATTTGCTCTGTTGCCAGAGAAATTAATACAAGGAAAATGCTTAATGGGCTGTACTCGTTAATGGCATTGGACTTTACCATCCCTGTCAAATTAAACACCATTTTACAGTCTGTGCTTCTAGCCCAGAACCCACTTGGTGGCCTAAACTTCCTTGAGCCAAGAAAATGTCTTCAAAATGATTTGGTTTGATTTTAAGAGCAAAAGTGGATGCTTAATATGTACCACATGATAATTTCTTAAACAATTAAAAGCAAAAAATTATGGAAAACTGGCTCAAGCTGTGCTCCACACTTTGTTGAAGAATGTTTTATTGAATGGGAAGGCACTTGGAGATCTTCCACCAGAAAAGAGAGGTCTTGAAACATGAAGCGCTTGAAAGCAGAAAAATATGGAGGTTTGAAGTGCCACTGACTCTTCATTTAAATCAGTGAGGACATCTCACGCTTTGATTTTGTGTCAGTGCCGATTTGCTACTTTTGGCTTGTGTAGAGTTAATTTTCTTTAAGTAGTATAGGGCTGTGTTTTGTATTTGTGCTGGAAACAGTGTTGATAGTACAAGAATGCTTTCATTGTCACTGAGCAATGCTTGCACAGAGCCAAGGCCTTTTCTGCTCCTCTCCCAGCCCACCATTAAGGAGGCCTGGGGTCACAAGAACCTGGGACGGGAGACAGCTGACCCCAAATGACCAAATTCTGTAATTCCCATATGGTAATATGACAATTCCCATACGGTGTCATGCTCAGCATATAAAGCTGGAGGCAGAAGGAGAAAGAGGGACTATTCAGAGTGATGGCGTGATGGTTGCTGCTTTCCTGGGGATCCTGAATTCCTGATTGCCCACGGGAAGTGGTGAATGAATTCCTTGTCTTGCTTTGCTTGTGTGTGTGGCTTTTTCTTTCCCTCTAAAACTGTCTTTATCTCAGCTCATGAGTTTTGTCACTTTTACCTTTCTGATTGCCTTCCCCACCCCACTGGGCATGAGTATGCAACTGCATGGGGCTAAGTTGTTGGCTGGGTTTAAACCACAAAAGCTGAAAATCAGTGAAGAGATAAAAAGGAATGACATGGGATGGAATCATGGTCAAATGAAAATTGTTTATGTTAAAGCAAACTCAGCTAATTGCACTGTGTTGTAAAACATTCTTTGACAGATACTTTGACAGAACCAAGCAAGTTCATGGCAAGAATTTGGAGTTCAGCCCTGACTCATCAATAACTCTGTTCCACAGGAGTTTTTTGTTGAAATTAGGCTAATTCAGTTATCTGTGCTGTAATTTTTAAGGCAATGCTGATGTCAACAGATGAGACAGTTTTCAGACTTAGTTTTCAGACAAAATCGTAGGTCAAGAGTTTGGTGGAATGTTATATGAATTCTTGTATAAATGGGTCTCTTAAGCTTCTTCCTGTCATTGCAAAGTGTCACCTTAAAGATGAAGCTCTTGTAGATGAGGTCTCTTCTCAAAGTTATTTTTGTTTTATATAAAATTTTCTAAGTGAAGGAACAGCAGAGAGGTAGCTGAAAGACTTCTACTGGGAAAAGAAGAAGAAAAAATGGTTAATCCTGCTGCTTGTGAACACTCAGAGGTAAGGCTGAAGCAATCAATTTTGCCTTAACAAACTGTCTTTGATATCTATTTTTAGTTCTGCCCCACAGGCGAAGTAGATAGAAACACACTTGGAACAGAAATATTTCCTGCATGTAGAAGGCAGATATTATTCCTGTGAGAACCTGTTTCGAATTGGCTAGAAACTTTATGCATACTCTGCCTGTGTAATTACTTTTTTACCACATTTTTGAAAGATTAGCTGAAAATGAAATTTCAACATAAACTCATGTGGAATTTTCCATCCCTTTTTGTCAGTTCTTCAAGTCGGTTTTGTTGATATAAATCTATAAGAGACTGTAAAATGGTCTCTTCACTTTCCCTGGACAGCTGATTCATAAGTGAGTGAGATCTGTGTTGCAGATGATAAGACTGATATGGACCCCACTGACCCTCACAGCATATGCACTGGAGGGATTCTGTGTGCATACATGGTGGGCATTTGAACTGCTAAATATCTAGATGTCTAGATGACTGCGCAGCCCTACAACCAGCAACAAAAACAGCTTGATCTGAAAATGCAAAATTGTGTGCAGAAATAGGCAGGTTTCTCCAGGCGGCAAAATAGTAAAGGACAGACCTGTGAGACTGATGAGATGTGAAGGGTAAGGAAAGCTGAAACATGAAAGTGGTAATGGGACAGATAAGGAGCCTAGAGAAGGGGGGGGGGGAGGTGGGGTGGGGGAAAAGACTTACAGCTCTAACCTCTTAAAAGCAGATTTACCCAAGTATGGCTTATTTCCTTCTCTCCATTTCTTTAAATGAATTCTTGCTTTTTAATACCATACAGAGCACTGGTAACAAAGAACAATCCAGAAATACTATGTGTGCCTTAGATAAAAAATCCTGTTTGCAGCCCCTGCTGGAGTTAGAATTCTGGGATTTGACCAATCACTCCACTGCGGCTGCTTTCGAATGGTGGTCTAGTGTTACATTCTGTCTGCCACTTATACCAGAGACCAGACATGATATGTAGTCAAAGGGTACACATATTTTTGTGCCAACATCAACCAAAGTTTATGTCATGGTTTAATCCCAGTTGACAACTTAGCACCACACAACCACTTACTCTCTCCTCCTTGGAGGAATGGGGGTGATAATCAGAGGGGTAAAAAAAAGAAAAATCATGGGTTGAGATAAAAACAGTTAGATCACAAAAGTAAAAGCCATGCATCCAAGCAAAGCAAAACAAGGGATTCATTCAGTCACCACTCCTCATGGGCAGGTAAGTTTTCAGCGATGCCGAGGAGAGCATATGTAAGAAATGACAATCACTCTGAATGTCGCACTCAAGTGCCATCCCTCTGAATGTCTCACCCTCTTTCCTCCTTCTTTCCCCCAGTTCTATATGCTGAGCATGATGCCCAATGGATTGAAATATTCCTATTGGAAATTGGGACCAACTGTCTTAGTTTTGTCCCCTCTCAGCATCTTGTGCCCCGAGGCCTCCTCCCTGATGGGGTGGAATGAGAAGCAGAAACGGTCTTGGCTCTGTACAAGCACTGCTCAGTGATAATGACAACATCCCTGTGTCACCAACACTGTTTCCAGCGCCAGTACTAAGCACAGCCCCATACTTGCTACTGTGGAGGAATTTAACTCTACCACAGCTGATGCCAGTACAGTCTCAAAGACGTTTGACCTTATTCAGTATCCATGTGATGTAAAAAAATATTCAACAAGGAACACAGACCCCTATATTCCAGAATCGTGTTTTATGTTGCATTGTGCCATTTGAACATTTTCAAGTTGCTCATATTTTTCTGAAACTGCATTATACTCAGTATCAGTAAGCAGGTTTTATCAAAGTTACACAAACTTTAAACTTCATAGACCTTCCTTTGAGATTAGTAACATACTTCAGCATGGTAGTCAGTCAGACTGCCTGCTCAGTTCATAATTAAGATGAATAAACATTTCTTCTATGCTGGACATAGCACCCTACTGTTTTGATGAAGACATCAGGCTTATATTTAGGTTATTACCAGGTTTCTAACTTCTCTGCAAAGGATGCATATCTTTGCTAGTGCCTTGTTTAAGACATTTGAATTGAAAATGCAATCTATTATCAAAATAAAGATGAAAACAGTCCTTACCGTCTTAGTCATCAAATACACGTTTAATGGGAATGGAAGGGGCTTAGTCTTCCGTTTTGGAATGGTGAAAAGGATCCAAAGGACTGAAGAAAGTGATCAGTTTTGCTTATGAGTCTTACCCACAACTATCTTGGAAACATGGCAGAGGTAACATAAGGTTTCTGAGTACTAGGTAATACCCTCTGATACAGCTGGAGCTTCTTCAAGTAACCAGACTGTCCCACATCTGTATAAAGGTCCTGTCTAAGCTTTTAAAAATTCACTGGTTAGGCACTGTTCTGAAAGGCTGAAAAAAAAAAATGTAGGTTGAATATGTCTCCACAATTTTTTCCAACACCTCTAGTTTGTGTCCAGTAACATTTTGTCTCGAATAGCTTTGATACTTTTTTTCCAATATTAAGATACCAGATCGCCTTTGCCTACCTAAACTCAATTATGATATTCTCTGATAACAGATCTCACGTGGAGAGGTCTAAGATCTCTTAGTTTCTCCCTGTTAACTTTCCAAGTCTCAATTAGTCTCTGCTTCAGGTTTATGATAGAAGGGCGGGGCTTTGTTCAAGGTTGTATTACAAATATATGCATGATCATATAAATATATGTATACAACATTAGAAAGTCCTTCAGAAAGTTAGTATTACTTTCAGATTTGGGGTCAAAGCATATTATCATCCTCTTCCAACTTCAGATAATGAATAATTAATAAATTAATGAATAAATTGAAATCCTAAATATGCAAAGGTAAATAATCTATATCGAGAAATATCCTCATTGCCGAGATGACAAGCAACTTTCATCATGGATTCCAGCATAGCTCTGGATACCATACCATGGATACCTCTTTTGAGAGCATAGGTATACCCAGATACCCCTGGTAATCTACAATCTTCTTTTGAGACAATGCCATTTAGAGTTATACCTACCATGGTTTTGACCTAAAAAGGAAACATTTGATTCTCTAACAGGAAAATAGGAGTCATCAGCCAGAAGAAAACTGTGATCAGCTCTCAGAGCTTTTTCTCACAGAAGATTTAGAGCTCTCTCAGTACTCTCACTGGGGAGAGATGGCAAGAAGGAGCTCCCTTCAGGGTCTGTGGCTTAAAAGGACCCTACCTACTCCAGGTTTGCTATCCAGTGTTGGGTTTAGGGAACACTGAAATTGGATCTGTTTGGGGATTGTGTGCAGATACAACAAAGCAGAAGCAGGTAAAATGTCCTTGCATGAGTATTCAAATCTCATGCCTACCACTACTGCACTTTAAGAGAGGCCCAAATGATCGCCTGGACACTGCAAAACCCAGGTAGTATTACACAGATTCATGCAGACCAACGAGACAGCCTTCTGGATGTTGCCAATAGCTGGAGTTAAGGGGTCTGTGGATGTGAACTCTGGGAATTGCAGGTGAGCCCCAGGAGAAGGGATGAGGGACTATTGCCTTTTACTGTATTTGCCAGACTTGCAAGAGCGGGGGCGGGGGTTGTGCTATAGAATGTATTTGATTTTATTTTAGCAGGAAATGGATAGGCTTAAAAAGTTTAGTTTGTCTAGTTTCCAGGCAGTTAAACTTTCCCATGGCCCAGCCTTATGATCGCTGCAACTGATGTTGTTTTGTTTTGCTTGAAGAAGCCACTGCTCTGTGGCTGCAGCAACACCACACAAAAATTCATCTGCCTTAGCTTTTCAGAAGTCACCCAGTGGCTGCTAGGAAAGTGAGCATTTGATATGGTTGTCCTAATGAAGACAAGACACTTGTGAGCTTTTCTGGAGAGGGGAAGAAGATTTTAGGAGTTAGCTTTCCAAGGATTAGTTAAATTTCCCTTTGACCTCCATGAACAAACAAACTCTTTAGTTTTGGAGTCTAGAATCAGATTCACATGTTCATTAGGCTCCAGCTAAGTCGCTCACGTTATTAGCTTCACAAAGCGTTGTTGCCATAACAAAGGTCTATGCATAGAACTATAGATTTGGGACAGACTGGTGCACAGTCAGGGCAGGGTGAAAAGCAGGGCTTCACATCCTCTCATTGTATTGGAAAAGCTGTGAAGGCTGCATGACTTTCCACTAGCAGAATGAAAGAGGGAAGCCAGGGGATTTAAACCCACGGTGTGCTGCAGCCAGTCATTGAAGAAGGGAGATAGAGGCAGTCCAAAATTCTCTGTAAGATGGTGAGAAAGGAGGTAGAGGGCAACATTCACCACCTTTTAATTGGTTTAATAGAATAATCTATAATGTTTCTTCAGGGAAACATGGCAAGATTTAAAATTAGAGCTGTGGGAACTCAGTGGGGGAAAATCCACCTGGCAATAAACTTTCATTTGTTTTGGTTTTAGTTTTTCTTTTTTAAGAAACTGAAAATACCTTTCATCTTTGTGAAGCTAGCCAATATAAAACGCACAGAGAACACAGATGTCAAAGAAAAATCAAAACTAATAATTACAAAGCCAAAGAGGGGTCTCGATATTTTTTGTCATCATTGAAGTAGATCATATGGAGTAGAAGGAATGTGGACATTAAAAGTCATGACCTTTAAGCTTGCTTGCTAGTTAATTTTTTTTTTCTAGCACAGATCAGGAACTGATTACTGGTGAATTAATTTTTCAAAACAATTGCCCACTTCCAGTGAGTTCTTGCTGTGTTGAGCACTTTCCCATGATGAGCCTTAATTTGATTATATCACTTAAATTATTAAATTCTATTAACCATTGAGTCTTTGCCAAATAAGAATGCTGGTGCTGCATATAAACTAATTTGATAGTTTCAGCATCAGAACCTCAAGGATTTCTGAATTTTCAAAGTCCATTCACAGGTTTTGTAGCAGTAGGGATGATGGTTTTAAGCTAAAAGAGAGTAGATTCAGACTGAATATAAGGAATAAATCTTTTATGATGAGGGTGGTGAAACATTGGAAAAGGTTGCTCAGAGAGGTGGTAGATGCCTCATCCCTGGAAACATTCAAGATCAGGTTGGACTGGATTCTGAGCAAATTGGTCTAGTTGAAGATGTCCCAGCTGATTGAAGGGGGGCTGGAATAAATAAATTTTAGGGGTCCCTTTTTCTCTCACAATTAAGTAGCATATTATGACATTCGCAAGAGGCAGGATAAGTTTGCCAGAGATAGACACCAAACTGCAGCCTTTCTTGGGCCATGTTTCCAAAGGACATTTCTGCTGGAGAAATGGATTCTGTGCTGTTTTGAAAGATCCACACTAAAATAAAAAGTCTGGCTCACAGAACCGTGGTGCTTCCTTGCTTAGTTAATGAGTAAGTATGACTTCCTAACAGTAGATTAAAAATAGCAGAACTTGGCTTTATATATGGAAATACAAATTGCCATCATGGAAGGAAATCTTTCTGCGTTGGCGGTGTTATTTTGGATAGATTCTTTTATTAGATTTGGATAGATTCTTTTATTATTATGTGTCTTTTTGATTTGGGGGTTGTTTTTTGTTTTTCTTTTATCACAGCATGAGCCTCAAAAAGGCGTTGGCCTTTTATTTTAAGTGGAGGAACTGAAATGTAAATGGAGATACCATCTAAAACTGCTGCGAGCTGTCTGCTAAGTGGAGGCTAAAACTGAATAAGCAAGTTTCTAAAGTTAAACATATATGTTCTCATCTCTGTTTTGGCATTTTCATAAACTCATTCACATTCAAAGTGCCAAGATTCTCCTGATTGCACTAAGATAAATGGAAGTTGCATTTCTAAATATCAACACTTTCCTGCCAAAAAGCATTTGTCCTGTCCCAGCTATCAGCAGAAAGACAAACTAAGGTAGGCAATATCCTCACATTGCTTGAAAAGAAACTTATTTTGCTGACAGAAGCATTCAACTGTTCCCATGCAATTCATTTGCCTGGGTCGAGTATGTATGAGTCTACTAGGCAATGTTTTGAATCTAATTTTTTTCTCAGTGTTAGAATCTGAAACAAAGTGGAATTTAGACTGTATAATTGAAAAATGAATTATATTCCTTTCACCAGAAGAAAACTTCTAGTGTAGTAAAAATCTCAGTGAAATTTTTCTAACCTCTAATAATCACTGACTGCTACCAAATGCAAATAACATTAAATTACTTATAACAGATCTAGCCCCTTCATAATATGTTGACCTAATTAAAATATATTGGCATCCTCTAAGACAAAAGAGGCAAAATGTGGCCATTTTAAACACTGAAAATGTTGTTTAAATGCATTTCTACCACGAAGATATTGAAGACCTGCAAAAATATCCTGGGATTTTGTTTGCTATGAAACACTGAAGAATAACAACTCACGTAGGGCAAAGAGAAATCAAATCATTTCTACTTTATAATGTCCTAGCTTTAAAACAAGACTACCTTTTACTAAGTTTAGCAAGTCAGCACTCATGTTTCCATCCTATAGAAAGTTCTAGAGAAGGAATATGAAAATGTCCTGATTTCCATACTCACAAAAGATTACAGGCTCTGCCACCACTTTCCTCTTTTGTGGCCTACCACCAGCTAAATCACAGATAGATTTTACTTCCGAATAATCATTTTCCACTCACTTGGTGGGAAGAGATGCCAGAAAAACCAGCATGAGACTAGTGTTCATGGGGGCCTGGACAAGGTGAAGAGGCACATTCACTGTCAGCAAGGGGAAAGCACAGTGTCTAACTTGGAGGACAAGTTAAGATGAGGATTCCCTGAGTTCTGAGTAAAATGGGCTTCATCGGGTGATTCAAGAAGATCTGGACTCCTAACTGTCCCAAATTGCCTTCTAGCCAGTTCAATCCATTGACTCTCTATGAAGAAACTTGATATCCATACCCTTTCTCTACCCCACTGAAGGGAGTGCTGAATATTACTGGGTTTAAGGTCTTCCAAGTATGTTTTTGATATCCCTTTAGAGCACTTTGATAAATTGTTTTGCTGTGGCAAAAGAAATTGATTCACTTCGAACTAGAACCTCCAAAGAATGTATGAGACAACTTATTTGGTGTGTGTCTCATGGGCAATATTCTGCAGGACTGAATCTGTAGGATCCAGCATGCTTAACACAATTGTAATAAACAACCACAACACGGGCAAAGTATTTTAAATTATATATATTTTTCTCTTCTCCTTGTCCTGTATCATCTCTTTGCAGTCATAGAAATGTTACTTTTTTAAATAAAATGCTATGAAATGTAAGACTTAATACTAGTTATGCTCACGCTGAGAAAATAGTCATTAGAACTAACCTTTGACTTTTTGAAAACAATTATTATTTTTAAACAGCCTGATAAATTATGGTCTATCAGGGAATTGCATTTTGGCTTGGAAACAATGACCTTGCAGACCACACTACATAAATTAAGGCTTGAGAGTGGTTTTCAAATCTAGTCTTCTGCTGTGCCCAGTTCATACCTCTGATCAGGAGATAACAATGCAGCTGTTTCAGGCAAGCACAAGGGAATAATGGAAAATCTCTGCTTGATACACAGCAATTGTAACAGATTGTACTACTAATAGAGCAGGATATTCTGGAACTGAGGAAGTTGTTTCTGAGGCATACGTGAGTTGGGGCAGAGTCTCTTAGGAACAGCAGAAGTAGGAGGAGTGTAAGAAAAGAAAATGGGCTGTGGAAAAGCATAAGAGATTCTTTAACATATGAAATAGGTTATAACTTGTTTCTCTTTGGATTTTATGGCACACAGTACTTTTAGGAGGTCACTGAGCATCAGTCTGGCAGGTGTCTAAGCTATGAGACTATGAGGCTGTCTGATAAAACATATTCATGTCATCTGTGTGGGCAGGGAGACCCACTGTAGACCACAGCATATGAGATGTTATTAATAGGGACACTAATGTTAATGGTCTGAATATAGTCCAAGACACTGTGAGCTCATTCTACAGATATGCTGGAGAGGAACAAATTACAATCCAAGAGGTTCATCTTCTGGTCTCTCCAAGAGCAGAGTCTATCCCCTACAGTTTCTTCCACTATTTTTATTTTCAGAACATATTTCCCTCTTTCTTAGTCAACCTTCTGTAGAAAATTCAATCATGTAACATGTTTTCAGGGAGTGGTAAAACTTTGTTGTTCACAAATGCAGCAGAAATGTTCCTGTGCCATGTCTGCTCTTGTATAGTGAAACATTTCTGCTTTAAGGTGTGTTTTAGCACAGTGAAAAAATATAGCAATAAAACTCGATAGATATGTTTGTACATGTCACAGAAACCTTTAAGAGGAGCATAGGCATTTCACAGATATCTCCATACCAAGACCAGAATAGAACCCAAGGTATTAGTAGATAAACAATAAATATATACCCTTTATATCACTTTTCAAGGGGTTTTCTGTAATTATGATCAGAAAACATGCATTCCAAAACATTCTGAAACTTAGTATTGTATGTCATGAACTCATATCTGGTTATATTTGAGCTGTGAGATCAGCTTTGACATTATGATTTGGAACATGGGAAATAGTTCTTCAGGTCTGTGAGAATAGAAGAGTATAATTCCCATTTCCCACCACCAACCAGGGAAAGCAAAGCTAAGGTGCATGTGTGCTGTCAGAAGGGGATGACCACCAGCTTCAAATCTGTAGGGAAGCTCCCTAGGATGAATCTCAGGTATGTTTCCTTTGCCTGTAGAAAAGAATATCAAAACAGGCTTTTGTTCTTAACTCTTCTAAGTTCAAACTCATAAAAGGGAAATTCCAGCTAAGTAGTTGACAGGTTCTATGGTGTCTACCCATTCGATTGACTTTGGGGTCTGGGAGTTTTTGTTGCTACTGTTACTTTTGTAATGCTCTTCTTGCATTCACTTCTGGCACCTCCTTGGAGCACACGGCTAATTCTGCACCCATGGAAAGAGGAAATATATAGTTTTTGGATACAGTAGTTTAGACATGGTCTGCTAACTGCTCAAATTCCTCTGCATAGTCTGTGTTCCATCTTGCAATGCAGGATATGTTGTACATCATCTGTCAAGACATCATCAATTGGATATATTTTGGTTTTTTGTAATTACTGTTATAAATTTAGAGGTTGCTAGATTTTTTTTATTATTATTTTTTTAAGAAACAGTTGCTCCCTAAGGGATAATTTAAAGAAGTTATCTGGAACCAAATATATGGATCTTAGTATGCTTACCCAAAGACACTCTGAGTAGTCCAGCTGGCAGTTACTACGATCAAAGAAAAACTGGAGGACAAGTTACCAAATGGCAAGTCTTGTAGAAAGCTGAATACTGAACACAATATTTTGTCTTTGGTTGAAATTATTGTTATGAAACTGAATCTGGAAGCTTCTTTTTGGAACTAACTCAGAGATACTTGTCTAGAAACTAAAGATTGGATTCTGTTCTAATTAAGTAAGCAAAATAGACACTGAGAGAAACACACACGTGTTGTATGCTCACAAATCAGTGAAAATGTAGCCCTCTAAAAGATGGGTTTCTTCACTTTTAAATTAAAAGGCAACCATGTAGTCTATAACATATCCACTTTAGTCGCTGTACAGCATATCCTATCACAATGCTGCCTTTACTGCTTTGTTAAATTCGATCACAAATGGAAAGAAAGTGGGAGGGCTGAGCCTGAGCACTCCAAGTTACATTGGTGGAGCAGGAAGGCAAAACATGGAGAAGAATTCACAGACACGTAGTTGTCTTGTTTGGTGGAAGTGTTTGCGCCTGCTTGTTCTGTTCAGCTCAGAGTTCACAAATTCTCCAGAACTGTTGCAGGACACAAAGCCCTTATATATCTGTTAATGAGTAAAGTGATATGGCATCTTTCCCTGGTTAGAAAATGAACCATGTTGGCTCTCAGTGACCTCTCCTCATTTACTGAAGCTTCCATGGCATCTCAGCTACTTTGCTGCAGTTGAGATGCACTGCAATAAGACCTCCCAACCTCCTGTAGGAAGCTCAATCTAGTCAAGAAGATTTGTAGTCTGTATGCTCAAAAATATAGGCATGGATCACAGGTTCTGTTGGTTTATAGTTGTGTTACTAGAAAAATACTTACCTCCTTCTTCTCAAGTAAAAACTTATTTAATTAAGTTTGTCAGAATATTCTAGCTTTAAAAAAAAAATAATGTTTTAATGATAGACAAATTATCACTGGAAAATTATGATTTCCAGCATACAATTACCCTTAATGAAGGGGATTTTTTTTTCAAATATTACTATTGGGAATTTCCCATGCCTTGACTTATGTCCATTTCCCATCATTTCACCATGCACATCTTAGAAGACTCTGACTCAATCTCTTCTACAGTGACCAGTTAGGTAGCTGAAGACAAAAATTAGATTAGGTCAGTCTGAACAAACCCAGACTTTTCTCTCAGACTTTTCTTGTACATCAAATGAGGGAGAATGAGATGTATTAGGAAGGTACGCTGGGAATTTAATATAAATAATAATTCAGGGTGATAGTAGTTTATAAAACTCCATCTTCTCCTTAGTCTTCACACACAAGTCATCACTGAGTTTGTCTACGTAACTAAAGATTTTTGTTAAAAAAAAAAGTAATGTAAATATGAGCAAATAGTATTGATAGACATGGCAGGTGAGTGACTGCGTGTCAATTACCTACAATAGCAAACTGTCTCTGAATATGAAGTCTCTCTCCATTCCAAAAAATATCGGGTGAGACCCTCCTGAAGCACAAGTGATTTCCAGCTGACTATGACAGCAAACATCACAAAAGTATGGTGAAGGCTTTGCTAACAGGAAAAGCTCAGAGGTGAGACTCAACGAGTAGATTCTTCCCACAGCAGTTGAATTTATGAGTCATTTGTACCTGAGCAATGAAGAAATAAGTTTCTTGCCCTAGTTATTTGGAAGCTCTCCCATGTTGGGCTTGTTAGGCTTTTTTCATGTTGGAATGGATTTAGCCTTTAGAAACTGAGTCACTCTAACAGGTACTCTGTTGATCCTGAACAACAAGAGTGACCAAAGAAAAGAGCTATCAGAAAACAGCTAGCAATTTACTTTAGGTGCCATAAATCAAAGGAAAATAAAACAATGAAACATGTAAACACTTAGAATTTTGCTCAATATGTTCTAAAGTGCCTCTTCAATGATTAAGAGGTTTCACAGTTTTAGGGTAAAATGGAGCATATTTCTTAAAGGACAAATGGGTAATTCGTCAAATTCATTTTATTTTATTTTGAATCCTTTTGAGTGATGAGACTTTTCAGATGATAGCTATGTTTTGAGAAACAGCAACCACTAAATACTTGCTCCAGGATAAACTTAGTATATTAGAATATTAGGAAAAGCATCATAATGTTTGTTCGATTCTCTTTTAGAATGAAGAAGTTCTAAAAAACCTAAATGTAAATTTATACTGATCACAACCAACTTTCAAAAAACTATTTTCAAGAAACATGTTCCCCACCAAACCCAAACAAGTGTTTTACATTTGAGCTAATATGTTGTGTCAGGCTATGGTCCAATTTAACTCTGGTCAGGTTAGAAGCCTTCAGTATATGGGCTGAATAACAAACATTGACAGAGCCAGGTATTATTATATTTAACTCTCAGACATTATATAACATCAAAAGAAATACCTGGATTCTTCAACAGAGGCTTTGTTTAAAAAAAAATATGTATGTGTTTGGTGAAATCTTTCATCACTCCTCAAGAACACTACTTTGGCTTTGGAGGAATATTTGGCAGGATATTTTATTGGTTTGAATGCATACATGACTGACATAAATTACTATAATGAATGTTCCATCATTTCCCCTCTGGTTACAGGGGAAAGAACCAATATCTATGTTTCTCTGTTGCATTATATAAAAAAGTTGGATAGCCAGAAATGGATGTTAGAACAGTTCATTCACAGTACTGGTGCGGGGGTGTTCAGTACTGTGCTACCTTGCGTGCTTGGATTCCATGCAATGGCTTTAGGGCAAAGCTTGATATTTATGGACTACCAAGAAGGTATTTCTCTTCACAATTACGGATATGCAACAGGTATATAAGGTATTAATGGCAGAGCTAAAGGGTTTGCCGTCAAGATTCTGAGCTCTCTGAATTGATTTTAGCCATGTGTATAAAGTCAAGCAAAGGAGTGGACTCATTGCCTGCAGCTTAACTATTCTGCTAAGTAGGACAGCATATCCACAGAGCTCAGGTAACTTGGACAAACTAGATCTTCAATAAAATGATTATGAGCCATTAGGAAGAAAGCTGAAGGGGAGGGGGCAATAAGGAAATAAGCTGATATTGGGCTGATATAGAGCTTGGGTAGAGCTGATATTGGACCGAATGTAGCTGTGATCTGAGAAGGAGAAGGGTCTGGGAAACTGTTGGTACAACCACACAATGCGAGTTGTGAATGCAAATGTGAAGTTGCTTGTGTCTGAATATGCCTGTATATATGACAAAGTAGAAATGCTCAGACTGGTGGGAAAGAGAGCAGATTGACAGACACTCTTGTGACAGATGAGGGAGTGCTAACAACTCAATTTTTTTCTACATTTCATTAATATAGACTACATTGAAAAAAGAATATTAATAGTTATATTTCCAGAGAATCAGTTTCCTGAAAAATTTGATGAGAACGAAATGTGACTAGCTTCCCTGGTATTTAAAACATATTTGGTCTCTGAGGCGTTGACTCTGTTGTTTTATGGGGGAACTGCTTCACAAGACTGAATGTGTATGACAGGAATAGTAAATACACAAATAGTAACACCAAACATAGTCTTATGCAAGTACACAGTTAGCTTGCTCAGGTGGTTCAAGTTGCTCAAAAGTAACCCAATGACAACAAAAAGGGAATCAAATCAACACCTCACCTTGGTTTATGATGCAACTGCTGAGTGCAGCTGCTGACACGCAGGGAGGGGGTAGTCATATGGCAGCCCAGGCTTACCTTGGCTTATTCTGTTCTGTAATAACAAAAGCTTCAGTGACAAATATGGTCAAACGAGCATCATGATAGAAAGTTGGATTTCAGAAACATATTTGGATGTGTGCTAAATCAATAATGCACAGTGATTGGGAAAAAACGTACATCATGCCCTATAACTGATGCTAGACATTCAAGAGGGAATAGAAAGATTTTCTAATGAGATGCTTTCTTATGAAAGCACAGTGCTAGAGGTGGCTGGAAACTAGAATTTCCATTCTGTGAATAATTTGTTCCATTTTAAATTGGAACAGAAAGTAAAGCTTTCCAGTGAGACAAAACTTTTCAAACATTAAAATTCATGACTCATGGAGTATTTGATGTTGAGAATATCAGATGATGATGATGATAATGGTGAACAATGACATTTCAGGAGGATAAAATAAATCCGTTCATGTTCATTGTTCAGATTAATTAAATTATACATTGTGGGTTTTTTTACAATATTAATGAAATACAAATATTACTCAACAGTCAACTTGAAATACTTATACTGCCAGTCCTACGTATTTTACTTTACTGAAACAGCAATTTCATTGTGATATGATTAGACTAAAAGCAACAATCACCATGTTCCAGTGTCATGTTCAATTTTGTATAAAACTGCAATTTTCTACGGGCAGAAAATCTTCCACAGAATTTCTGATCATCTGCACATAGCAAAAAGCATCTGGAATGTTCACCAGCATCTGTGCACTGCTACAGATTCTGCCAGAAGGACCAGCTCCAAAACAGGGTATGCAATAGTCTTCCGGTAACTGTTTTACTGTTATCTTATAGCTCTTGTGTTACATTGAAACTCTTCTGATTATATTGCTTGGTCAAGGTTGTGGATTTTGTCAAGAAAGACAAGAAACCACTAACTTAGTGGTCTAACTTTCAAAATTCAAATAATTATTTTATACAGAAAATGGGAACACATAAGTGGGATTTCACCAGTGTAGCAGATCACAAGCCAGAATACATCTCCTGTGGAAGAAAACTGCGGAAAAAAGACATGGAGGGACTGTGTTAGAATACTTTTAGTGTAAAGTAGTTTAGCCTAAATTTTAGACTTTAAAAGTTTAGTGTAAACTTTTTTTACATTTTTTATCTCAAAGCTAGTGAAAACAGGGAGCCATTTCAGGACCTCAGCTAGAGTGCTGCATTTCTATTCAGGCTTTGCTTTTAAAGCAATGCATGTGAACAAGGTGGACACTCCCAAGGAGATCAGTTTCACACCTCTTGAGTTAAGACATAAAGCCTGAACTATGAGGAAAAAATGGAAGAAAGTGGAATTTCCTACTGAAGGGAAGACTGATTAAAAAAAAAATAATTGTCATGAAATATGTAGGAGATTGGGGAGATATCCTGTTCCAAGTACCCTTAAGAATCTATCTGATGTGACAGGCCTAGATGTAGCAAATACACACCGGGAAAAGGTTTTGGAGAACAGAGCAAAGCAGTGGAAAACTTATCGTAAGGAAACTGCAGAGATTCCCTGATTGAAGGTTTGTAAAAACAGGTTGGGCAGACATCTGGCCAGAGGTCGTGGGTGGGAGCAGGCAATCTCTGCAGGACCCTTCCATTCTTTGTCTTTGTCTGTAATTCTGTGATACAGTTAGGAGCAGCTTCACTGACACTTTTCTCTTTCTCTGTCCTCAGTCTAGCTGCTCAGTCTCCTAGAAAAGAAGACAAGGCCCAGTCAGAGGCAGATGTTAATGCAGAAATCAGTTTTAGAGGGCATATAAAAGTGTGAAGGTATGAGAGCACAGGGTGAATCAAAGCTCAAGTTTGCTGGATGCGAGACTGGGAAGGGATAATGTCAGCTTGGAAGTTGTAGCACCAGCAGCTGTACCAGGAGCATCAGGACTGATAGTTGAGTGTAGTTGCAGTCAATGTATTTCTGCAGCTTTCATGAACTGCTGTTGCTGCTCATGATTTAGTCTGGGCTCTGAACCAAACTAGAAGGCAGATGGCCACCACCCCTCTTTGAGTTTTTTAACTGTGTGTTGTCAGCTTGTGTCCAAATAGATCATGGTGTATGGAAAGCAGGTGTGCCAGCTAGCCTTTCCCACTGGTTTTTTATGCTCTGTCTCTGAAATATCATTACAAACCAAGTACTGGAGCCGGAACTTCCATTAATTGTAGGGTATTTTTTCCTGATTTAGGTGGACAGCAAGTTTTCTGTTTAGGAGATTCATCACCTGTAAAATTCCAAGAAGGGATATGTAAAACGTTACTGTTATCTTGAGTACCTGTGAGCTTTGATTTTAGGAGGCTGGTAGTTTGCACTAGTTATGTTTTTACTTCAGTTTCACATTGTTTTCTCTTCTATGTACTGACCCTGTAAAATGGAACAGACTTTGTAAAACATTCTACAGTGTTCCCTACAGGATTCTTTTTTTCATTTTATTACACCAAATATATCCCTTTCAACAAGGAAGTAAGATTTTATGGAGAGTACGCGAGAAGGAATACTTTAGTTTCCCTTCATAATGCTCATATGATGATTTCAAGATGAAGATTTCCACTAAGTACTTGGTAATTAGATAGACATACTCTTAGAACTGCCATGGGAATGTAAAGATATTCAGAGGATGAAAACGGACCTCTCTCAAATTCAGGAAAGTCATGTGGAAGGCCAGATGTGATTATTAGCAGAACAATTATGTTGCAATATCCACAGTTTAACAAAAGGAGCTGGATAGCTACTGAAGAAAATTCCCGGAGTCAGTCATCTGTATTCCAGGAAGGTTCGCTATTGGTCCAGAATCACAGTGGAAGAGATTATCTCTATAAAGATTAAGAGCCAAAAAGGGCACATATTTGTTCCTTTAAAACATCTAATTTTTATGCCAATATTCTGGAAATTACCGAAGGAATTAATTCTGGAGAAGATTATGCCAGAAGTAATGATCTGGTAGCAAATGGGAAGGAAAAATATTTAGGACTGCCAAACAGATATAGCAGAACAAATTTGCTAGACTGGTAAACAGTCACTTGTCCGTCTCAACACAGCCAGTTAAATCCTGATCAGCATTCAAGCCTACGAAGGAAAAATACCTGCAGAGTAGAATTTATGTTCTCAAAGAAGGAGAAATGTTGTTCTACGTGTTTGTGCAGCCACGTACATACTACCCCAACCAAGGGCTTTACAGACTGCTGCATTGGATCAGGGGTAGGCTGCTGTGCTTCAGGGGAGACCAGGACAGGCCTGGATGATCATCTATCCCTTCCAATATTCAGTAAAGCTGATCCAAGCCAGTTTCTTTGAATTCCAGGATTATCAGTACTTTTAAATGCCTTCACATAAGGCAGGAAGAATAACTGAGTGTAGTATTCCTGATTGTACAAGCCAGACTGATGAAGAGAATCTTATTAAATCATTAGAATGATATTTAGAAGCTCAGCCACAATTGAGTCTCATCACAGTGACTTAAATAAACATCATTTCCCTGTTTCTTGCACTGCAGGAGCTGGGAGCAGGTGATGGTACTCTGTAGGGACTCATAACCTCATTTCTTCTTGTGTTTTTTATTTCTATTGGAACAAGTATCTACTTTCATCCTGAAATTATTCATACGAACCTGGAGGCTGTTATTTGAATGAACAGGGTCTAAGACTGTCTGTGTTTTGCCTGATACTAATTATTTTCTCAGTTTGTCTTGGCAATTTGCTGTTATAATGAATGTTTACCTTGAATTCCCTGCTGGCTATGCTGTGGAAGGAATGGGCACACAGACAAGATATCAGTAGCGAATACAATATATCAAATTAACTACATTCCATTGGTAAATTAATTTCATTAGTGTATTAAAATTGCTGTGGCTTAAATAGAAATTGACCTGATATATTTGGATCTTGTTTTTAAAACCCCCAATATTTATTGTTTGACTGACTGGATATTTTGGTTCATGTCATATTACATGGTAGAAATTGGAGTCATGCATGAAAACTGGATCACGTTTTGGTGCCAGACTGCCATACCCAGCCCAATTTTATCAAACAGTTCTCTGGTTCTGATCTTTTTATTCATCTTTGGGTTTTGCTTATGTGAAAACAGAATACGTGAATTATTCAGTCATGACATATGTTCTTCCTCAGTCTGTTACCTTGATGAGCAAAGCCTAAAAAAAAAAAAAAATTAAAAAGCAATAATATTCTTGAGAATTCATATTTTTCTGTGTAAAAGTTATTGTATAAAACATTTTTCTTGTGTAAGAGCCTTCCCTTTAAAAATAAAATTTATCACAACTATTGATACTGACTTAAACATTAAGACTAGCACAGGCTCACCACAGATATTTTTCCTGTAGGTTATCAGTGGAGTTCTCTAAATTACCTCCATTTATGTAGAACATCCCTAATTTATAAGAGCAGTTTGCAGATCAGATTATTACATTGAAATGAAGAGTGTCAAAGTAGAAATTGAAAGATAATTTTACTTTGTGGCAATGTTGTATAGACAATAATATCTAAAATGATTTAAAACCTCAGTCAACAGATGCATTTCTAAGATACCAGACTGGTTTTATCTTACCCATAATGAAGCCCTATTCCTTATTTTCCTTGTAGAGTGTTGCTATGGAAAGGCACATATTTTAAAGGTGGAGACAGAAAACTTTATATTTGCTGTGCTGCCACTTATTCAGCTGTGAATCATTTACGCTGAATGCTTAACACATTTTCAGAGAGACAAAGTGTCAAAGCCAGAACCAGAATCTGTAGTGAAATCACAGCCCTATTCAAGCCAAATGGAACTTTACTGAATTTTATGCCTTTTTCCTTGTGTTGTCTAGAGTGGCAAGGCATTTTGGTTGCCAATGTAAGTATTACAATCAGTCTTGTCCTCTAGAAACTACACTGAAGAGAAACTTTGATAGAGAGAAACTCTAGCACCCCAGTCCTGAAGTGACAGTCATCTCATACACACTGGGCTGACTCTTAACTAGTCTTCTGGGGTAAATAAACTGCATATTTTTTCCAAGCACTTCTCAGAAAGCAGTGCATGGGATGTCTTAGAGCCCCAGATGGACCCAAACAGAGATTTAGAACATGAACACCTACCATCACCTCCTGAGCTCCTTAGGCCTTCCCATACCTAGAATGAAAAATGGAGACAACCAAACAGAGAGTTTGATTTGACGACACATGAAAATTATTACTTAGCAGCACCTGCACTGATTTGACTTGATGCTTCTTTCTTGAACAAAGCACTACTCAATTTAGACAGTACAGGTGCTGCTGAAGCTACATTTTCTCCACAGTTTGATGTTGAGGAGGAGCCACCTTATTGTACTTGGCTCAATGATAAAAAATAATCATTGAAGAACTAGGTGCAGCTGGCAAAAAATATGCATTCAGTGTACTGCATGTAGTCTCAAACTGGAGAATTATTCAGATAGAAAAAAAAATGTCTTGTAAAGATGACTGCTACATGAGTACATAGAGACCTGAAAACTGTTGAAAGAAAAATAACTAAAATTTGCCTTCTCTGTTAAATTAAATAGGGTAATGGCACTAAACAAAACCATAATTCTTATAACATTTCTTCATAATTTGAGTTTTTCTAATGATCATATGCACTGAAATATTCAAACAAGGAGCTGTGTAATTTTGAACTGTAATATATCTCACTTGTTAGACTTTGTATCTGAGTCCTTCATTTCAAATGCATTTGAAAGTGCGCATCTCTGTAAAATTAAACAATAAATAATCACTACAGAAATGAAGAGCATCAGAAGGTTGTTTAAAACTACACCTGTGAGAAGATCTTTTAAGTTAGCTTAAGACTGAGGGAATAACAGTGGTTCAGTTTCATCTCCCTCGGTCTAAGATTGTGATTTTTCAGCTGAATTTATAAATATGCTCACATAGCAGCTGTGGCTGTTCATTGCAGAACAGCTTGTTAACAAGATGATGCCACCTGACCTAAGGAAGACCTAAGAAAGGTCTTTTGAGTTTCAAGAAAAAACAGACAACAACCAGGTTTCTAAAATCATGCCATTCAATATGAGATACCGAATGACCCCTCTGTGGTATGCTGGACTGCATTTTTCCTGTTTTCCTATTTCTCTGTTGACTAAAATATTACACCACAGTGCTCCATTCAAGTTGAGTAGTCACCTCCAGAATTGGGTTTCTGTTGTTTTCATGGCTGAGTGTCTCTGAAAATTAGCAAGAGGGTACTGGGAGGAAAACAAACCAACCTATTTTCAGAAATTGGTTATATTACTATGTTTGCAGTATTATTATTTAACATTTGCATGTTAACTGCCCTCATCGGTGTACCAGGTAGTCAGATCAGAAAGCCTAAAATAAACTTTAAGCATTGCAATTCCAACCACTTACTAAAAAATACCCACTCTCTTTGGTACTATGCAAACACAGCCAGAAAATTCATCCTAGGACAGGATGACAGTAAATTCAAAGAAACCTTGAAGATATTTTCAAGGCATTTTTGACAAAGCTGCATTCTGAGGACTTCAGATTGTAAAACTAAGAGAGATTGTCTCTATTTTAAAATACACTGCATATAAATGTTGTTACATCCTTTTACTCCTTTTTCTTTTTTTTTTTTTTTATGAACTGAGTGGCCGAGCTCAAGCAGAGCCATGACTGTCTGGCAAAATAACACAGCAAAGTACCAATAATGACTTATACACTGATACTGATGTATGCATTTTTCAGGAGACATTGAAATAATGGTTACACTGGTGGAACAGTCTTGGTAGCTAAGGCTATGAAGAGGAAAAGAAATAGCAGATAAAATTAAATAAGTCAAAATCGCTTTAGCAGTGATGGAAAAGAATTTCTGTTGGAATAAATATATCTTGACTTACAGGGCTCAAAATACTTCTCAGATTTAAGGAAGGAAAATAATGATTGGAAATGTTACTTTGGGAGACCGAAACTGTATTGCTGGCATATGTATTTGTTGGAACAACCTGCTCACTTATACATGGTTTACGTTAAGAAAATCTTATCTTGTCCTAGGAATCTTAGACTGAGTGGTTATTAACCAACTTAGCTTAAGTGGAGGGTAAAAGTAGCATTTTAGCTATGGATTTTTCATCCATTCATGCAGACTTTTCAACCACTTAGTATGTGATACAATTGAAAATGAGCCAGTTTCCATCCAAAAGCAACATCACAAGCTCAGTGTGCAGTAAGCTCCAGTGAAAACCTGGACAGTGTTAGGCACATGTAAAAATTAAATGAACACTCTGAGCCTTATTTGTGCATATGGCAATCCAAAGCTGTCCATGAGGGACTCCACTAGTGGCAGCCCAGAAGTTAATGAAAGCTTTGTCTCTGCTTTCATTCTTTCCTTTCTATTTCTTGACTTTTTCATGGAATCATGGAATCGTAGGATCATAGAATGATTTGGGTTGGAAGGCACCCTAAATATCATCTATTTCCAAACTCTCTGGCATGGTCAGGAACATCTTCCATGGGACAAGATTGTCCAGAGCCCCATCCAACCTGGACGTGATTCTTTCTTCACTTATTTTTGTCACCTACCACCCACATTTTTATCTATTTTTTGCCTCCTTTTTTTCTCTCACATTGCTGCTTTTCAGTATGTTAACTCAATATTACTTGAGTTTGCAGTGAGGTTTCACCTCAGATGTCATTCTAAAGAGAATCAAGAGTAGGCCAAAGTTATATAATAATCCAAAATGAAAAACCAGGAGGAAACCCTCTGAAATGTGCCACTCTCCACTTCTGCAAACCTTCCTGAGACTGTAGTGACAGAAGCAGATATTGCCTTGTTACAGAGAGGAGCACCTTCAGCATTTCTGTCCTTTTCAAGGAATACTGAAACTGAATTAACAACTGAATATTAGATGTAATTTCTTCTGTAGATAGTCTTATCCCTGTTCCCATTAGCACTGTGTATACACATATAGTGCTTTAAAGTGTTACTTTGTTTTGCATAGCCCTAGGAGTAGAATGACACTGGATTTATAAGACTCAGTTACAGCCTCACGTGAAAATGAGAAGCCCAGAACACAGCACACACTAAATTAGAGTGCCACAGTCTCTAATAGCTCTGGAGTGCATCTCCAGTAGATACATCTCCAGTGTTTTCCCAACAGGGTTGATAAAGAATGGGGTAGTACGAGATGAACTCTCATATAGGAGAAGAGTTGTAAACTCAGAACCCCTTGCTGTTTGCCTCATTTTTTTGGACTACAATCAAATTGTTTAAAGAGGGATTTAACATCTGTTGTTGAAGAAGACATGTTTTTCCTCCATGAAAGATTTTATTTTCATGTAGAAATAGATGAGTGGAAGGTGGTTATAATAATTTTCTTTTCAGCTCTGAAGGAAAAAATCCAGTTCTACAAACCAGTATTTGCTATGATTCCCTTCTGTTTTTTTGATGTTGTTGCTTATTTTCCTTGGGGTGGAGGAGGTGTTTCATGTATGTCTTTTTTCACTCTTTAATAACCCTCTTTGGTGACAAATGATCTGTACAACACTAGATGTTTAATGGTCCACTGGTGGGTGCTGTCTTCTATAAATGCTTCTGTGGCCTCTAGGAAGCCATAGGAGAAACATGCCTTTGTGGTACCAGTAGGGTGTTATTCCCTGTGGCACTCATGCAAGTAGACACAGGCCAGCTGCAGCTCTCCAGAGCCTGGGAACACGCCAAGTGGGTGAAACTTCTGTTTCACCTCCTCCACAGATGCTCTCTGTGTGACTCATCTGGCACCAGGGCTGCATCTACAGTCATTTACGTCCATCTGTGTTGTTCAGAAACAACAGGCATGCTGAAAAATAATTTTAATCTTTTGGTCTAAAAATATAAAGATAGATACATATAACGTAGTTAAATGTCAATAAAACATTTGTAACTTTTGAACTTAGTATCTTTTTATGTAAAGATTGGTTCAAGGCATTTCAGTCTTCTTCAAAAATACGTGTCTTTTTAAATATTCTTCAGTTTCTTTATCTATTTCATTGCAGCTTTGTAATCTACTGGCAGTTGTCTCAAGACACAGAAAGAGTGTCTGGAAGACACTGTATTTAGTGCAAACGTACTGAAGAAATAATTCCCAATTAGAAAAGAATACTTCAGAAGCAGTACAAGTCTCAGGGAGAAAAAAAACCTAAAACAAATCAAAACAGAAATCCTCAAACAAACAAAAAACAACAAGCAGAAGAGCTAAAGCCTAGTGATGGTGATAGGAAGATAATTACTTTTCCTTCATGACATCTGATGACATTGCTTAAGAGGATATTCTTTTAATGACTAGAGATTTTGTTATTGTTAAAATGAGACCTAACTCAAGTAGTGATGGGGAAGTTTAGTAACAGAAAATTCTCTTTTCAAAATGGGTGAACTCTGTAAGTGTGGGACATTGGCATGAGCCACTGCAGGCAGAGGTAAGATTTGTACCAGAACAGCCCTTGTGGTAGTGACCCCCACATCCAGAGAGTAAATGAGAGCATGTCACAATACTATTACAGTACTTGGTTATTGCAATTAGTAGTGATATATGATGAAAAGAGATTTTAAACTTCTGTAATACAAAGATAATTCAGGTGAAGTTTTTTATCAATGTAGTTGGAAGGTTAGTTGATTTACTAAATCATAGTTATTTTCTTGCAAATTACTGTAAAATACGTCCTGTATAATTTTCTGTGACTCCAATTTTAAAACTGCTTAATGTCTCAGTAGTATTACGATTCCAGTGCCCTTAAAATATGTTGAAATGCTTGCAAAAACTGAAACAGAAGACTGACTTTGCCATGTTCTTGCCTTTTCTCTATTGCATTTGGTTAATACAACGTAAATTGACTTTTCAGTGTTCAGAATCTACAAAGTAAATTTTAAATGGTAGATTATACTTATTTTCTGTTATACTTTGAAAAATACCCTAGACTTAAAAATTGTTTCTTCCTGTTCCATGGTGAAATCTCTGTGGCACTGCACTACACAGATTTATATTAGTTATTAGCCATTCAAAGTAATATTTTTAAAAAAAGCAAGTACAAATCAACACATTCCACATGGTTTTTCAGTTGTAATGTCTCCAAATATTGTGCATGTTGACAACGACTGACTAAGCTAGAGATGTAATTTGCTCTGGCAAGTGCATCCCACATATCACTGACAGAGGTAAAGGCTCAATAAAATTTTTTACCTTAATCAATTTGCACATCCACATCTGCCTGCATATGGAATATTTTTTTTAATATTTAGAAACATGATATTTAGAAATTACCAGCAGGCTTTCAAGAAGACAGAGCACAGAGGATTTCCTGGCTTCTCCCTAGCACAACACCTACACTGGCTTGTTAAATATCCTCTCGACTTCAAGGCAAGCTCTGCAGGGTCAGGGTACAAGCAGTACCTTGACACAGTGGTGTCATTCTTGACATTAATGTACTGCCTGAAATGACACTGTTGGCATATTGTTTGTGGACAGGCTAAGCTCAGGTAACTCCCAGAATGGAAAAGGGGGCGTATATTTGGATGAAGAAGAGAGTTTAGCCTCACAGATTTAAGCAGCTCAGTATTTTGTTCAAAATTAGTTTTCTGGTATAGATGAACTCTAAACGTATGAAGGTGTACAGCTCCGCCCAAATTTTCCTGCTAAATAAAGAGTGCCAGGGAGCAGTTCCTAAGGCCAAGTGGTGCAGCTGTCGTGTATTCATTCTGTGCAGGGATAACACCTTCTGCAGCTGCTCATGTGTCCACATAACATAACCTCTGTATCTATTCTGGACCCTCTGTCATATCATTGCAGCCCAAGGCATTATTTAATGTGTGCTTTTCAGTTCAAACTGTCTGAGAGAACACGAGAACTGTGCTGCAGGTCACCAGAGAGGTGGTATTATGGCACAGAAAATGACCTCACGTAATTCATATCTTGTGGCTGTAGCATAAGGGAGCATGAGAGCTTTCACGGTTCAAAGGCTGCCCAGATAGAGTTGAAATAGCGTGGATATGTGGTAGAGGCATCTAATCTCACAGTCTCCATGTAGCCTTGGAAACAGTCCTTAGGGTGAGCTGTGGATAAAAAACTTTCCAGGCTGTGAGCCGGAGAGAACAAAAAGCGCTACCAGATAATTGGTGTGGACTAGCAAGGCTCTAATGTTTGCAGCCACCTCTGACTGACCAGGGCAGGTCATCCGAAGTGACCAACGTAGCAGGAGAATAAAACATGTGTATTGAAAAAGGAGAAAGTGCTCTGTACACTCTTCTGTGTAATGCTGCTTCCTTCACAGAGAATTGCTGTTTTCGCAAGTAGTGTTGTCATATGTCTGAGTTTCCCAAGACCTTTCCTCCTGGAAGACTCTGAAGTTTTCATTTAATAATGGAAATGTACAGAGGTTGTGTCAGAGCAGTAACTTTTCTCTAGCTGCCAAATATCTACTGTTGTCTTTTATGTACCTGCATATGGCAATTCAGCTTACATAGAAGAGGAGTAAGTTGGATATTTCCAGCAGATGGTGACTGTGCAGCTCAAGCACTGAATGTGTTTGCATACGTGGAGTCCTTCCGACAGGCCGTAGTTCCCAGAAAGCATTGGAAATCTCAGACAAAGCCACACTAACTCTGTTTTCAGAGAGGTGAAGCAGTGACTGAGGAGCGTGCCTGATGCCTTAATCTTTGCATATGTTGGCTCTTTTCTGTTTATCTTGATGCAATTAACTGAGCAGTCCCCAAATTAGCTCTGTTAGTGTCATGAGAATTGGTATCTTCCTCTCGTATCGGTTGCAGCTGTCCTTTTCTGATTTGACTCCAATGCACACACTGTACTTCTTGCAGTGACTCATATTCTGAAAAATGTCGTAACCACATGAAAACTTAGAAATGACCTAGAGAATGCACAGACATACACTCAGATATGCCAGTGGTAAATAATGCTTAACACAGACCAAAAGAGCACAGGGAGCCAATAGGTTTCACTAACAGTGGAAATGAATGGGAGGGAGCTGAACTATTCATTAGGAAAATATGACCTGACGCATATAGGTCCTTCTGGCTGCAAATTACTCTAGGAAGGAGTTGTAGTGAGGAAGGTGATGTCCACATGAGTTTGCAGCATACCTCCTATGAACCAAACTCAGGGTTGGAATTGATTATAAAGCTTATTTTATTTATTAGATGCTTAAAACTTGTCTTCATTATCCAGAGGAAATCCACATTCCAGTGGCCAATGCACCATCAAAGATAAATCTCTCAAATTTTGTAATCAATTTTTCTCACCTGAAAATTTCATTTGTATTTTCATATAGCAATAGGTGTTTGTTTATAAACTGAGGTCTAGCAGGTGATGTACATCTGCTTCAAATGGCAACATAGTCTGTCTGCAGCCATTCAAATTCACGTCTTGTGCAACAGCCTGGCGCAGTGTGAAACCTCCTTACAAACTATAGAGGGCAGGTGAGGATTGTGAAGCTGTGGCTGGGCTTGTACACTCAGTATTAGAGAGCCTGATATGAGGTCTGTTCTTACATGGACACAAGCCAGCTGTTTCTTCCAGGCGGTGACTTGTGCTCTCTCCCTCTGTTGAGAGACGACTTCTTAGTTTTTCAAATGCATTCAGGAGTTCATAATTCAAGATAAGAAAAAGGAAACACACGTAAAAGTTGCTCAGTAGATGGAGTCTAAAATCAAATATTAACAATGAAAGTTATGTAAATGGAAGGCTATTGTTTAAGTTTCTACCTTTCTTTTGCTTTCTCACCATCAGAGTTGAACGTGTGTCAACAATTCTGAAAGCATTAATAATTTCACTGTTCACTCTTGTCTCATGTATTTCATCCAGTCTGTCTTGGTCTCAATGCAACGTATTGTGTTTTATGGTGGATTTTGGTCTTAATATTCA
The DNA here is from genome assembly GCA_013399855.1 of Oxyruncus cristatus. Classification (NCBI taxonomy): domain Eukaryota; kingdom Metazoa; phylum Chordata; class Aves; order Passeriformes; family Cotingidae; genus Oxyruncus; species Oxyruncus cristatus. The sequence goes on from VXAY01000098.1 coordinate 1,061,455, forward strand.
AGGACTGCAAACTGCAGAGCTCTACAGATAGATGTAATTAGAGTACTGAGTGGGAAAGCAGCAGTGTATACGTTTAGTCTGCCTTTTCCAAATGGCTAACGACAGTTATTTTGGAATAATTGCAAATATTGTATTCAGTGAAAGAGTGAAATCAAACCTATCATTCAGGTTTTCTGCAAGCATTTATTTCCAGTACAGAGCTGGGGGGTGGGAGGGGAAGAAAAAAAAAAAAAACAAAACCAAACCCAAAAACAAACAAACAAACAAACAAAAACAAAACAAACAAAAACTAAAAACAAAACCAAAAAACCACAGATGTTTAGATCTTTTAGACAACACAGAAATTCTCATGCATAAACTAACTAATGCAGTGTGTGGCACAAAATCCAAAAAAAAAGGAAAAAAATGTTAAAATGTACATGGGGGTTTTAGGCTAGTGTCACAGGGAAGGTGATAATGGTGTAGGAATGAAGGTTTACCCTTTCTCCATCTACTGCAGGATGCCTTTTTAACAAAGATCATAGCCAGGTGAAATCTCTGGTTTGTATTTTTTTTTAAATAGTAACTTTCTAAAATATTTACCAAGGACAATAACCAGGTAAAAAGAAGGGTTTTCATCTACCATTTGGATTTGTTTAAACTATAAATTAAATTTGGAAAATAAATCCTATATCCTTGTTCTTTAACATTCATAACAGGGAGAAAAAAAAGGGGAAATAGTAATGAAGTGTATTGTTTTCATGGTACCTAAACCTGGGTTTAAGATTTTTCAGCTATATAGAATATTAACCCAGGTAGATGGTCTTAGAAAAATGTATTTTTTTTTACCTAATTAACTGGTTTTATTTATCACTTCTCAAGTCTTTGATTGTCAGATAACAGCCTAATTTTGTTATTAAAACATGAAGTAAATTACTATTGTACAAAATTTAATTGGATATATTAGCTTCACAGATACCAACCTACCTAGCTATGGTTTATCCTCAAAGGACAGCATTTTCATTTCAAAAGTGTGTCCATTTGATGACTGCTAGGGACAACACGAGAATCAGTTTATAGTTTTATTTTCTAAGCACAGAAAAGTGCATATCCAGACACATAAATGTAACGTGTTTACCGGAGGTGTTAAATTCTCATGAGTGAATTATCAAAATCACAAGGGGGCATATTAACTATTCAGAGCAGATGAGAATAAAGCTGGGGTTTTTTTCCCAGAGATTTCCTCATTACTGAGGTTGAGAATCTAAGCTTGGGCACATGTCCCTTCCAGAGTTGGTATGCATACTGGAAGTCCCAGTGCCTTGAGAAAAGATACTTGGCAGCTACTAATATGTTAATCAATTGAGTATTGGATTAGCCCATCAGTTCCCTGGAGCAAGTGCATTACTGAGAACAGCAAGCCAGTTGCCAGCTTGCTTAATTTGCTTCTGCAAGAATTTCATAACCAATTCTATGAATATTTATCTGATTTTTCTTGCAGAGAGTTGATCAGTGTTCCAGGCTGAAGGCATAGCTTTACTGATAATTTATTGACCTGAGAATATGGCCTTATTTTATTAAGCAGAGTTTATTTACAAGTTAGTCTGCAAATGACCTTTCTGCTCCTTAACCTTTCCCCAAGAATTACAGACAATAATCACACTTGGTTTTTATTCCCTGTTTTATATATCGTTACTTTAGATTTGGTTTTCATCTCTAATGCTTTCTAAAAAAAAATTGGTGAACAATGCAAACTAAAGCATTCATAGTTTTCCTGAGACTATAGCCTCTATAAAATTATACAAAATGGAAAAAAATTCACAAAAAGGAGATGTTTAGAAGCTGTACTGGGTAGTACACATGCAATATGGGATGGCAACAGCCCTTGGGCTTCACAGATTGAAACTGCAGGCAGGTTTCCCACCCACAGCCTTGGCCAACCAGCATATTTCTGCTTGGGGAAGAAAAGCTTTCTTTTTGAGACCATGTCCTCTGCTCCTGCAGCCAAAGGGAGCAGTGAACTCTAAGCACAGCTACAGTTTGCAGACGTAGTTGGGGAAAGCAGCTTCAAACTTGTATTTCTCTGATATTCTAGTGAGTAGAGTACAATGTACCCCAAATCCAGAGTTTGGCTTTGTCTTCAGGTTTTCCTGACCAGAAAGAAGGGATGACATTCAGGACCAGGGGTTCAGATCTTTTGTGACAGTAAACTGCTAATTTGGCTTATGTCATTTTAAGGAACTCTAATGGTAATTAGGAGGAATGGTAATAAGAAATTCTAAGTGATAATATGACCACTTTGCTCTAAAAACTGGGTAAAAAACCTCACAGTAAATACTGTTGTTTAACCTGTTTCACTAGCATTTCTGATTGTAATTAAAGGAATGTAAGCCTTGAATCTGACAGTAATTTTAGATGGTAGTTATTTTCATATCTTGAAACTACTTGGTTTAATTGTTAAATGAAGTATTAGGTCAGTCCTTCTTGCTTTTATTTTTTTCTCCAGGAAAATAATTTCTCCAGGAAGATTAGTTTAGCTCTAATAGAGATATAGTTCTGACAAGCCAAAGGAAAATTGCCTTAAGAAACACCGACGAAGCATTTTAGAGTAAATCCCATGCTACATTCCTTGGGATTTTCACTAGTGTAGGCAACATAACTTTCATTTACTATTTCTTGTGAGCAAGATAATATTTGTTTTTGTAGCTTTCTGAAGCACTTTTGGATCTTAAATAGTCATAGCGGTGTCCAGCGTTACTGCTTATATCCATGGATCCGACCCTTACAAGGAAACAAACCATAATTGACTCCTTTGAAATCCCTGAGGTTGTCCCTGCATGGAAACAGAGACAAGTAATCCTAGAGGTTATCAAAATTGCTAATGGGGAAGGGAACAAAACACTGTCTTGTTTAGAGTTAACTTTTAGCTGACTAGCTAAGAGATGAGTCAAAGTAAACTTCTAAATATTTGGGAGCTTTGTTTGACGTATTCACTATAGCGCATTACTGAGCAGCAAAGTAATGAATTTCCTTGTTACCCGAACCGCTGAAAAGTGTCTGTCTTTATAACAGACAAGAGTTAACAGTTCTTTCAACCACAGGTGTGGGGAGCAGGCCAAGATGTGGTGAAAATGGGGAGGTACAGATGAAGGCATAGAAATGTTCTTTCCTTCCTACAAAAGAAGACTGGAATAGATTGGAACTCTTTGAACCTCCTTACCTGCATATTGCAGACATGGAAGAAAACCCTAAAAAGTCTAGGCAACTATGATAAAGCCAGATTGTGCTGGCTAGTGACAATGAAGAAAAGTAATCTGTATTTGTTTATTGCTGTAAATGATGTATAGATACATAGATCCAACAAAAACTTGGTTTGAATTTGCAGTGTTTATCTAAAATGCAATGAATCATGATGTTTACACCTGAGATACACAGGGAATCTTGCTTAAATGGCTGTATAATTTTTTATGGACACTTGAGTGGTGAAAGTTGCCAAGATAATAAGGCTTTTATAAATGAAATAATGAGGAAATCTCTGCTAGGAAGTGCTTAATTCAATTGAGAGGCAGCATTTCTAATTGATGCAGAAGCCTCAAAGTTTCTATGGCAGATTATGTAAAGTAGACACACAAAGGAAAAAAAAAAATCAAAGGGCAGCACAGAAGGTTTAGAAATGTACAGACAAGTACTAACCAAGAATTAAATTGTATATCTGACAGAGAATTAAACTGTGTATCTGGCAGATTGTGAGGCTTAGGATATTTTCTCTATAACATCTGACTGACAAATTTAATTCCCAGAATGAAGATCTGCTAGGGAGAGAAGTACCACCCAAGGAGTATCAGTCCTTGGGGCTGGCCAGCCACACCACTGCTCAGTTGCTAATAGATTTGTGCCCGATGGCACAGAATCTGAGACACTGAAAATTGACATGCCAGAAGGGAAAGGTCTCTTCCTTATGCATCTTAATTAGGAAAGACTGGGTTCTGTACTTTTTCCACGTCACTCAGCATCATACTCCAGAAGCAGATGTCAGTGGGACTGCATGGGAATAAAGCTTCAGGCAATGAGCAGAACTACTGAGCAGCATGATGCTCTGTCATTAGCTCAGTGATATAAATAAATTGTTTTACAGAGGATGCATTTGTTTTCACCCACTTGCCTATTAAAGTTGTGTTTATAAGCCTATCCTTCTCATTCAGATTCCTCAAATCGAGCATGCCACGTAAGTTTGCAGCAAAAGTGTGAATGTGTTAACCTGAAAATTCCTTTAACAGTTTTCTGATTCAAAATGAATTAATATAAAATGGGAAGTAATTTTTAAAGTATCAGAGGGAGGTTTATTAGGCATGGATCTAGTATTTAATGACTGAGACAGGTAACTTCCGACCACCCTCATTTTTTCAGTCTACCTTGTTGCTTCCAGCTGATAGCAATGTTGAACTATAAGAGTGCTGTCACCATATACTGTGTCTCCTAAGCAGTTTGAATGGCAAGTTAAAATTATATAATATCTGAGTGAGAATTTTGTATTGTGGTCTGCATTTATTTTCAAATATTATCTGAGATCTTATTAAATTAAGATATATCATATATCTTTTATATCTTACTATACTTTATATATCAAGATATATTATATCTTCAAAGAAATCACCAATCTAAGACAACAAGAGTTACTTATATCTATTTTGCAGTAGCACTGAGATTCCTTGGGTGATACAAAGGAAAACTGTGGAAGACAAGGGAAAGCATTATGCTTTTCAGTGCTGAAAAGCAGAGGAAGCCATTTTACTTCAGATCCTAAAAGTGAAGTTAAAAGACATAGAAATTACCTACCATCTCTCTCTTCAAAACAGGGAAGAAGACAGAGGTAACATCAGATTTTCAGAGGTGTAAAAAATATGTCTCCAAATGTCACTGATGGCCACTGGAACTTGAATACTTAACTTCTGTGTCTGCTTCAGAAAAACCTCTTCATAAGTTAATTCCCTGACTGTGTGCAGCTGTGACAGATCCAAGGATCAAGACCAGAACTCTTAGAGATTGTGATTAGATTAGCTTTCTTTTTTTCAACACTTTACTACTAGTCTATACTAAATCTGTTCTGAGCAATGCTAACCCCAAGCAGAGAGGAAGAAGAGACAGGTGACACTAAGCTATTAGGTGAAAGATCTGTTGCTCTAAAATGATTGGTAGGCCTCTCTTTAGGGGAAATGGAGAAATATCTCTGGAGAAACGTCTTGATATACTTGTGTCCCCCATGTGCCAAAACTTACTCTATCTCTGCACCCACCCTGACCCCAAAAAACATAAAAATTAAACTTTAAAAATGTCTGGAAAAAAAATTAAAAGGAAGACCTCCAAACACTTTTAAATCCTAAAGGAATTTTCATAGGTGCCAGTCTTTAAGTTTGTGAGTTTCCGAGACTCCAGAAAGGAACAATTCCCTTTAACTCATACCAAAATGCTAGGATACATCCTCCAAATTCTATATGACAAGTAGATTTTTATTCAGCATCCCAGGCTTTTTATTCAGCTGTGATCTGAGTGGAACTGAGACATTTTGTCATTATTGATTTCCTGATTTATTTTCACTGTTCTTTCCTGTAATTAAGGAAGTCTTCTTTTCATTCACAAGATAAAACAGCCTACAATCAAATAAGGAAAGAGTAAAGGTAAGGAAAAGATTCTAGTAAGGCAGAGCATTGAACTTTTTCTTTTGCTTTAGACCCTCAGAACATACTCTACAAACATGCAGAGAAATTAAAAACAAGTGTTGAGACAACCAAATCCTACCCAGGCCGTGACAGAAATCTAAGCCAACAGACAAGCCTTGCACTGTAACCAGAGATTCAGCACAAGTATGATTGTTTTCTAATACTAACACTAACACTAATACTGGATCTCTCTCTCTCTTCTTCACTAAGGTACAATTGCATTTTTACACCAATAATTACACTGAACTTGGAAGGATGGTTGTTTGTGTATCCCTCCTTAAACACTAGCCTTTGAATCTTCCAGCTTCTTGCAAAAGGAAAAGCAGACCTATGGGGAAATGTAGAAATCCCCAGTAATCAGCATCTTTAACAGTTGGTGTTGAGCCAAGCTGGCTTAGAGAAGCTGATGATGATGCTGAGGAAGGTGGAGGCAGGGAGATGGGAGTGATGTGAGCCTCGGACCTTCATTACTGAAGAATTTCTGAGACTTTGTGAAGTTACTGATAGTAAAAGTGTGCTCCTGTCTGGAAAGCTCAAAAGTAGAAACTAAGCACTCTCAATTTTCTTAATAGTTTGCAGTGAGGAATAGGACTGTTTTCTGCAGTTAGATTGGGTTTATGGGAGCGTGTGTAGAATAACCTCAAGGATAACTGTGGTGCACTTTAGAATGTCAAAAAATGGTGGATGTGTGTTTATAGATAAAACTTCCATCCTCTAAAATGCTAAGAGAGAGATTTGAGGATTTATATTGCTCTGAAAGCATGAAGTCGATGGAACTTAGCCTGGAGTTACCTGATTTAAGGTAATGTCTGGAGTACTGGTGCTGTCTCCTGTAGTATTCCGCCTATAGCCTTAGATGGATGGACATATGGAGACATTTGCAAATGTAAGTGAAGTGGATTGAAAGCCAGGCTGCCCGTTGTCCCTTTGCACATAGATTTTAGATTGATTGTGTATATGTGCCTAGGATGCTTGCACTCTCGTGAACTTACTCCGATTTCAGTAGGAGGGAAAGTAAATTTAAAGGTTAGGGTGAGGCTTTTCGTGTTCAGCTCTAAAAATGTTATGTTGGCAAGTGCATGTCTGAATTCTATTTCTGTATAATTATTTTGGGAAGCAATCACAAAGAGCAATCACACGGAAGATTCTCTGCTGTTGATTGCCTTGGGTGGGTCAAGATTGTGTCAGGCACAGGGTCAGGCTGAACCCCAGAATGCTTCCCCAGTGGTTTTGCTCTATACACAGCAGTGACTGGAAGCTGGAAATGAGTTAAAATCTAACCACTTTATTTCCTGTGCAGTCTGTTGTGTTTCTGAAAGACATTCTGTGAGCAACTTAGCCAAAGTCTTTGGTTATAAAATTTTATAGGAAAATTCTATAAATATTGTAAGGCTGTGTGTTCTTGTCTAATTGGGTTGATAACTTGGTAAGCAGGTGAATACAAATTAATGCATGTGGTTGGGTTTTTTTCCATTCAGGTTTCATTTGTGAGTGAAAGGATATCTCACTCAATAATTGCTATGTTGCATCCATTTCTTTTTGTGCCTTAAAAGAGCAAGGTAATTGTTCTCTTTCTGCTGTTAGCACTACAAATTAATTGAAGAAATGCAGCAGGTGTCAGATGTGGTAATTACTACTTGAGGACTGTTCTTGTAAAGAAGTTCATCTATTAAACTGTGGAAAATTGAGTTTGAAACTTTTCCCATTTCCTAGCCTTTAGAAATTCAAAGGGGTTGACATATTCTGAAAATATGTAAGTGAAATAGAAGGTTAGCTTTTCAGATGCAGATTTCTTTGCTCTTTATTATGTTGCTGTTCAAACTCTTTTAGCTGTTGTGAAACTTCTCTCTTTGCCCTCCAAATGGTCCTAGCATACAAAAGACTCAACAGGGAACAGGAGAATCACTAATCTATTTTCGAACTTAAACAAAAATGTTCTCCTCTAATAACAAACGTGGAGAAGAAACAGCCCTGCGAGGGCACTGCATTTTGCAAGAAGTGTTTAGAGTGCAAGTTTGGCAGGGAGATCTACTATATATACAGACATTGTGACAGGGTAGTCAGCTTTGATTAATGGAGGGCTCTAACCTTAAGACATATTTTAGTTGGGATTTTTCTTAATACACATCTGTGGTCAGGTGACCATGAGAGAATCTAGGTTTGTTTGTTTAAATGTTTCCAGCTCTTGCTGTTAAAAGACTGAGAACTCTCCAACTATGTGCACTCCAAAAGTTCAAAATAAAACTTCAGAATATGACAGTCCTTATGTTCTATTTTTTTTTAAGTAAAATGATTTTCTGAATACTAGGAGTTGAGTATATTGGGTGAGTGTTTCATAGGAACCTTGTTGATACATGTAGGCTCTATTCCTTAGAAGACTCTCTTACATGTGACATAAACTACAACTGCCACAGAACAAAAATATTGCTATCCATGTCCTTGGTTTCACCTCCCAAAAGAGGGAAGTAGAGCACTGAATAGCCAAGACTTCCAGCCTTTCTCCTCCACTGCTGTCACATGTAATTTGTCCCTGAAGCAATGAGGATGGGAAACAATGCAAGCTGGCTGTTATTTACCTCCTGACACGTGACTGTGCCGGTTCACCAGGAGCAAGTGCCACCTTTCCTTGAACGCTGTGGGAATCACACTATTTATCATGCAGTCCCAATGCAATGAGAGCTCTGGTCAACATCAGCTGAAACACAGCCTGTGAGAAGCACAACACTGGGTCACCAGGTCACTCTCTCTTTTGTATATGATCAGCACAACATAAAGTCCAGATGAATATTTTTCCCTTCTGACTTCTCAAAAAGGGGTATAGGCATTTCCAAGCAAGTAGAAGCTACTTTATTTTTAAACACCAGCAAGACTGCTTATAAGGGAGATGTTTTTATTGAATGCAGTTGGCTCAGTGGAAGGGATTGCAGTAGGAACAAGCGACCATGGTCACGTAAAGTAAAACTATGGCAAGGTGTCTTACCCATGGTAAATAAATGCTCTTACATGGAGAGTCTCTGGAGCAACACCAGAGCTGTCCTTTGTACATGCTCTGTGCCTTTACCCCTTGCACAACTTTAATCAAAGTTCAAGGTTGATTTATACAGCATGCCACCCAGTAGGTTAAGATATTACCATTTGGGTGCCCAAAGCCAGGGTACTGTGTTTTCTCAGTTAATACACGTAATTTCTCAAGAAAGGTAAATTTCCTAGACACAGTACCATTGGGACCTTGCTGATTTTGAGTGGAGCTGGAGCTGGCTCAGGCTTGAGGCACCCCATGGCAAGGGTGCCTCTAATGCACCTCTAAAGGTGCACTAATGCAAGATACAGAATTAAACCCCGTTTTCTTAGAGTCTCATTAGACTGATGAGCCTGTTTTTGTCACATATGAATTCAATGAGAAGAATTACATCCATGTGGCAGTTAAGCAAGGCATCCTTTTCAAGGAAAAGGCCCCGGACCCAGCTGTGAGTGAGACACCCAAGCCCTGGGGAAATCCAATGCCTCTTCTCTGTGCAGACTTGCAGTGCAGTTGATCTGAACAGATCACAAGAAGTTCCCTCACCCCTAAAGTGGTCATCATGAATCCCATTTTGAGATTCTGTCCAAGCTTTGCATAAAGCTTATCATAACAGCAGAGAGTGGATTCTCCTTGGGACGAGTGAAGGAGGAAACCCACTAGGATTTTGGCATTACAAGGCATGACTTTCAGAAATGCTACATCATATTACATCTGGATCACACTATTTCATTCTGAAACCATTTATATCTACTTGAAAGTACAGACATGAAATTCTCAACCTTTTCACCAGGCTGTCCGTGTAAAACTTTTGACAAATATTCCTGTTAGACTGGGCAAAGAAAAATAACTATACATAATTTATTTCAAATTTTATCACTGTTGAAGGACTATTTAATAAAGAGATGAAATATTTTCATGAAGTCACCTCAAAATGAAAATGTATTTGATTACAGTCCTTCCAGAATAAGTCTACTGTATTTTTTTGGTCAAAATGAACTTCAACCATTTCAGAGTAATGCACTAAAATGATCACAGGTGGCAAAAATAAATGGTCTGACCGGTGGTGGCTTCCAGAAATTGAAACATTTCTGTTCACAGGTATTAACATAGTGAAATAAGGAGGAAATGTAAGGTAAGTGAGTTCAAAAGAAAATAGATCATTTAGGTGGCTGGGTGAAGTGTAAACGTTATGCCACATAGTCTGGGAGATAGACAAGATGAGGTGACTGAAGGAGTGTTCAGAAAAAGGAGGCAGAGGTTATTTTAAGACAAAAGTATGAAACTTGCCTTCCCATATGAGCAGGCATATAAGGATATAGCTTAAATTAGCTGAGATTTTGTATTTGCAAATGGTGTTTACTCAAAGTTAATCTATAATGCTGGGAAACATTCCTGATCACCATAGGGTATTCCTGAGTCCATAAATGTTCAGGAGATCCTGTCATTCATATTCAACTGGTGCAAAGATCAAATATGTGCTCAGCTTGTTTGTCCCTGACAATCTGCCAGAAACAGAGTCACCAGGAAGTGAGAGTCACTCTGAAAATAGTCTAGGAGAGAAATGTGGGCATTTGAGTGACTTCACTCTTTTTTTTTGACCAGGTAATTTTGTCCAGATGATCACAAAACCACAGAGTTTTCTTGCTGTCCCCTTACTCCAGTACCCCTTTTTAACTGACACTGAATCTCTTCATATACTTAGACAATAATCTGTGCTGGGCAAGGACTTCCTGCTCAGCAGATATCATATAGTCTTAGCACAGCATATCCCATCTTGGCATTCTACGATAACAGGTTTTAAGCTCAGATGAGCTGATTTTTTCCCATTAGAGGATTTAGTAAAAAAAA
>VXAY01000098.1:1072038-1085199 GCA_013399855.1 Oxyruncus cristatus
AGGTGCTTATTTTTTCCCATTGAAGAATTTAAAAAAAAAAAAAAAAAAAAAAATCAGTGAAGTTCTCCATACTTGGCTACAAAGTGATACTTACTCATATTAGAAAAGAAATTACCTACTGGAAATTTTGAAATTAAATATTGCTGGTCCTGGCCCTGATACAAATTTTTTGCTGTGTGAGAAATTGGCTGATTTATATTTTGTTGCCCCTTGTGAAATTTTTAATAGGAGTTGAATATTCACCTCCACAAAAACTCTGAAGATTTACTTAGGAGATTTATTTCTAAGTGCTTCACTTAACACATAAAGATTCAAAGATTGTGTATTATAATACAGAACATGAATTGACTGATTAAAATTCGGGGGGGGGGAAATTTAAAAAATTAAAAGTCATATTGCTTTGATATTGGAGAAATCTGGAGAATGTTAAAAAGAAAGAAAAGGAGAACAAGGGAAACCACCAGAGGGGACAGATGGTGGGGATTTTTCTTGCTCCTCCAGTTTCCAGTGTTCTTATGTGAAACGTCATTAAAACACATATACTTCCTTATATCACATTTTGCATTAAAGCTGGTGATTGTTTACTAAAGACTTGAACAAGCACATTGTTATTGGGCAAGTTCTTATTCTTAAATAAATAAAGGGGATCCAAAGAGTGATTCATGCATGAAAAAAAGAGCTTGTAGGGTCCAAGATATGCTCCTCAATGTGATAATTTCAATATAATCTGGTATTATCCTCAGAGTCAGCTTTTTTCACCAGCCAGACGTATATCTAGTTATCTCACAGGAAAAAAAGCCCTGTAAGGGGGCAAGCCAGAAAACCAAGTAGAAGGTGATCAGTCTAAAAGCGATGTGCTAATCTTCAAAACACTCTGATTTACCGTAAGCCATTAAAACATTCTTACGAGGGTTGCTTGTGGGAAAAATCTCTCTTAGCAGGGTAGCCTTTGTGCCCCCGTGGTTGAAACCAGGAAACAGAATATTTCTGTGTTTTGCTGTGGGACTGAAAAAAGGAGAGTTATTATCAACACAACAACTTCTGCCACTTTAGCACATGATGTTCTTAGATGAAACAAGAAAATTATGTTTACAATGCTTACAACCGGAAACTCTTATCATTGCAGTTCCAAATGATTTTATTTTGGTGGTTGGGAAATATCCGTTTCAAATGGAAACTCTTTTTGGCTTTTGTTTTACCTTTAACTTTGTCATTTGTAAAATCAGGAGAATGAGGTTGCTGTTTGCTAATGTGTTCTTAATAACAGTTATTGCCAAGAATTTCTTCCAAACTTCCAAACCCATTTCTTGCAACTGATGTTTCCAAAACAAAGGAAATTCAAAATGAAAGTTGGGATGAAAGAAAATCATGATTTCATAGAACAAAACCTTCCATGATGCTTTTTAACTGAAATATTTTTCATTCATTTTGCATCCTGATCATTTTCTCAACATCCTTGCTGTTAAGATAGAAAATTAAAATGAGCACTAGCTTTTCTTTTAAGTTTCTATCTGCTGTCTCATTGTAGCTGATAGGAAAAATGTTTATGCAATCCAACCAGAACGATTGCCTTGCCCAGCTCTTAGAAACCTGATGTGGAAACGGCTCTTTCATAGACTCAGGGGAAATCTGAAAATACAGGGGAATATTGTATGTGTAATAGCAGAAGTATCAGATGGCATGTTGGTACTCTGTTCATATCACAGTAGTACCCTTTCATTAAATATATTTCAAATTGCCACTCTTTTTCCAAAGAATTAAGTAACAGTACTAGATAATGTCTAATTCCCACTGAACTAATTAAAGACACAATATATGATGGCCTAATTTTAATGTTTATGGGGTTTACATAGATTAAACTCTGCAGTGTGTACATTAAACTGCATCATTCACATATAACACAATGACCAGATAAGTCAAACACCTTCATTTTTTTAGAACCGGTCTCTAGAGTCTGCCAAGAAACTTAATTAAACTATTTTCCCTAAAATCATCAGATACTTTCCAGATTAATTTGATTTGCTGTGCTGAGCAAGACATAATAATTAGTACACTGTGTTACAGCCTAGGTATTCAGATCAGCAATTTATGACAGGTGTCTGGTTATTGAGGAAACTATCATACAAAGATAGTTGTGTAGGGCCTCATCACAATTACAAAGACGCTGGAAAATGTCAGCAACAGACTGAAGTTCAAGTTGCCCATTAATAATACTCTCAATTAATAAATCATTTCTTAAGAAGAAAACTACACACCCCCCTTTTGGTTCTGAAACAGCTTTTTCTTTACATTTGTTCTTTCATTTAGTTATTCATGACATTCTGATTGATATGATAATGCAGAAGTAGCCTGGTCAGGTGGCCACAAAACCATTTTCTTCAAGGAGAGGTCAGTGGCAAAGCATGGGAAATCTAGCTCCTGACAACAGAAAAGCTTGTGCTTGAGCAGGGACTGGCTTCTACTTCAAGGTATTTTAGTAGACATCTGTGAAGCAAAGAATCAAGGGTTTGTTTGAGGGTATCACAGTAATATAATGGAAGTGTTACTGTCAGAGCTGTGCAAAATCAGGCTAGGCTGAAATTAGAAACCACATTTGAAGCATACATCTTCCAAAACAGGGCAACAAACTGGAGGGCTTACCAGCCTCTTAGTAGAGTGTTTCCATCTCTAATGCACATACTCAGTCAGTGCTGTAGAATGTTTATTTCTTCTAGCCGTGTACTCAACCAGCCTAATTTAAGGCAAGTACATAACTAACACAGGAGCTGGGTTGAAGCTATATTAATGCTTGTTTATAAAATAGTCTGACACACTCAAAAGGGAGAAATTTTAGAAGTGTAAAGCATTTCTGTATATGAAGATGATTTGTGAAGCAACCTCCGCCTGCTTCTGCTTTGGTCTTGATACATTGAATGTCTGTAAACACCCACCTGCAAAGTACTTGAACCGCATTTTTCTGAACAGCTGAACCATTGTTTAACAAGGTTTTACTTTGAAGATTAACAATGTCACATTTTAAAATATTTCCTTGTTTAGAGGGCTGTGTGCCCTCTTCAAGCACTGGTGACAGTCTTGGAAAGCAAGGGGATAAAAAATGAAGGGCTCTGCCTCCTGTGTTTGTGACACAACAACACCGTGTTGCAAAGAGATGTTTAAATTAATAGGTTCTCCCTTAAAAGTAATAGACATTGTCACCAGGACAGTTTCTTTGGAGGTCTGACAGCTGTTGCTTGCAGCGCATTTTTGTAAGGAGTAGTCTTCTTGCGCTTTGGCATTACACATGAAATTCATCAGAATTTTCATATTAAACAAATATTACCTGAGTAAATGTGCTGGTGTTTGGAGTAGGACCTCTGGACATAAGCTACCTGAAGAGTTGCACTCTGCTCACAGAGCAGCAATAGACTATGTCCCATGCAGAGAGAGGGCAGAACTGGTGAGGAAAGTTCTGTGGCTCAGTGAAACCCCAGAGTAAAAGCTATATGGTATTGGTATGGTCCTACTAAGAAGGGAACTGATTTTTGGTTTCCCTCTCTCCTACTGCCAGCAGACCTCCACCTCTCTGCTCATTTAGGAACAGGTCTTCAAAAGGCGTGATCCCAGTCAATACGTAAAGTTATGTAACTATTCTTTGTTTAATTTTCGTTTAAGGAAAACTTGAAAAAAAGTTAATTTTTAAAATCCTTAAGGAAGTTTCCTTAGAAATATAATCCCAAACTAATTGGTAATTCCTTGAATCTCCATGGTCTTTCACATAATAGTCCCACTTATCTAAAGCATTAACACTTCCATCACAAAGAACAATCCCCCAAAAATGGTAATATCTGTTTCTTTTTAAGGCTCAGCCTTCTCTCCTTGGTATCCAAGAGGATTTCCTTTTGGCTTCAACATGGTGGGGACTGTAGCCCTTAGGGGAATCACCTGTATTCTCAGGTTTTAGGAAGGTGTGCTCAAGGCTGCAGAAGGAAGGGGATTTTTAAATTTACTGCTTGTCTTTGCTCATTCTCCCAATAGTTACATGTGTTTCTCTGTCTGAGATGCCTGCCATTGTGGAAGAACTCCAGGACAGAGATAAAACTCTTCCTTCCATAAGTCTCTAACCTTCTGCTGTTTAAACTAACTGCAACTCTAAGTTTCTAACCAAAGTCCTGGTTGGGGGAGAGATTGAAAGCACAAATTTACTGTCATCAGCAACGATTTCACTACAACAGAGCAAAACCACAGATTCCCACTAGTAAAGCAACAGGCTTTAATATGTCTTCATATGGCTTCAATATGTCATTGATACATTGTTTGTTTTTGTCTAAAAATTCAAATGAGTTGCCTTCCACTTTCAAAACTGACAGAGGGAAACAGGATGACCCTCGTTTCACTCACCTGCAAAATAAGGCCTCTGCACAGTAAAAATAAAATAAAAAAAAAAATCAAAAGCCACAGACCACAGTTTGTAGTCGTGAATTACTGACCCAGAAAGTACTTTAAGAGCTGACAGTGGTTTTTGCATTAACAAGTACTTATTATCAGTTATATTTATCTAAACCATGATAATATATATGCTACCTCTAAAAATCATGTTTCTACATTGGTAATGATTCTGCAAGTGTTTGCAAGATATACTTATCTGTACTCACACAAGTGGGCTCAGGAAACGCCATGGTACTGTGGTTAAAGATAATCCTGCAAGCAGTCAGGTATTTGATTCTAAATTACAGTTTTAGTAGTTTGACATGGGCATGCAGGATATATTTACATGGGAGAGAAGTCCCCACTAAGAGGACTCATTAAAGTCACTGTTGGTTACCCACTGTGCTTAGGTCTAAACCCGAAGGTATTTATTTTTAATATTACCCCTTGGCATCATAACAACAGTGCTGAAAGGATAACTTTTCTCCTGTGGTAGGAAGATGACTAGGGTTTTATACAGTTTTCTCAAGCCAAAGACCACATGGCTTCTAAGTACTGTCTGAATTCTCATCAGAGGCAAGAGCTGTATTTCCACCTTTGGACTGATGACACAGAGAGTAGAAACATTGAACCTTATTATCCCTGTTAATAAGTGAGGTAAAAAGACATTCAGAGAAATGAAGCAACTTGTACAAGGACAAATTGGCCAGATACTTATTTCTTTTCTGATTCCTGACTTAATACAATAAAGAGGATGAAATGTGTCCTCTGGAAATGTCCATACTCATGGCTATACAAAATCTGACACCTGTTCATAAACACAGGATATGCCCTATGTCCTATGAGATGTCTCACAATTACAAGAGTTTGAGGAATCACTCAAGGAGAGATCGTTCCTAAAAGATATACCAACATTTTAGGCAAATAGAACCTCTCCTGTTCCATTTTTTTTACAGACTGCGTTTTCAAACAAATAATTATGTGCCCTTATTTCCTGTTGTTTTTATCTGTTTTACAAGTCAGAGTGTTTGGGGAAGGGATTTCTCAGTAGTTGTATGATTCTCATAGAGCAAGAGAAAATAAAGTTTTGATAAGAGGGCTAAAAAAGATTTTAATAAGTTGTCTTTCTGTGCAGAGTCAGGATTAACTATTTCTAAACCATTCTTGATGTAGAGATAATACATTCCTGATCCTGTTCTTACAGTTGTTGACAGAGAGATTTGGCAAACTCCTGAGTTTGGCTGTTTCTAGCTATCTTCACCATTACAAGTGTTGGTGTCTAACTCAAATGTACTATCTGCTAATTTAAGCCTGTCGTTTTTCACTATCTCTGCAGCAAAAGTTATTTCTCTCCTGTTGCATTAGCCTTTTGCATATTTGAAAGCTATTATTGTGTCTCCCCACAGTTTTTGTTCTTCTGTAAGAATAAGCAAATACAGTTCTTTCCTCACAGGTCGTGTTCTCCAGACCTTTGACCTGTTTGTAGCTCTCCTCCACACTCTCCACTTATCTGCATTTCTCTTGGGAAATTGAGGACTTGCCTGCAGCCCATGTAGTGAAAGGATTATTCCTTCTACCTCAGATATGAAACTTCTGTTTGGATATGGCAGTAAGTTTGGGGGGCTTTCTGCTTTGAGCAGAGTTTATGATCAGTTTTAAGAACCAACACCTTGTCTGAAAACCTGCAGCCTACCACTCACTTCCCAGTTCTTCCTAGTGTACTGTTTTTCTAGTGTTCCGTAACTTATTACCAAAAATCAACTTGCCTAACCAAACCACTACACAGGAACATTTGTTGAATGTGAATCCTGGTTCTCAAATAATTGAAACACTGGCTGATATTAAATCCCAGACAGACCATTTTGAAGTCCTACCTCATACATAACTACACAGTGCGACAGTAAATCCACGATCAATACACCATAGGCTTTCCTACTAACACAAGACTTTGCTTAATAAATATTGAATCTAAGCTTTTTTACTAATGTAGGTGGTTCAAACAGATCCTCCCCAGGTTAATGTGCCTCTCCTTTCTTTGTTATTTTTGTTATGGATAAAAATAAGATTTCCTTGATTGTTCTTGACAAGTCAGCACTACTTGCTATTTATTTCTGTGTTATCTTTGGGACGCTTATAATAGATCAATTCTTTATTTTAACATTTTCCAAAGAATTTTTGTAAACTGACTAATCACCAGTCTCCTTGATGCTCCCATCCCGTTTTTCAAAACCAGCCATTCATTTGCTCTTTTTCATCATCTGGAACCTCACCTGGTCATAAATTGTTCCCTAAGTGCCCCCGGATGATTTCACTCCTGCCAAACCCAATTCAAATATGTAGTCCATATAAATAGCCTGTTTTCCTGATCCAGACTGACTTTTTCCCATTTTGTCACTCATCTTAATGGCTTTAAGGTGAAAGAGGGTAGATTTAGATTGGATATCAGGAAGGAGTTCTTAACTATGAGACTGATGTCCAGTAAAGTTGTGGATGACCCATCCCTGGACAAGTGTTCAAGACCAGGTTAGAGGGAGCCGTGAGCAACCTGGTGCTGTGGAACGTTCCCTGCCCTTGGCAGTGATGTTGGAACTAGATGATCTTTAAGATCCATTCCAGCTCAAACCATTCTGTGGTTCTGTGATTCTACGTTCTTGATTATGTCAGCTTTTTGACTTTGTCAGTCTTTGTGCTGAAAGCATACTATACACTTGCATTCATTATGTTCACTGCTTCTCTTGCTACGCTTCCCATGTTTTCCCTGTGATTTGTTGTTTGCGCTTTCATTCTTAATTTTGTGAAAAAAACACCAGTCTCTCATTCATGTCTAAAGGTCTTGAGATAAAACCAATTTTATGTGTAATTAGTATACATACTGGTTTCTGAAGACATTTGCCTTGCTTCCCTCATGCTGGGGTTCGATACTCAGTTAGGCAGAGTTGTAGGAAGACTACTTGCATTCCCTTTCTCTCCCTTTACCTTCCCCACCCCAAACTCTTTCCAATCCTGAGTCTCTTTTGCAATTTTCCTCCTATCCTACAGTAGCAGTTGGTGTGCCTCAAACACACTTGCCCGACTCTTACACACCTGTTGGTACTCTTTATTTAGCTCTGCAGTCCACCCTGCACAGATTAGTGTGGATTCTGAAACAATAACGATAAAGACTAATTCTGGTGGGAAAGGAGAGCTCTGGAGGGTCCCAGTCCAACCTGTTCTTCAAGAGCAATGCCCATTTCAATCAGATCGGCCCAGATCAATCAGATCAGTTTAGTGCCTTGCATTGTTTTTTAAATCTCAAGGAGTAGAGTTTCTGCAGCTTCTGTGAGCAGCTGGTACTAGTGCTGAACCATTCGTACTGTGATACGCTTTTTCCTTATGTCTGATTGGAATTTCCCTTGTTGCCATTTGTGCCCATGGCCTCTTGCCCTTTGTACAAATGACAGCAGACGAGACCTTATTAGTTCTTATTGTGTGTTAAGAGGTGTTGAAGCTGTAAGGATATGAGAAATCAAAGCCTGATCTCTGTGCACTTGTCAATGATAATTTTTTCCACTCTGGATATTATTGCCTTAAGTACTGGTGTTTTTTTCAACCAACCCATTAATATGGAAAAAAGTAAAAAGTGAGGAGGCATGATGTGGTGATACTTCTTTACTAGTGCAGATACTGCTCTGAAGGTACAGAGGAAGAAAGAAAGAAATAGCCTTTCTTTGTAAAGCAAAAATATGCAGTTTTTCAGCTAATTGTTTCTGCAAAATTTTAAACAGTTATAGAAACAAAGCATAAAAAAATTACTACAAAAAACTCCAACCAACCAACCAAGCAAAACCTAAACAAAAAAACCCAAACAAACAACCTCTAAAAAACAAACAAAAAAACCTAACCAGACCTGTAAGTGGCTAATATATTATACAGGTTGGATAATGGGTAATATATTACACAGGTTGGACAATTTCTCTGGATATCTTATTTCAAATATTTGACACTAAACAGAGCTAGAATAGGTTTGAAGAGCAAGTACTGATGATGAAGGCTGCTTTTGTTGGATGAGACACTCAAGAGCTTTAGAAAGGGGACTTCATGGCATTATGTCAAAACTAAGGTTAGGCCCCATGTTTATGTTGAGTGGTAGTGTATTAAGAGATGGTAACTATCATCTAGCAGGACAATGAGAGTTAACCTCAGCAGCACTTCTCAGACACTTCTTGCCCCTCCTCTGAGGGCTAAGAATGCCCTGCAGTAAAATAGTTTGTGATTTTCAGTTAATTTACTTGATAGTAAGTTAAAATACTGTATACAAATATACTGTGTAGATCCCAGAAACAAATAACACACTGCCATTGTCTTTCGGCAAACATAGCAAGCTCTGGGGAGCTGCAGAGAGGTATTGATGGGCTTTTGCAGGAAAGCCTTACTGTGGAGAGTCTCCTGTTGGCTGAACACTACTCCAGACAAAAGTTCAGACATTTCACAGATCCTTGGGCTCTTCTGTAGCTGTTCAGTTCTCTTGCCTAATAACTCGGACTCTACAGCTCCATATGTGGCAGAATATGTGTATGTGAGCATGCAAATAAGTGCAGTCACTGCCAAGGAGTGCTCACTGGGGCCACCACTTATGGCTTATGAGCAGATCGAATGCAACTTCTATGCATTAGGGAGCCCCTTGGGCACCAGGAAGCACTGCTGTCTCAGAGTAACCCATATGTAATCCATATGTAATCCATACCCCTTCCTGGGGAGAAAAACTGGCCGAGTAAGGACCACCAGAATCCGTACCACTGGGTTTCCTTGGTTCACATTTAGCCCAACCCTGTCTTTGTGGTATATGCAGAAGGACTGTTATCCAGATTAATCACCACCGGTGCCTGAGTTTTTGACCCTTCAAGGTGTATGGTCTATGTCTTGGAGCTCTTAGCTGTGCGGTGTTATGCAGATGTGCTGCTAGGAATTTTTATTTAAAGTAGAGCCCTAGTGACATTTTTGAAGGCCTTGCACTGCATTGCAAGAATATAATGGGTTAAATAGCCATGAAACTTCCCGTAAACCAAGCTGCCCTTTACTACAGGCTTTTGAAATATGGGACTTCTGAGTATTTATATGACACTACCAGGCTATGGCTTGATAAAAAATAGAAAAAAACTTGGAATAAGAAATCCTCTTCTGATTCAAATGGGTACAAAAATGCAATGTTTCCATGAATTGTTTTTTTTTTTTTTTTAAAGAATTGCTGAAACTTACAGTTTCAGTAAGGTCAAAACACATGATTTTGATTTTACTATTTCTGATCATTCCAAGTGCTCCTTTGGGTCACATCCATGGAAAATTCAACAAACAATGAAAACAATTTCATATTTTTGATGGAAGAATATTTAAGAAACATACAGACAAATTCAGTTGAATTTTAAACTGAAATAATAAGAGCACTTGGAATTGTTTACTCATGACATGGTCTTGTTTTTAAAACTCACCACAAATGCTTGGGAGAATAACAAACAGTTTGAATGACAGTTCCACCATCTGTGATGCCTCACAGGTAAGTAGCTAACTAGAGAAATAATTGATCAAAAACATTTATATATATATATTTATATATATTTATACCAAAACATTGTTGTAATGCATAAATAATGTTTAAATTGCTCCCAGTCAAGAGAGCACATATTTCAGTGCTCATTTTCAGGATAGAGGTATGTATAAGGAATACATAAAATGTACAAGATTTCTAATCTCCCCAAACTAAATGTTAATAATTAATATATCTGCCTGATTACATAAACCCCAATCTTGCTCTGCCTGATCATTTTTTGTTAAACATATTTGATATGAAGCTAAACTGTCAAAATAAGAGTACATTGCTGAGCACTGCTGCCCAGACTCCTGATGTGTCGCTGACGACAGGCATGTCCAAAGGTGTGTGTGGATGTGCACATCTGCACAAAGGATTTTTGTGGAACTGTGGCACTCTAGTTGGCAGTAATCTCAGAACAAGTATATCTGCCTCATTTCTACAAACCTGGTTACAGAGTCTTTCAGCTTCCTTTCTATTTAAAACAACACGTCAGGTGTTACTCCTTTCCTGCTGGAAATGGAAAAGAGCTAGTTAGCTACTTGGGAAAAGTGGGTGTGTTCTTTTCTTGTAAACTGAATTTTCAACAGTATTCATTACTCACATTGTCCAAACATGCTGAAAAATAGTTCTCAGTGTGTAGGTTTGCTCTTTAGACTCAGGTGTCACTGAATGACTTCCATTTTCTGTGGCATGAATGCACAAAGCATTTCAGCTCTACTAGCCAGGATCAGAATAACTGATGTTCCTATTCCTGCCTCCATCTTCATTGCTCCCACAAAGTTTCTGAGAAATTCAGATTGCTGTTCACTGATGTAATTCTCAAAGGATAGAGAATATGGAAATAAGCCCTTGCACTCTCAGAACTGCAAAAATGTAGATAATTTACATGGAAGTTGGAATCTATTTTCTGTTTTCAGTTTGTAGTGTCATCTCCACACTTGCTTGTGTTCTTATTAACACACAAATTAGCTGTAGAAGTCTGTCTAAGGAGACACTCTAAGAAGAAAAAATGAATATTAAAAAAATAACTGCTAAAGCCTTTGGAGGAGCCATGACAAGTCTTGAGAGAGAGAAAAAAACCCACCAAAACCACCAAAAACAGCAACAACAAAATCCTCACACAAAACAAACAAAAAATTAACCACCACCACCACCAACAAAAAAGGAAGGCAAAAAACTTCAAAAAAGCTGCAGAAAATCATGGGGAAAAAGAAGGAAAAGGCTTTCTTGAAGAGAACACTAAACAAAAAGCAAGCTGCAAAGTTCAGGAAGGATTAAAAAAAGGTGAAGACTACTTCAGCAAACAGAGTATTTTGTGCAGACAGGGGAGTCATGGAGAAGATCTGCTTTGGAAAAAGATAAATGCGGGAAAGAAGGAAAGAAAATGTTAACATCTTTTCCAAAATATTGCTCAACTTCTTGTAATTTGGGGACTTGTCTTGCAAAATATTAAGTCAATTAAACAACTCTTTCTTCTTTCCTCCAAGAACTGTATAAAGAAACCACAGCAAAAAAAGCAGTGAATACGGGTTAACTCTAGAGTTTGGTGAGATCTGTTTATCAGAAGCTCAGATGTCTGATGTTCTTCTGTTACATTAAGGATATATTTGAAGTAGCTACCATGTAAGGATTGTGCAATGACTCAAGTGAAGTGATTTTGGCAATCTCTGTTCCATTCCTCTCAGGCTTTGTCAAAAACTTTCTTTGTCCCATTTGGCATGTAGTGAAACCAGCTTGAAGTTGCATTTCTCACATCAACCCAGCCTCCTTCTGTACTGCCAAATGTGGGCAGGTCACTTCTGAGAAGCGCGTTACATGGGGCCTAGACTGATACCTGCACATTTTTCATGGACATGTTGGAGGAGGTGTAAGGAACTAACAACTGCAGCTCCTGTTGGGTGTAGAGACCAGAGAAAATAGTGATGATGACACCAGGTATAACTCTCTTTCTTATTCTGAGCCTGTATATAAAGCAAAGAAGATAGATGACTCAAAAAGTCATCTTTTCTGTGTTTCGCCGTGTCTGTCCTTTTTGAACAAGATAATATCAGAATCAGACACATTAATTAAAAAGAAATTTTGTTTTCAGAGGCCTGTGGATTTTTTTGAGAACACCTCCTTTCCAGCTGAAAAACAAAGCTGTTACTTTAATCTAAAAACCAGGACTGTTAACGAGGGAACATTTCCTGCTTCTTCTCTAGAAAATCTCAAGAAAAAACTTCAGAGTGCAAGTCCAAAGAAAGGTGGATAAACTTTTCGATGTTTTTAAAACTAGAGACCATAAAGTAGGGAACATAATTTAGCAAAACTTTGGACTTTTTTGCTGCTTAACTTAAAAGACCAATATTTCTGTGGCAAACACAAAAGGTAGCTCTGCCCTTTTCTTAACAGAAGAATTGATTTACCTTGGGAATTGGGTGGCTTCTCTTGCAAAATTTCTGTCTAGATACTGTACTACTGTGACCTCTGTAGTGTCTCAGAACTTCATCATGATAACAAATTTATCCCCGAAAATGCACTTGGGCAACAAGATTTACTATTGTTCCTGTTTTACACATATCACAGATTATGTGATCTAGCCCAGCTCATGCGTCATGTCTGAAGGTGATCACGAAGCAGGTTCTGAGAGCCTTGCTGTCAGTCCTGAGCACTTTGACATAAAACAGTCACTCTAGTCTTCCTCCCAGTGCAAAGGGTTTACTTGAAATAGACTGTAATACCACACAGCACTCTTGAAAAAAATACATTAATTTCTCATGAAAACCATAGAGACAGCAGTGAAACATGAGAAACTCAAATTGAGTCACTATATTTGAGTTTCCTGCACTGGAGGCTGATCTCCATGAGATCTACATCAGCCAGATAGTCTGTATAAGAGCAGATTGCAGTTTTATTAGTTTATAAACTGACAGTTTATTTTTAGAAGCTGTCAGCAGTCAGTCAGAATAGTAACAAATATGACCAAATGTGATATGGTTAGTAACAGTTGTTATTTGCAGTCCATCTGTTTCTCAGTCATTTCCTTTATATTGTTGTTTCATAAAGAGCAGAAAGACCCTATGCATGACTCACAGGTCCCAGCGCAAGGAGGACATTGACTTCTTCCTGGGGAATAGCTGAAATCTGTGCAGCTCAGTCTGTAACTGTCTGTTCATGACTCTCCATTTCTAATTATACATATATATATATAC